>QODF01000089.1:863863-973165 GCA_024372805.1 Oostethus manadensis
TTATTATTATTATTTTCTTCTTTCCCCTGTATTTTTGCTCATTTTGCTCTGTGACGGTTCTGGTTGTTGCGGAAATCTTGATTATTACGGTTGTTTATAATATGGTTGAAATATGTTTGTGAGGTTCTTCTGCACCCTTTCTTATATCCCCCACCCCACCCGTCCCCTTTTCAGGTCAGGTCCGGCATCGAAATGTGGCGCAACAAAATTCATAATAAACGCAGTCAAATGTCAAGGGAGACTCATTTGGATTATGAAACCTCCCTTGGCAAAGAAAATTTTGCTCAGCATTTAAAGGCAGCTTGACTCACATTCAGCTGTTATGATGCTGGACAAGACAAAAAAAAAAGGAAAAAAAAAAGAGAGATAACCAAAACACGTTGTATAATGTTTTTCAGTTCCTTGTGAGGACCGCATTTACTTACAATTTTTAGATAAAGATGGGGGCCACAAAACATTGTCTCGTAGGCCGCAAATGGCCTGCAAGTTTGAGATACATGACTTAAAGAGTTGAAAGAATGTTTGTGTGATATAGAGCCATTGCATGTTGTGTTACCATCAGCCTTAAATTTTAGATTATTGTGAGCCGCTCGGGTTGTTTTTAGAAATAGAAAGGAACCAAAATGACAATCAGTGTGAACTGAAACAAAGCGCAAGATAGCAGATGGAAAGAGAAGAAACGTGATCGTTCAAGTGTAATGTTTTCTACTCAATGGTGTTTGGGCCCATTCTGTAAAAAGCAATTCGTGAAGTTCTATTAAAATCTTACCTAATCCAGTTGTATCAATTTCTCCTAGGTCTCTATCCACTGAAGATGCTCTGTGAGACCTTGAAACTGTCCTGTACATGTGCGACTCCATAGCTCCATTTTGGAGTCTATCTTGCGGCTCCCTCACTGGGGCCACAAAGCGAGGGGCTCCTAGTGGAAGAGTCTTAAACGTCATGTCTTTGCTCATTTTGTCACGCAAAGCATGCCTACCATTCCCTTCGCCAACCTTCTTCTGCTTGTCAACAGCAACTGACCCTCCACTTACAATCCCTAAAACAGTTGCCCCTCGCACAACACCGGCTGGCTCACTACCGCTTTTCTTCTTTCGCACTTCAGCCGTAGCTCTGCATTTTCCTGTGGCCACCGGGTGACCGTTGGCTGTACTTTTGGTTATTTTGGACTGTTTGTGGGGATGTGGCCGCAAGCTGTTGAAGTGATCGATGAACTCCTCACAGTGCAATAGGTGGTGCTCCGGCTCCCATGTGTCTTCTTTACTTCCGTAGCCCTTCCACCGGATCAGGTACTCCCATTTACCCTTTTTGTTGCGCCTCTTGTCTACAATACGCTCCACCTGAAAGCAGGAGACAGAGGGAGACCACATGATAAACTTTCTTAGTTTCTTCTTACATAGAGAAAACTTAGGCACTCTAGCGTATCATGTAAAAGTTCATTTTAACCTGCCTGTGGTGTTCTGGTCAAATCTGACCGATCTACAACTTAAAACACTCATAAATAGGGATGTCCGACATTGGCTTTTTTGCTGATATCTGATATGAAGATATTGTCCAACTCTCAATTTCCTATTTCGATATAAACCAATACCATTATGTGTGTCCGATTTTGTTATATGTGATGTATAACAACACATACTGTATCTCCTGCCGTGGAATTAACACATCTGTTGTGAAGCTACTGGATAAACATGGCTGTAAACAACAGTATAAAACATCTGAGAAGTACTTGCGATTAGGCATGGCAATGCGTAGCGTGAGGAACTCCACAAGTTTGGTGACTCCCGATTCACCAAACTTCACACTGGATACACTCCATGATTTTCCGATTGCTGTTTTTTGCCCTAGGAATTGGAAGTACTGAAGGAAGAAGTCTTGGTTCCACCACGCATCACCAATACTTAAGTAAGTAAGTTTAATATCCGAGGGAGTCACCACAGACATAACGTTAATCAGGTACAGAGGGAGCAAGCGTGTTACTAGCCATTTGCACGCCGGAAACTGCAGGAGCCCATAGGTCTATGTATGGCATTTAAAAAAAATAATTTTCATTACAGAGAAAGAAGTGGTTACCAATATTACATATTTAGGCCAATATCAGGGCCAATATTATTGGACACCTCTAGTCATAAATATCGTGTTTTACACCTGATCATCATATTATCCACAAAGTGCAATTGAACATATAAAAGTGGTGATTACAACTTTCATTATATTTTTAATGGTTTAGTCAACATTGTTACAACTGCGATGTTCCCGTCAAAAGTGCCCACTAAAGAAAATGGTATCCAGATTTCTATCTATATCTATCTATCTATCTACTGCTCAACAAAATTACAGGAACACTTTGAAAACACATCAGATCTATTCAATCATTCATTCATGAATGGTACACCCTGGACTGGTCGCCAGTCAATTGCACATCAGATCTAATCGGAGGGAAAATTATATTGAATATCTTTCCTGACAATAAGTATGTGATGTATTAGTAACAAAAGGATGCCACATAATTTGATAGAAATGAAATGATCACCTTGTAGAGGGGGGAATTCAAAGACACCCCAAAAAGGAAAGTGAAAAAAAGATGCAGCAGACTGGTCTATTTTGCCAAAATGTCATTGTAGCAACTCAAAATGATTCCCAGTTGTTTGTGTGACCCCCACGTGCTTGTACGCATACCTGACAACTTTGGGGCATGCTCTCAATGAGATGACGGATGGTGTCGTGGGGGATCTCCTCCCAGATCTGGATCAGGGCATCACTGAGCTCCTAAACATTTTGAGCAACAACCTGGCCGCGACCGGATGGACCTAAACATAATGTCCCAGAGGTGTTCTGTTGGGTTTAGGTCAGGTAATCGTGGGGGCCAGTCAATGGTATCAATTCCTTCATCCTCCTGGAACTGCCTGCATACTTTAGTCACATCAGTTCGGGCATTGTCGTGGACCAGGAAGAACCTAGGTACCACTGCACCAGCGAAGGTTCTGACAATGGGTCCAAGGATTTCATCCTGATACCAAATAGCAGTCAGGGTGCCATTCTCTAACCTGTAAAGGTCTTTGCGTCCTTCCAGGGATATGCCTCCCCAGACCATCACTGATCCACCACCAAACCGGTCATGCTGAATGATGTTGCAGGCAGCATAACGTTCTCCACGGCATCTCCAGACCCTTTCACGTCTGTCACATGTGCTCAGTTTGAACCTGCTCTAATCTGTGAAGAGTACAAGGCGCCAGTGGCGTAGTTGCCAATTCTGGTGGTCTATGGCAAATGCCAATCAAGCTCTACGGTGCTGGGCAGTGAGCACAGGGCCCTCTACAGGACGTCGGGCGCCCTCCTGGAGCTTGTTTCTGATTGTTTGGTCAGAAACATTCACACCAGTGGCCTGCTGAAGGTGATTTTGTAGGGCTCTGGCAGTGCTCATCCTGTTTCTCTTTGCACAAAGGAGCAGATACCGATCCTGCTGAGGGTTTAAGGACCTTCTAGCCTCTGTAACGTGCAGGTACCGCACCATGCTATAAACAGAGATGTTGATCAAAGCCAAATGAAAAACTACAGCAGTAGAAACTCAGCCAAACAGCAGTTCAGAGTACCCAGCCTTCTTGGAGTCTATCAGAGGGGTTCTGGAGAGAACCCCTAATGGTGACTCCATAGTTCTACTGGGAGACTTTAACGCCCATGTGGGCAATGACAGTGTGACTTGGAGGGGCGTGGTTGAGAGGAACGGCCTCCCTGATCTGAACCCTGATCTTAGTTGTATTCATTGTTAGACTGTAAAAAAATTATATGGCTCTCACGGAAATGCATTTTAAAATATGTGGCTCTCTTAGACAAACAGGTTCCCGACCTGTGCCTCAGGCCATGTCCATACAAACACAGATATTTTTAAAAAATATCCTTCTTTGATGTCAAAACATTTCTTCATCCACACAACTGTATTTTCAAACTTTCTGTGCACACAAATATACATTCACAGGCTGTCATGTGCATGTCAAAGTAATGGTGATGTTGCAACCAAGGCAATTTTAGCCCATTTTTATCAGAAGCGTCGATGAAGTCATTTCCGTAGACATACAGGTGACTGTATGTGGACCGCTAGCAAAGAAACATTACTTCTCAATGGTTTATTTTACATTAGTCAGCAAACTTTAGTGAATATAGAAATGTATGAAAGATACATGTATGTTCTTTATTAAACTGTAACAGATGTTGATTATCACTACCATGCTGTGAAGTGTATTTGAGTTTATTGGTCAAGATAGAACTCCATCGGCTGTGACGCAATCATTGCTGTAATTACTTTGTGGGTCTGGCAAATTGTCCTTGTTTAATTGCCTCCATGACAGTTATGTAGCACAAAACGAGTGTATGTAACAGAAGCTTTCAACGTGCAGGGGAAACAGCAATCACAGTGTCCTTGCCATGTGAACATCCTCACACCATTTTTCCAAAATAACGATTGTCAATGTTATCCCACCAACTACAAGTCTGACCGGGTCTTTTACCAAATCGCCATTAATAAAATGGAGTGTCATAACCATTTAGTTTTAGAGAGCAAAACAACAACAGCAAAAGCAGTGTCCTCCGAAGCCCGTTACGGCACATTTGTTCGTCAATGTAAAGCGAAAGTAGGTGTATCTTTACTATTAAAACACACAAAGGTCATTTCAGTATGCTTAAAACCAGCAATACAATGTTTGCACACATTAAATTATACGTACTCGTGTGGCACAAGTAGCGATGGCCGCTCGTTTCTTTTCACTTAGCTGACTGGTTTTTGCCATCATATGAATTCTAACAGTTGTCCAATAGGGCATTCGGTTGTGTATCAACCTGACTTCTTCGCAACACAACTGAATAATAAGGCAATAAATTCCACTAATGAATGAAACTAAACAGCGTAGTGGTCTAATTATTCAAACTTCTTCCTCACAATAAGCGTGTACATCCATCAAAACTTCCCTCTGTTGTGCAAGACAACCTTACAAAAGTTTTTTTTTTACTCTTTCATTTAATGATTGTGTTTAATCTTATTAGTGTATTTTATATGTGCTCCATGTGTTATCTGTACAGTGTGAGTGACTTGGGTGATAATTTAAGTATAGGTTTCAACCACAATTTACAGTGGTGTGAAAAACTATTTGCCTCCTTCCTGACTTTTTCTTCTTTTGCATGTTTGTCACACTTAAATGTTTCTGCTCATAAAAAATAGTTAACTATTAGTCAAAGATAACACAATTGAACACAAAATGCAGTTTTTAAATTAAGGTTTACGTTATTAAGGGAGGAAAAAAACTACAAATTTACATGGCTCTGTGTGAAAAAGTGATTGTTAAAAAATAACTTAACTGTGGTTTATCACAACTAAATTCAATTTCTGTAGCCACCACCAGGCCTGATTACCACAGGGATAGCCATTATCCACAAATGGCAAAAACATGGAACAGTGGTGAACCTTCCCAGGAGTGGCCGGCCGCCCAAAATTACCCCAAGAGCGCAGAGACAACTCATCCGAGAGGTCACAAAAGATCCCAGGGCGACATCACCTCACTTACCTCAATTAAGCTCAGTGTTCACGACCCCACCATTAGAAAAAGTGTAATAGTCTGGGGTTGTTTTGCTGCTTCAGGAGCGTGGCTTGATGGAAACATGAATTCTACTGTCTACCAAAAAATCCTGAAGGAGAATATCTGGCCATCTGTTCGTCATCAAGCTAAAGCAATTTTGGGTGCTGCAGCAGAACAATGACCCAAAACACACCAGCAAATCCACCTCTGAATGGATAAAGAAAAACAAAATGAAGACTTTGGAGTGGCCTAATCAAATTCCTGACCTGAATCCCATTGAGATGCTGTGGCATGACCTTAAGAAGGCGGTTCATGCTAGAAAACCCTCAAATAAAGCTCAATTACAACAATTCTGCAAAGATGAGTGGGCCAAAATTCCTCCAGAGCGCTGTAAAATACTTGTTACAAGTTATTGCCAATGTTCGATTGCAGTTATTGCTGCTAAGGGTGGCCCAACCAGTTATTAGGTGCAGGGACAAATACTTTTTCACACAGGGCTATGTGGGTTTGGACTTTTTTCTCCCTAAATAATAAAAACATTCATTTAAAAACTGCATTTTGTGTTTGCTTGTGTTAGCTTTGACTAATATTAAAATATGTTTCATGATCAAAAACATTTTGTGTGACAAACATGCAAAATAATAACAAGTCAGGTTGGGGGCAAATAGTTTTTCACACCACTGTACATCACCATCCTAGGAACAGAAAAGAGGACCTCTTGTAACCATTCATATTTACATTGCTATGAATTTTAAGAGCTCTAATATCATTTTCTCATTTAGCAACCAAAAAAATAATTGATTTCTGCACAGAATGTATCTTCTTTATTACCTTCTCAATATCATATGGACATGCTTGTACTATCTGCCATTGTTGAACTTGATATTCTCAAACACTTTACCTCTAGCAGGTGAAAATATTTTTATTTTTATCAAACTGCTCTTCCTCCTTTCAAACATCTGGCACCCCCAATGGAATGTGGCCTCACTCATTGAAAACCTGCTGGCTTGTGTGATGTTAAGTTGAGCCTTTCATGGCATCAGAACTAGAAGCAGTAAGTTTGGCAAATTACATTTAGCACTGGTAGCTTTTAAAATGAAAACGGTCTGCTGATGCATAGTGTGGTCGGCCGACCGCTGTTTGTCACTCCTTGATGCTTGCAGTTCAAAGCTCCTTTAATTGCGGTTAGCCTGTCAAACCTAAATCTCTGAGCGAATTGTGGTTGGGGTACAGAGAACACATGACAAAGTAGGAGTTGCTTTCCTTTCTCTACCATCTCAGACACAACAAATACTGTTCACAGTAACAGTATATGTCATTGCTAGATCTTTTGGCAGAATTTAACAACAAATAGATATCCAAAAAATAGTCTATATGTTCTATTGTGGCACCTCAATCTCTATACTTGAAACTTTTACATGGGCTGAAAATTTGTTAGATCCATTTGAAATAAATCTAATCCACATATGAGTGATCCAAATTGAATTGATTTGTAAAGACTTATCCTGGTTTGCTTGGCTTGACAGATCTCAGAATCTAAAAGTATCCATGTACTGTATGTTCATTTTTTTAATGGACCGTCCTAGTTAGAGCATTAACAAATCTTAACCTTAATGGCGTCTTTTTATGAATGCCCAGAGCACAGCATTTCCAATACAGCTCATTTTAAAACACACCGCAGAACAATGGTAATTATCCATGCTACAGATGTAGGCAGACAAAGACAACAGTTTCCAATTTAAGTACTGAGGAAATAACCTCATTTCACATGATTATTATATTACTGCCATAAAACAGGTTATTTAGTCTATAAAATTGAAGTGTAATGTTCACTGCTGGCAGAGAAAGGTTACATTACAATTTACATTTCCCATTTCAAATCATTTCATCACATTTAGAGCAGAAAAAGGGACAATTATTTTGTAATCTACTAATAACTGATCAGTCTAAGCTATCCAGGACATTGCCCATAAAGTTACGTGCTACCACTCAGTTTGACATCAATCTAACAGTCTATTTGGATCATCAGGCTTAAAAGTATCATCCTTACAATTTACTGCTTAGTCATTAACTAAAAATGAGGCGCAATATATAATCAACATTAAAATAAACATGCCAAAATGTGGAAACCAGACCTTTTTACAAATGCACTGCAAACCCCACCTTACCTCTACACTGACAATAGGAGCTGTAAGTAAGAACACAAATGTCAGAATCAATCAGACCTGAATCTATCACACCCGATGTAATATAGGCTTGATACCAGCTCACACACACAAAGTCTGACTGAGCGCATCTGTGAATAAAGCAGCCCATTTTCTGAAAAATTCACAGCGAGTGCATCTGAACATTGATGAAGACGTTATTCTGCAATGGGCCTAAAGTGAGAGCAACACAAATACCCAGAGGTGAAGTAGACCATTTACACAAAGACATTTACTTTGTGTATAGAGTTGGCTATCATTTACATCAGTGGTTCCCAACCTTCTCACAGTTGCGTACACCTTCAGACTTTTGATATGAAGCCCCTGTAACCCACTAATCCTGCACATTTAAAAAACATAAACATGTTTATCTTAATTAACTTGAAATATTGATCATAATAAATGAGTTAATTCTACATTTTGTATGGTCACATTTTGATAAAGTTTCATATGAGCACTAATAAATAGATAAGTAATCATCCTACATATTTTTTATTCCAAGCTGAATGGATTGAATTTGAGCCTCACTTTTTTGTCCACTCAAAGAGCGTCAGGGGTTTAGAAATTAGTAGATTACAGTCGCAACAGTTGTATTATTATGATTATTATATTGTTAGTGTGCCTGTTGTGGGGTAATTTAAATCTCCAATAAAAAGCCTGTTATTCACACAATCAAGTCTGACACTTGTGTGCCATCCATCCCCATTCCTCCATTTTCTATACCGCTTATCCTCACTAGGGTCACGGGCATGCTGGAGCCTATCCCAGCTGACTTTGGGCGGGAGGCGGGGTACACCCTGGACTGGTCACCAGCCAATCACAGGACACATATAGATAAACAAGCATTCACACTCACACTCTAATGAACAATTTAGAGTTGCCAATTAACCCAACATGCATGTTTTTGGAATGTGGGAGGAAACCGGAGTACCCGGAGAAAACCCACGCGCGCACGGGAAGAACATGCAAACTCAAAGAAGAGATACTTGTGTGCCTCACTGAACAATACAATTTGACTGAGTGATCTTTATGCCTGATATAGCCATTTTTGTGCTTGAGAACGTTTAATCTGGGCAAAAATATGTAACATTTGCTTAAATATGCATTTTTTCTTACTAATAATGTATGCTGTATTCAATTACAAAACAGTACGATGAACACATTAATATAGTTTTAAAAAACCGTGATAGAAGGAAGCCATGAACCATGATGTGGCGAGGGACGACTTTTGACTTTTAGTTACTTTTGAAACAACGCTGGAGCTTAAACTGTGCCTAAACCATTTGGAAAACATACATTTTGTCCAAAACAGACAGTACCTTTTTATGTTTACAGAGTATTGTGACATACAGCTTGAAAAAAATGGTAACTTAAATACTTCAATACTATAGACAAAATGATAAATATAGAGATATCCTGATCCTCTGGATCAAGATGCCAAGCCGCTGTATTTTAAAGATCAGATAGAATCGGCTTCTGCCACGAGATAAGGCCAAACCGGGTTGTCGTAAATCTGCAGTAAATGCGCCTCAAAGCTGGATGCCACTCAACTCCCACCACCCGGATGATGAAGAAACGCAACACCACTGTGCTACAGCGGTAGATTTTCTTCGCTGTTCCCGGATTCTTCTGTCATGGTGCCAGAAGCTCGCAGAAGAAGTGCTGCTCTAACCACAGGTTGTTATTTAGGACTGTCAATAAATTACTGTTGTGTTGAAGAGAGTTTTTCATATATAAATCATATGCTCTAAGTTACACCACATATTGAATTGATCTATATCCATGTCAAATGATCAGTCCTTGTATAATAACTGAATGTCAGGATGGCTGTAATTTAGCTGGCCAATCATTTGCATGTCAACACAGAGTCCCTCACAGTCAAACAGCACTTCCTAGTAGTCTTATTCTACACACTTAACTCCAAATTTTTGCTTTAACCAGCATGCTAAACACTACCGCCCACTATAGCCCACACACTAAACAGCTTAATACACGACATACCTGTTGCTACAGTACTTTGCAAGCCCATTGTTTTCCAATTTTATGTTTTATTGGATGGACTGTTATTTTCATTAGGGAACTGATTCACAGCTGTTTGTTACAAAAGCCAAATACCATTGTTGGTCTTGCTGCGTAATAAAAAAAAACTAACAAAGTCCGCAATACTTTGGCTGCATTTTAATGCTTTGAGAGCCATTTTAATAACCATATTAAATTCCACCAATTCATGTTTGTAACAAAGGTTTATTATTTAAAAAAAATGTCAATGTGGACATTCTTAATTAAGTAATAAATTCACCAATACGAAATAAAATCCACAACAAATTGCAAAAAAATTGCAAAATTTTACAGTCCTTTAAGTGCATACATTCCTCACAATTGCAGCAGAAATTAACAAGGCAAGACAATAAACAAGAGTGGGGCAATGCTTTTAAGAAAAGTACAATGTCAAACTCACCATCCATCCATCCATTTTCTTCCACTTATCCGAGGTCGGGTCGCGGGGGCAGCAACCTAAGCAGGGAAGCCCAGAGGTCCTTCACCCCGGCCACTTCTTCCATCTCTTCCCAGCATATGCCGAAGCGTTCCCAGGAAAGCTGGGAGACATAGTCTCTCCAACGTGTCCTGGGTCTTCCCTGACGCCTCCTACCGGTTGGACGTGCCTTGAACACCTCCCCAGGAAGGCGTTCGGGAGGCATCCTAACCAGATGCCCGAGCCATCTAATCTGGCTCCTCTCAATGCGGAGGAGCAGCGGTTCTACTCCGAGTCTCTCCCGGATGACAGTGCTTCTCACCCTAGCTCTAAGGGAGAGCCCAGCCACCCTGCGGAGAAAACTCATTTTGGCCGCTTGTACCCGCGATCTTGTCCTTTCGGTCACTACCCAAAGCTCATGACCATAGGTGAGGGCAATCCACCCTTTCTCGGGCAAGAACCATGGACTCGGACTTGGAGGTGCTGATTCTCATCCC
This sequence comes from Oostethus manadensis, assembly GCA_024372805.1. Classification (NCBI taxonomy): domain Eukaryota; kingdom Metazoa; phylum Chordata; class Actinopteri; order Syngnathiformes; family Syngnathidae; genus Oostethus; species Oostethus manadensis. The sequence continues at coordinate 874,605 of QODF01000089.1, forward strand.
AGCCGCCTCACACTCAGCTGCGAACCCGTCCAGTAAAAGTTGAAGGTCACTGCCCGATGAAGCCAACAGGACCACATCATCTGCAAAAAGCAGAAACCGAATCATGCCGCCGCCAAACTGAAACCCCTCAACGCTCTGGCTGCGGCTAGAAATTCTGTCCATGAAAGTAGTGAACAGAATCGGTGACAAAGGGCAGCCCTGGCTGAGTCCAACCCTCACTGGAAACGGGTCTGACTTATTGCCGGCAATGCGGACCAAACTCTGACACCGGTCATACAGGGAACAAACCCCCTGGATTAGGTGGTCCGATACCCCATATTCCCGGAGCACTCCCCACAGTATTCCCCGAGGAACACGGTCAAATGCCTTCTCCAAGTTTACAAAACACATGTAGACTGGTTGGGCAAACTCCCATGCACCCTCAAGGACCCTGCCAAGAGTATAGAGTTGGTCCACAGTTCCACGACCAGGACAAAAACCACACTGCTCCTCCTGAAGCCGAGATTCGACTATCCGGCGGATCCTCCTCTCCAGAACCCCTGAATAGACCTTACCTGGAAGGCTGAGGAGATAGTTAGAACACACCCTCCGGTCCACCTTCTTGAAAAGCGGGACCACCACCCCAGTCTGCCAGTCCAGGGGCACCGACCCCGACGTCCACGCAATGCTGCAGAGTCGTGTCAACCAAGACACGCCCACAGCATCCAGGGCCTTAAGGAACTCCAAGCGGATCTCATCTACCCCCGGGGCCCTGCCACCAAAGAGCTTTTTGACCACCTCGGTGACCTCAGCCCCAGAGATAGGCGAACCCGACTCAGAGTCCCCAGGCACTGCTTCCATGTTGGAAGGCGTGTCAGTGCGTTTGAGGAGATCTTCAAAGTATTCCCTCCACCGGTCCACAACATCTCGAGCCAAGTTCAGCAGCACACCGTCCCCACCATACACGGCGTTGACTGTGCACTGCTTACCCCGCCGGAGACGACAGATGGTGGTCCAGAATCTCTTTGAAGCCATACGGAAAAAAAAAAAAAACATGTGGTCGTAAGTCCGACGACACAACCACAAAGTCAATAATCGAACTGCGACCCAGGGTCCTGGTGCCAAGTGCACAGTGCACATGTGGACACCCTTATGCTTGAACATGGTGTTCGTTATAGACAATCCATGACAAGCACAGAAATCCAAAAACAAGACACCGCTTGGGTTAAGATTAGGGGGGCCGTTCCTCCCAATCACACCTCTCCAGGTCTCACTGCCGTTGCCAACAGGAGCATTGAAATCACCCAGCAGAGCAAGGGAATCCCCTGAGGGAGCACTCGCTAGTACTTCCTTTAAGGACTCTAAAAAGGGCCAAACAGCAGCATATATATAAATATATATATATGTGGAGTATAATATATATAATAGAAAATATATAAAGTGTATAATAAGTATAAGTATATTATAAAATATATAAATTTATAATATATATAAATAACATATATAAGTATAAGTATATATATGTATATATATAGATATATATATATGGAAGACTAAACNGCCTCTGCCTCCGGCCGCCACCCAGCTCTCTCTGCAACCGACCCCTTTGGCCCCTCCCATGAGTGATAAGCTCATGGGAGTGGGGACCCACGTTACCTTTTCGGGCTGTGCCCGACCGGGCCCCATGGGTGCAGGCCCGGCCACCAGACGCTCGCCATCGTGCCCCGCCTCCGGGCCTGGCTCTAGAGGGGGGCCCCGGTGACCCGCGTCCGGGCGAGGGAAAACGAAGTCCATTGTTATTGTGCATCATTGGGGTCTATTGAGCCACTCTTTGTCTGGTCCTTCCCCTAGGACCTGTTTGTCATGGGTGACCCTACTAGGGGCATGTCAGCCCCCGACAACTTAGCTCCTAGGGTCATTGGGAAACGCAAACTCCTCCACCACGATAAGGTGGTGACTCAGGGAGGAGGTCAAACTCACCAAGGTTCCTTAAACCAATGCACAAAGTAAAACCTCTTCCTGTCTGTTTGGAGGCGAGAGACAAGGAAAACAGACACTTGTGCACATGGCAATGTATTAAGACCTACAACATGATCAAGTTCATTTGTATTTATTGTGTAATTAATTAATTTACCATCATCCGAGGCTTAGTGCCCACATTTTCTGAATGAGAAATCTTGTCAAAATTTAATCTTTCTAAGGACACCCCTTGTTAACACACATTCGCGACAACATTACGCTACAGTACAATGTTTGAGAGTAGTTTGTTAAATAAGCAAAATTAAGTGTTGAGACCTGTTTGTGATGTATGTTGATGTTCAGAATTCCAGAGAATGCACCTCGCCATTAGTGGGACAATGAGCAAGTTGTGTGTTGCTGGTCTAAACAAGGACAGAGAAATGTGTGTGCAGTTAGTGTACCTCAATTTTGCCCAATTTCAGTGCCACTAATTTATAAGTAACTATGAATTAAATTATTAGTAACTATTAATTTTGTACAAAAATCAAGCACCATTATTTTCTTACATTTTTGGTCCAGGTACTACCATTTATGTTGGCACCTCTACCCTGCGGCCACAATGATCAATCATGTTATATTGCCCATTTGCTTGTTTTTGAGCCAGTCTTCTTGTTTCTGCTCTGGAAGGTTGTCATTAATATGTCATTATAAGTAATTCTAGTTGCAAGAGGTGCGATTGCCTTGCAGTTATTCTACAGTATTAGTCGGGAATTGGGATTAAGTACAGTGTACAAAAGTGACTGCAGCAGTTAATAACCAAATGTGAAACTACTTGTGACTCATGTGTCACTGCTACGGACAGATAAACCTTATCTTCTTGAACATGCAAACTGGATCTGGAAGTTCGTTCTTAACACGAGTGACATGTTTAACCGGTGTCATTTAAACAATACCAAGTTATGAATAATAGTAGATTGTTGTTGTTCGTCTTTGTTTAGTCACCATCATGACCACAAACATATGACATAATTCTCATAATGGCAGTGACAGTCATAGAAATGTCTACATACTGGGTAGGATGACCTCACAGTTGTTTTTGAATGCCTGAATTGAGAAGCAGTCAGAAAGAGAAGGTACAACTTGTGTGTCCACAAATGTAGAACCTATTCTAAACTAGGGCATGGCCAACAGCGAAAATACTGATACCATTTACAAGGACAAAAAGTACAGGTATGTACAAGAGCTGTACTTTTCAGGCTACACCTTGTTATTGCGCTTATCTGAGGTTTGACAGAAAGAAGCCAACACGTAGGCTTAAAAAGGTTCGCAACCAGTGTTCTACAATATCAGCCCCATGTGGCTGGCATTAGACCAGTGGTTTTCAAACTGGGGGGCGTGCCCGGCCTTATGATGGGAGAGCGCAGGTCTACCATGAACATGCTTAATTATTACCGTATTTTTCGGACTACGAGCTGCTACTTTTTTCTCTCCATAAGAACCCTGCTGCTTTAATAACGAAGTGCCTTGTTTATGGATTTTTTTTTTTGCCACTTGGGGTGTGTTCAAATTCTCTACTGACTTAGCCCGAGTGTTCCAAACAACACGCTTATTAAGTTCCATGTGTATCCTCCTGCGCTTGGAGTATGTTAAAAAATAAAAGACATGAAATAAAAAAATAAAAGGCAAAAATAAAAGGCATCTTTGTGGCATATGATGCACAACTCAAATACTTCTAACCAAAAGAATGTGTAGGCTATTTGACATTGTGCCGTTTTTAATCACCTTATATTTCATAAATAGCTTCTAAAATATACTTTTAAAGAGTGCTGAAAGAGTGGAATAGATTTTCTCTTACATATTTGTCATTTCTGCATACTCTTTTGAATCATTCTAACGCCGGCCCTGGTCCTTTTTCGCGAAAGCGCGTGAGTTCAAGTAAACTGAACCGCACCAGAGTTCACTTGCAAATGGACCGAGACCCACCTCTCAAGTGGCGTCTGTTTGCTTGGTTAGTGCACAGGATCGCGTGCACACTTGACCAAACAAGGCACACAAGCCAGCAAACGCACCGGAGTTCGTTTGCGAGAACACGCCCTTTTATTACAAAAACGATACAGTGAGGGTAACACCTCCAGAGACAACCCCCCCTTAAAACCACAATGAGGAAAAGTCTTGAACCGAGCTACTTTGCCTACACAAGCCGATAAAAACAAACTCATGTGGAGCTCCGTGACCAACACGGCTCGTCACGGCGGAGATGAGGAGCTCATTCCTGGCGTGTGCGCGCACCTCCGCGACCATCCCTCCCGTCCGCTGTCACTTTACCACCACTTTCAACTCGGTGACTCCCTGAGCACTTCTCGCCGTCAAATACACCTCATTCGTCCGCCATAACCACCAGGAAAAAGGCCAAAGAGTAACAGGGGCGACGTAAAGTCGAGTAAAGCTGCAGAGGCTTAGTTTGGTCTGTTTAAAGGGCTCAGGACGCCGCTTCTTCTTTTTTTTACAAACACACACGACTCGACGCCCTCCCCCTTACTTCACAATTCCAATATTCGGCGAAATGACAGCGAATATGGCGTGGACGTGGCCTCAGCCTACCTCGTATAGGTCTCCCGAAGCCATAGCGAGGCGCTGACTCCGCTCTTGCCTGCCCTGTGGGCTTTTTAGGTGGCGTTTGGACAGGAATTAGCGAGCGAGCCTTGTTATTGAGGGCGATGGGCAGCAGTAGATCAGCAGACAGTGTCAATCGAGCCCGGCGCGCTGCGATGGATCGTTCAAGCTGTAGAAGCAAAAAGCACCGGGCGGTGCTGTTTACCCCGTCTGACAACACCGAAAATGAGTTGATATACAAGGCGAGGGTGGCCGATGATCGCGCACCTCCTCCTCCTCGCTTAGTGGAGGGACAGAGTGGTGTCTTGTGACGACGCCGAGACACGTGCAGATCCTCTCCACCTGTTCGCTAGACCTGATTTCCCATGCATTCCCAATGGCATCCTTAGCAGCACTAATTGCATACTCGGGATTGTGCTTTCACCCCTACAAATCATAAAACAAATATTATATAGAACAGCTGATTGCTTCCATTACACACATTCAACCATCTTTTTGTACCCTTTTATTATTGCCTTTGTACTTGCAGTGGTGATCAACTACATTGCATCATGCACAGCACTGTTTCTAATATTCTGACGAGTAAACAGAGTCCTAAAAATACACAATAGTAAAAGTAAACACATCCAAAGTGTTTGCCATGCAATGCAAAGAAATAAAAAGGTGGTACAAGTCTCCTCAAACAAGGTGGTCTTTGATGAAGCAACATCATCATCAATACTAAGTGCAAAAACAAAATATCTTTCTATCTTATTGTGCTTGTACTTTGCAGTGTACAGTGGAGCCCTGCATTTTGACAATTCAGGATTTGCAATCCTGCAAAAAAAACATCTAATTTGCCCGACATAGCATGAGTTGTACGGAAAGTAAGCCCCGGTCACAACCCACCACGCGTGTTTTCAGTGCGTACATTTTTTGGGAAAGGGCACCACCTCCACGTTTTTCTGGAATATAGGACGGCCTTCTGAAGTTCTCCTGCTGCTGCTGCCTCAAGATAGTGCCCATCCATCGCAGAGACTCCGGGTTCTGATGCTGCACAAGTAGCTTCGAGTGGCAGTGCACCTCCAGCAGTACCCACCTCATGATCAGACTATATGGTATCATCACATGACTCTTCTACACCCCTCCTCTCCTGTTCCTCTGTGGCCCGGTGATCTTCTGTGGCCTGTTTCTGTTGGACCTCTCTAGCCGTATCTGCTGCCTTTTGAGCTGCAGATACAGCTGACCCCTTCTTCTGTGTCTTCAGCATCTTGGAGACCAAATGTCTTCCATCAGCTTTACTTTACTGCAGAAATCAATGGGCACAACGTGCGTTGTAAATGCAGCGCACATTATTAAATAGGGGTCACGTGAGTTCTGCATGCTCATTGGATTGAATTGGGGAAGTGCCAAGTAAGCATGGATGACACAGTTACCACATGTGTGCTCATGGAGTCAGTGCATTGTGCACTGGTTGACTGTAAGGCACGTCACCTGTACTGGGAGTGAACCCATAGTCAAACCCACAGCAAAAGTTCCTCTTGCACTAAAAGTGCTACGGCATGTGTGTGTGTGTGTGTGTGTGTGTGTGGGTGGGTGGGTGCTCCCACATCTGTACTGAGGCAGTACTCAACATGTGCAGATCCCCTGCCTGGTCGGGGCTTTACTCACACATCACAAACCAACAGGAGCTTATCAATCTAAATGCCCACCTCACTCATGGTGCAATCCAGGGTGCTATAAAGGGGGAAAACTTACAACACTTGTCAGGTCCAGGCAGGGGCTCCAGTAAATATGTAAAAAATGATTAAAACAGTCTTGTATTTTGTAGTAACAGTTAAATATCCACATTGACCAAAACTAAACATATAAGTGTCCCATAGATACACTGCCTGGCCAAAAAAAGTCGCCACCTGGATTTAACTAAGCAAATAGGTGTGAAGTTGCTGCAGTTGGTCAGGTCTAGGTTCAGCAACACTATGTGCTCAAAGAATGAGGTCAGCTGACTACCTGAATATAATGTACTGATCGACCAGGTTATTCCTTCAATGGTTTTTTTCCCCTGATAACCAGAGTATATTCCAAGATGACAAAGCCAGGATTCACCAGGTGCTTCAAGGAGCATAAACATCATTTTCACAAATGGATTGGCCACCACAGAGTCCAAACCTTAACGGCATTGAGAATATTTAGGATGTGCTGGAGAAGGCTTTGCGCAGCGGTCATCAGTGCAAGATCTTGGTGAAAAATTAATGCAACACTGGATGGAAATAAATCTTGTGACGTCGCAGAAGAAACAGCGAATGCGTGCCATAATCAAAGCTAAAGGGGGTGCAATGAAATACTAGAGTGGTTGACCTTAAAATGATTTGGTCCACAGATACCTTCATAGCTGTCAGTCTATGCCAGTCATTCTATAGTTGCAGCAGATCAGAGTGAAACTATGCTGCCAATGCCTAGTAAAATGTTTGGGCGTGAAAAGGGAAAAAAGGAAGAAAGTGAGAGAAAAGAGGCAAACACAAAGGATGTCGTTAGGTGATATGCTTTTTTGCATCCTGGCCAGTCTGTGTGTCATGCAAATTAACCAGTAATGTTCTCAATGAAATCAGATGGCAGAATGTTGTCTTAGCCGACATCTTACGCCTTTTTAACCAACATTTTATTATCACAGGTAAATGTTTAGCATGTATTATTAAATATATATTAAAATAGTTGCCCATGTTTAACAGATTTAATAACAGATGAGTCAGCAGCAGTCTCCCCATGACTTTAGCCCTCCCTGTCCCAGTGAAAAAGGTGAGCAACGTTGTGTTCAATGACATGTTATTTTGTATTATTGCAAGGGGAGTGGGGGAATTGCAAAAAAAAATGTGTTGGCAGAAAGTATAGTTCCACATAATGATTTAATTTCAATTTTATTTTCTTGTTGACAGATATAAAGGTTAATGTACTGTATAAGTAAGTTTTTTTTAAGTCTTTCTACCTTTTGTTTCCAAATAGGTAGTGGTGAAAAACAAGGACTAAAATATTGACAATTGTACTGATGTCTGTACTATTGTATTGTGTCTAAAAATGTGCTTAAGTTAAAAAAAAAAGTACCTTATGTATTTTAATGGAGAAACAACTTTATGAATTAAAGTGCAAAAAAACAAGATGTAATTTTCTGCAGAATTTACCAGCAGTCGGTTGTCAATTATTGACAATTTCTGTTTGACACTTTGAATCATCCTGTTTTATCGTTTTATAAACATCATTAATCAAAGAGAGAAAAAGTCATTTTTTAATTAAAATGTAAAAATATTCTAATTGACCAATATCTTTCTTATTGTGCCTGTACAGTAAAACTGCAATTATAAATCTGTATACTGTAGTATAGTATACTGATGTACAGTATACTACTTTAAAGAAAATATACCTAAATATACTTAAATGTACATGCATAATTTATATACATTTTGGCAAAATGTATCATGTAACATCATTTTTTCACTTTCATTTTTTGGGGTGTCTTTGAGTTCCCCCCTCAATAGGGTTATCATTTTCACTTCTATCAAATTACGTGGCATCATTTTGTTACTAATACATCATCTACTTATTATCAGGAAAGATATTCAAGATATTTTTTTCTAGATCTGATGTGTTTTTGAACTGTTCCTATAATTTTTTTGAGCAGTGTATATTCTTGACATCCTCAACTGTCATACGATTCAAAATGTAAATTACCCACTATACATTAACCAGTAAAAGTCAAAAGACTACAGTACTACATACATGGATGCACTGAGCATCACTGTCTGGCATCACCTTAGGGCCATCGTGACTTCACACTTGTGCAGGAGTTTTTCTCCCACATGTTTGTTCTGACTTCTCTGGAGGACATGGATTAGATTTCTGTGGTTGTGTTGCAAGCCGGGTAGTGCAGTGGTTCTCAAATAGTGGGGCGGACCACCCTTAGGGGATACAGTGAGCTGTCAGGGGGGGCACGAGAAGCAGGGAGTACTTTCAATGTTAGTGTAAACCTGCCAATATGTGATAATTTTTTATACTCAACATGCCATTTGACTCCTGAATACACTTCACAGATCTCCATTTTGTTGCATTTTTCTGGTTTCACTTTCAAGCTCAGTTTGTACAGTACAGATAAATAAATACATATTATCAGGTGTCGATAGTGTTTCAAGTGGGAGGGTGCCACAACATTTTTGGCTCCTGCGGGGGCATGGCAGGGAATAACTGAGGTAGTGTGTGAATTCCTACCTATTGTTTACCAGTTCTTTTGGGTGTGTCATACTAAGGTGTGTCCACTTTGCCATTTTGCATGCGTGTGTTAGGTGTGTCATCTAGACAGAGGAAAAATGGTAAGGAGACTTGGTTGTGGAACAAAGAGGTCTGAGGATTTATTGCTTGGACAAGGCTTGCAAAGAAGAATTGTTGATTAGTGTAATCACGAGCAGAGAAGGGAATGTGGTCACAAGTAAGGAAAAAGTGAGGGCAAGATGGAAAGAATACTTCAAATAACTGATGAATGTAGACAATGAGGAAGAGATAACCTCACCGTGACTACTGTAAATAAGGAAGTTCCACGTATCACCTCTAATGGGAAGACCCAGTCCAGGGTGTACTCTGCCTTTTGCCAGCCGAGATAGGCTCTAGCATACTCCTACCATCCTAGTGAGGATAAGCAGCATAGAAAATGGATGGATGGATAATGGGACGGCATTTGGGCCTGTTGACCTGCGAGTGCAGGAGGAACTGTGGGGGGACAGAAGTATGTTAGTTAAACACGACACCAATTAGGGCAGCAGGACAGCAGTGAAGTGTCCTGTAGGTGTAACAGATGAATCCCACCCAACACTAGATGTCATTCGAATGTTGTTTTTTGGTCTAAAGCTGGTCGGTCCTTCATTGGCTTGATTTAGCCCAGAAATGGATGTTGAAAATTGGGCTAAGTTTATTCCAACTCATTTGGTCCAAATATAGCCCCAAAATAGACACATTTTGACCGATTTTAAACAGTCTTTACGGAGACCTTTCAATTTTTAACAAAATCTAAATGTTGTTTCAACATTTGGTAATGATGTCTTTTCAACGTATTTTCAAGTAATTCTTGCTGGGTGGGCTTGATGGAACAAGTGTGTCAATGAAAGGGTATCAGGGTGAACTGTGTGGATGCAAGGAGGAAAGATGAAGTAGTCGGAGGAGTTTAAGTAGTTAGGGTCTGGTGTTCAGAGCAAGGGGGAGTGCGAAGCAGGGTGGAGTGTGTATGAGGAGAAGAGGTCAGGAGTCCTTTGTGACAATAGAGTATCAGCAGAAGTAAAGGGAAAACATTCCAGGATTGTAGAAAGACCAGCCTTGATGTCTGGTCTCCGGACAGCAGCTCTAACTAGCAAACTGGAGGCAGAGCTGGAAGAGGCACAGCTCAAAATGCTTACTTATTCCTTGGGAGTGACGAGAATGGACAGGATTAGAAACAAGCAGATCAGAGGAACAGCCCAAGTTAGATGCCTTGGAAACAAGGTCAAAGAGGGTGTACTGAGATGGTTTGGCCACGTGAGGAGAAATGTTTGTGATTATGTTGGTTGAAGGATGCTGGAGATGGAGCTGCCAGAGATGAGAAGAAAGAGAAGATGTTTCTAGATGTGGTTAGAGAGGAAATGCGTTAGTAGGACTGACAGACGAATATGGAAACACATGATAAAATGGGATTTTCCTAGAAAATCAAGCCTTAAGCTGTGGGGGGAAAAGCTATTAGCATTAAAGGTATCAAATACAATGCACAAATCAAACCTTTGACCCCACATTATTAAATAACCTTGAAAATCTTGGAAAGTAACATTTTTCACATTTTTGGCATTAGTAAAACCAAAGCTGATTCTTGTAACAATACAATTGTTGTGGCACATTCATTGTTGGTGCTGATGCAGGAACAAGAGCATTTTCAGAAAAAACACAAAAAATAAAATGGTTCAGTCTACATTGCTATTGTTTTCTATGTGATGACAATGATCATTTGAAACCATCAGTAGTTCCATCTTCTTCTTCTTGTTGCCAAGGGAGTCTTTTTATGTTGCCTGGAGAGAGAGAGGTCAGGTTGGTGTGTGGCACCCTCCAAGAGTTTGTTAGGTAGAGGTGCGTGTGCTTGGACAGCTCTCCCCAGTTGTAATTGCATGATAGACATTCACACACATACCCAGGTCTCGAATCTTGGCTCCCCGGGGGTGATGTGGTTGGCTGGTGCGTCATGCAATGAATGGCAGGTTCTCTGGGCACCCTAGAGGTTTGGGTGATCGAGGCTCTCCCTGCAGCTGTCGGAGTTTGGGCTAGAGGACTGCTTTTAGTTGCATCCCCAAGTGAGTCCTCCTAGGTCGTGGCCTCCTACAATTCTTCACAGACTCGGGGCGGCAGATTTGCAAACCCCTGAAGATGCTCTGTGATGAGGATCCACTTGGTTAGGGTGGATGGCTATGGGTCTGTTGTATTCTGAGGGGTTTTTGGATGCCTTTGTGATCTGAGTTTGGATCTCCCGGGGTTGTAAATTTGGATGCCCCCATGGACAAATACTAACACATCAAATTACAAGTTGTATTGTACATTTTCTGTACACACAAACAAATACACAACCGATGAGTATTGCAGGGTTACCTTTTTTTATCATCAGCTCTCTTATGATCATATTATAGCTCTCGCTGGCATTAAATCATTGCTGCGGTTAAATTAATATAACTGTTTTGTATTGTGCTCCCTTTTCTTTTCAAATGTTCTCTAGTAGCATTTACAATTGTAGCGTACTGTATGTAGCAAACTGCACTAGAAGGAGTATATGAGGCCATCACACCAAATCCAAATCCTTTCTGGCCCTATTAAAGCATCCAGACCCCGCATTAGGCATAGCCAGCTGCTAAAGCAAGAAAAGTCTAAGAAAGAGTAGTCAATGCACATCATATGTATTTCATCGATATAGTATGACTGATGTGTTTCAAGTTCGCAATTTCAATTCCTAAATCCACAGTGCACCCTGCGTGAATGAAAGATGTGGTTAAAATGTCATTGTGAATAAGTGATCTATTTTTTAAATGTTGATAAGAATTGAATGGCGGCCTGGAAAATGTGATATGTTGTAAGTATATTCTGCGTAATGGATAAATGTGGTTATGTACTGTAATACCTAATGGTAATTATAGGCATGGGCACCCTCTCAAACTACAAAAACACTTCTAGCGGCAATAGTGGGGATTATTATTGGCTGTCACAAATAAATAAAGGTTTTTAAATGTTATGCATAACATAAACAGAGCAACTAACACTATACAAGGTATAAATGCAAACATTACAGTATTTGACCTATTTTAAGATTAAAGTCTTTTATGTAAGCTGTAAATTCTAAATCATTAATCAGGGTTTAGTAAGTTATTAGTTTATGGGGAAACACTTTGAGTGTTACAAAAAGTGTATTTGGTGTTGTGCCTGACACTACCCATCCCTCCATCCATTTTCTATGCCGCTTATCCTCATAATAGTCGCGGCACTATCCATGAAATTGCATTCAATTTGGTGCAAGTATTGCTGTGCCTCCCACTAGATGGCCACATTGTCTCACTAAACGCTTCAATCAAACGCCTTCCTTGCTTGCATTCCAATCCAGGGACGGTCCATTATTTCTGCAGTGGGTATACCTTTCTTCATCCAAATACTCCCTAACCAGAGGAAATCATTTTTGGTTGAAATAAAAGAAATAATAACGTTAATTATTTAATTGCAGCCAAGATATCTTCTAAAATGTGAATTTTAATTAATTGAGTTCAGTGATCACTGCATAGTCACAATTTGTGTCCTCATAAATTGGAGGATTACATTAGATTTACATTTTTTAAACTAATTTTTCTCACTCCAATTTTTTTTCCCGCAAACAACACATCTCATTCACTCAAAGTCGATAATAATTCATAAGTATGATAAAGTATGTACCTTCCCGACTTCTTATTGTTTTGCACGTTTGTCACACTTAAATGTTTCAGATAATCAAATAAATTGAAATTTTAGTCAATGACCTTGTGTGTAAAAGTGATTGCCCCATAAATCTTAGGAGCACCAATTGCAGTCAAGACACAACATCTCAGGACTTTGACTAGGCCACTCCAAAGTCTTCATTTTGTTTTTCTACAGCTATTCAGGTGAACTTGCCAGTGTGTTTTGGATCACTGTCCTGCTGCAGAACTCAAGTTTGATTCAGCTTGAGGTCACAAAAAAATGGCTGGACATTCTTCTTTAGGATTATTTGGTATACGGCAAGAATTTATGGTTCCATTTATCACAGCAAGTCTTCCAGTTTCTGAAGCAGCAAAACAGCTCCAGACCATCACACTACCACCACCATATTGTACTGTTGTTATGATGTTCTTTCTCTGCGTAACTTTTACGTCAGATGTAACGGGACACACATAGTCCTGTCACGATAAAAAATTTTGCTGAATGATAAATGTCCTACAAATTATTGTCAGTAATATAATAAAAAATATTGATAAAAATTTTAAGACCATTTTTCCATTAATTATATGGCATAAAAATGAGAGTACATTGTATCAAAGGTGATAAACTTTAATTTCTCAAGAGTATCTAACAGTGTACTCGGAATTCAAGAGCTTTTAAATAATTTAAACAAACATTATAAAAAAAAACCACTCAATTAAAGTAAAAAAGATTCTCAGTCACTTTTAGCAAAAATTGCACTTAAATAAAAAGAAGAATCATAACCAAAAACAATAAAAAATAGACCCTGCCCCTGTTAAGAAAAAGAAATGACTCCAATAAGGGTTTAAACTTTGCTTCTGCCTACTCCTTTTGGACATGCAGAACTGGGAATTTTATTATGTGATGTATTCCAATGTAACTTGTATGCATGTGTTAAATAAATGAAACCATTGTCATGACCCCCAATACACCCACCCAACACACACACACATGCACACACACAAACACAAAGACACAGTTATGTAGTGTATTGTTAAACTAATGTAGGGGGTCATATTTGAGCTGAACCACATGTCTGTGGTGGCGGAGTAAGATGCAATGTTTCGGATGTCCTTCAACATGTCTTCTTTCACTCGGTTATACAGTTCAGGAATTGCTGTATGTCACATGTACATGTACGTTCTCCCAGGCAATTCCTAATGTCTGTCAAACATTTCTAACATTTCCCAAAATGTTGGTTATAAAAGGAGTATAAAATATAAAATGCAAAATGTACTTTTGCATTATCTCACATTGAAAAGCAACAGGAAAACATGTGCAGCCTTGGAAAAATGTGCCAGTAGAGGGCACACAAGTACTATAAATATTATTGAAAAGTTCACCACACATTATCCTTGTGAGGTAATTGACTTTTCTATGCTCATCACTCCCCCCTTTTATGTGTATATTTGAATTGAAATTGTCATTGTTATTAATTTGTATTCTGTTGTCTTGACAGCTTAATTGCATTCTAAAATGTGACCTGAATCGAAATAGGTGATTATTGTCCAATAATGATTATCATTTTGTTTATAGTTGAACTTTAGCACATCCAGTTCATTCTTTTTCCAAGGTGCATGTAGATGTGAATTATTCATCTACAATTAGAGTGATGTCACCACTGCCTGCCTCCAGTGTAGTGATCCCATGACATTGAGGAGGCCCAGATCATGTTTAAATTGGCAACACATATGTTTTACAGATTTTTATTTATTTATTTTTTGCTGTGGTTTCATTTAAAAAGTGGACAATCTGTCATTCTGGAAATCTTAGAGAGTCATCGTAAATGAATTAGGCAAACATGCATCCATGCACAATTGAATTATAATAATATCTCACCTACAAATACAAGATGCTCTTATGATGTTTCGATAAGTAATCTTACAAGATGTTAAACATAATATTGCATTTAGTACAAGCATGACATACCATCCACAAAATATCATAGTCAAAGCATAAATAAATGTAAAAACAGAGAGTTTGGCTACATTCTTCACTATAACAGTTATACAGTGCAAAACAAAGGTCTATTTCTCTTTTGTTGTACATTTCATACACCTTAGTAGTATCTAACTGGAGTGTCACTCCAACTAGTCCAACTGGTCCCAAAATAAACACATGCCAACTTTAATTTAAAAAATTGTAAAAGTATTTGTTTGTATTTATTGCCCTTAAAAAGGAAGTCTATTTTTTAACTTAAATAGTTTGCCAAACATATTTGCCAAATTTTAATGGGCTTTGGGTTAGGATTTTTTTCCCCACTTTGGCACGATTTGTATTTTTTTTAAAATAAAAAACAAAGCAAAACACTATAAATAAAATATAAACAGCAATAGTAATAACAAAAGGCTTCTTCTAAATACAGCACCTTTTGTACTTTTTCCACTATTTATAATAGTATAGAACACCTTTTCCTTATTTTAGTGACACATTTTAATTGAACAAGCCCGATGAGCACACAGTATAATGAGCTTGATTTTTCCCTGTGGAAAATATTGTAGCGACATCCAGTTCCAAAACTTCGAAAAGGTCAGCAAAATGAAGCTGCCAGTGTTTCTCACTCCAGTTGTGTAATGAGGAGTGGTTGTGGATGTCTCCCACTCAGCAGGACAGATGAATAAAGACACCAAATACAGTCATGAAGCTGGACATTTGCTTGAACCGTGTATCTGGTCATCACTCAGTTGTTTGACAAATGACACGGCTTGTGGGTGTGGACAGAAAATGGAAATAAAACCGGGCAGAGAGCACCAGTAAAGGAAGTGGGCAGGGGGATTAGAAGTGACCTGCCCCCGGTAGGACAGGGCCAGCCTGTCGCATTTTCTGATTACAACCAATAAGTCTCAATTTCACATGACATCCCCAACTACTCAATTGGAGCAGTGTGTGTATTATAGAGCTTGCAGAAGAGATTGAGTCGGTAGCCTTACAGTGTCCCATTGGGTTTGTAAGACCTCCCTAAAAGAAGGAGGCAGATCATATTTCTCCACCAACTGACAACACAGTTTTTTTTACTAGCACTGCAACCTCCCCTGCAAGTATGATGCTTAAATCAAGATACTGACCCATTGTTTTACTAACTTTGTGGCCTCAGAATTGATTATTTATTTCAAACCTCCCATATCACACAAGATCCCGGAGTACCTCACTATACCCCAGTTCAGTGAGCATGAAATGACTGGCCAATAAAAAAATGATATAAAACAAGCAGTGGATTGTCACTTCCGTAGTGGCTGACTTCTTTTCCCAGTATGAAAAAGTGTAAGAAACGACACAACAACATTGTGACTGTCATTCAAGTTAAAAGAGCAGGTTTTATATGTAAACGTTACAGTGGGTAACATATTTCTACCCTAATGCGGCAATCATAAGTGTTAAAATGTTACTTTAAAATTGCCTGTGCAATTAATACAAGTTTTATAATCGCATATGTACCTCAAACTTAAAATGGATATGTCCAGTTATAGCTTTTCTTTTTCAGGATTTTTTAAATTTACATTGTCAATCTATAACGACTTTTCTCAACATTGGTCCCATGTCATATATACCATCCCACTTCATTTATTTATCAAAATTTAATTAGTTATTAAAATATACGTTGTTGCTTGATATTGATATCATATTATATTATCTACCGGTTATTATTCTGTTTAAAATGTTTTTCTCGGTTGCGTACATGCAATGGTTTGTACTTACCCATTGTTTGAAATGCATCTCATTTTAATTTATCTTCAAAATATATATATAACTGCTCCATCAACAACCTCCCGACCCCCCAAGTTTTATGCATATCAGAGTGAAATGCTTCTCAGTCCCACAGCTGGCCTGTGCCCAGTATGCAGGAGTTTATCTGGCACACATGTCGCTTCCTCCATATTTCACTTGCGGTTGGACTCTCTCTTGCTGATAGCTTTATCACTGCGGAGGGGTCAGATGCTGACACCAGCATAAGGGCCGCTTAAATCGCTCTAAACAACATCTATCATGGACACTATAAAATAAACTTCACAGCACGCACAATGGTGCGGCATCATGCAAGGAGATGCTCGTTTATCATGCGGCTGCTTGACTTCATTTTTTGATGATATGTACAATATTGAGGAGGGGGAGTTTCAGCTTTTTTTTTATTGCGGAGGGCATGGCAGATTTATCACTCAAAAGAACACATTTGTCCCATTGATTGATCGGAAGACTCAATAAAATACATATCTAATTAAAAAAAAATATTTTTTTCTCAAAAAACATAGAAGCAAAGGAGAAAACTTGTTGACATCCAGTGGCGCATAGACCGCCACTAATGGCTGATTAGCAACAAATCATACACCTTCACAGACACCAACCTCCTGCATATGACTAGACGTATAATCAAGATTAATGTACGGTATTATTTACAGAGAACTTTCTGGAGACACACCAAAATTTAATGGTGCTTCCTTGGCCCGTGCCCCACCCCTCTACAAAGGTTTTGTGGAAATCAATTAAGTAGTTTTTGTGTAATGCTGCCAACAAACAAACTGACTTGCAGATACCACAGACGAAAGTGAAGGCAGCAAGACCCACAAACAAGCAGCAAGTAAAGGAAGCTCATGTCCAGGGGTCGGCAACCTGTTCCATCAAAAGAGCCATTTTTTCTCCTCTTCCAGTAAAACAAAATGTTCGGGAGCCGCAAAACATTGCAGAACTCATACATTTTAAAAATTGTAATCTTTTGTAATGAACCACAAAATTCACAGTCAGTGCACAATCAGTCAACTGCCGCTGCACATACCCTGCCTCACCTGGAGTCACCACCGCGGTGATCAGCGCACTTCTTGTTATAAAACATATTTACTTTGTTTTATTTTACTGCGCAGTAACTTGTTTCAGACTCAACTCAAAAACTCCTTCACCTTTTTTCTCTCCCACTCAGTGAGCGTCACCGATACACTAGCCTTCCTCCTCTTCCCTCGCTCATCCAATCAGCAGTCAGAAGACAGTGTTGATGCATTCACAGACTTGGCGGCGAAAATGTGGCTAATTTATGACTAAAGGAACTATACCTCCCATGATGCTTAGAGTGGTGCCTCAAGAAGTAGTGAATTGGACAGTGAAGTTGGAGTCTGGGCCCCATGAAAAACAATCACCTTGGAACTCCCTACCCTCTGCTGGAAGTTGTAGTCACCACATCAGTAGAACCTTAACTGACCCGACAAGAGCTTTACATTTGCATGTTTTGCTTCTTATTGTTCACTACTACCAGTGTAATATGTACTGCTAGTGAGGTGTCCATGCAACAGTCTGCATATGGCATGCGATACAC
Organism: Oostethus manadensis; assembly: GCA_024372805.1. Lineage (NCBI taxonomy): Eukaryota > Metazoa > Chordata > Actinopteri > Syngnathiformes > Syngnathidae > Oostethus > Oostethus manadensis. The sequence goes on from QODF01000089.1 coordinate 892,441, forward strand.
TAGTTAGTGCAAGAGAATGTAAAATGCCATCTTTTTAAAGCTGCGCTTTGATTTGAATTGTCCATCCATCCATTTCCTATGTCGCTTATCCTCATTAGGGTAAAATTAAAAAAAATGTTGTTAACATAGAAAATGGATGGATGGATGGATTAACTTTTAAACTCCATTGTGGACATGAAGCAGGTTCTTTTCCAGGACACACAGACTGGCTTGGTTACAAAAACAAATGGGTCACATTTTGACACCCCTTTTGTATGCCTTCCTTCTGTCAACTTTCTCTCTTTTCTTTTTTCACTCCTAGACATTACAGTATTTTACTAAGCACTGGCAGTATAGTTTCACTCTGCTCAGCTGTAGCTTTTGGTCAACGCGGATATTTAACTGTTACTTCCAAATACAAAATATCGTTTCAATAATTTTCTATATTTTAAAAAAACAATCACAATCAGACTGCAAAATAATTGTAGCTATTTACTGGGGCCTCTTTGGGGCCATAGAATTTGTCCTAATTTATCTCTCTTTGATGATGCCCCTGGAAATGAACGCTAATATCATGTTATAAGTCTCTTGAAGCGCTGGTGTTTTGATCTGACAAATCTTAAGTTAATTTTAATCAACTATAGAACAGCTTCTGTTTGGACTGCTTGGATTTCGGCAAACTCCAATGAAAAAAGAGTGTCATGTCTCATCATTGATAAGTGATGCCGGGAACGCAGGGTTGGGGTAGGATTGGCACTGTTTGTAATTTAAACCAAAAGTTTAAAAAAATCTTTATGCGTAGCATCTTTCTGTGTACTTAACTACCAAGTGGACACCTGCGACTTATAGACCTTTGCGGCTTTTTTTCGCTTTACATCACTATAGTCCAGATATTAGAGTATTTGGTTGTGTCTCTTCTACTCCTGAACCGTAAAACATGCAGACAATTCCCTGTGCCATTATTTTTTTGACAAATACATCACATTGCGGTGCTGGTTAATAAACGCTGTTACAGTCCATTAGACAGATTGACTTGAAAATTCTCTCAGCTAAATGTCCTCTTTAAAACACTTGCTTGTTATTCACAATATTTTCACACACTTGTATACATTGTTATTACATCAAAGGGTATCACTTTTTAAAGACTTTTAACAAACAGCCTTACCCTTTTTAGTGTTGTCATTGAAGTTACCGTTATTGAGTAAATATCTCAGAAACAATAATTGAGCCAAAGTGAATAAAATCCAAAGTAGCTCTGGTAGAGACAAAAGCATAAGAGTGGTGCTGATGGTGGTGTTGGATGGAATAAATGATCTGGAAAAGAGTAATTATTGTCCAAAATCCATCCCTTAATTTCTTTAAAAGCCAATTGAGAAGTCAGAGCAGCTCAATGCGCATCCACTAAAGTTAACACTCTGCTATGCCATACAATTTAATTATTAGGACATGATTCATTCACTGAGTGGCCATCCATTCAATGGGACCATTTATTGGCCGGATGTATTCTGTGCAGCTCGAGAAGCCTTGTCTTGGTCAGTAATCAGTGGACTGTACAAATGTAATTTAGATACTTGATTGAGGAAGAGAGCTTGTTAATTAAGATGTTTTTTTGTAGTGTGCATGATCACTTTGCCAGGCTATTCATAAAAAAAAATGTAATGATTAGTTTATGTATGGAGAAAAATGTAAGAGAAGCTTATTCATTGAAAAGAAAACATTGTCTCATCTTAAATTATTATTTAAAATTGTATATGTTACATATATAGCCACAGTTTAGACAAAAGCATTCATATATTGCCCAAATGTTGACTTACTGTGCATTTCTATCATGGGTACATTTTCCCAGGCCAGTGCAAAAGTCAGAATTTCAGAATTCAATTCAATTCAATGAATGAATTTTAATTGACTCCACCCCACAGGAAGTTGAATTACATTTGAATTTGAATTGCAGGCAGTGGAATTCAATTCAGATAAATTGATTCCCACCACATATCAGTTTGAATACCTCTCAAAGTTAACTGGGATAGGCTTCAGCATACTCCCGCAACCTTAATGATGATAAGCGGCATAGAAAATGGATGCATGGATACTCCTTAATGTTGGAAAGTTTGGAAATGCATTTTCATTTGAAAGTGACTATGTGAAACAATGTTTTGGTAAATGCAGTAATCGTTAACAGTTTTGAAGAACCTTACAGGGTAAGGTAAGTTGTTGCATCTAATGGTCAACAGTTCCTCAAATGTTTTGTCATTAAGGCAACATTGTTATGGGATGAATATCAAAGTATTCCATCCATCCATCCATTTTCTATACCGCTTATCCTCATTAGGGTCGCAGGGATGCTGGAGCCTATCCCAGCAGACTTTGGGCGAGAGGCAGGGTACACCCTGGACCGGTCGCCAGTCAATCGCAGGGCACATATAGACAAACAAACATTCACACTCACGTTCGTACTATTGGACAATTTAGAGTCACCAATTAACCTAACATGCATGTTTTTGGAATGTGGGAGGAAACCGGAGTACCCGGAGAAAACCCACGCACGCACGGGGAGAACATGCAAACTCCACACAGAGATGCCCAACGGAGATTTGAACCCAGGTCTTCCAGATCTCCTGACTGTGTGGCCAATGTGCTAACCACTCAGCCCCTATCAAAGTATTATTTACATAAAATAAACTTACTTGGTGATGCCGTTTGAAATTTAAAGGTAGCACCAATGGAACCGTGGAATTGGTTCACCAATGTTGAGTCTGAGGGACTGTACCCTTCGGGTTGGGAGTGAGGTCTTGCCTCAGGTGGAGGAGTTCAATTATCTCGGGGTTCTTGTTCACGAGTGAGGGACGTGAGGTCGACAGATGGATCGGTGCAGCGTCAGCAGTAATGCGGTCGCTGTACCGGACCGTCGTGGTGAAGAGAGAGCTGAGCCGGAAGGCAAAGCTCTCTGTTTACAGATCGATCTACGTTCCCACCCTCACCTATGGTCAAGAGTTATGGGTCATGAGCGAAAGAATGAGATCGCGGATACAAGCGGCGGAAATGAGTTTCCTTCGTAGGGTGGCTGGACTCACCCTAAGAGATAGGGTGAGGAGCTCGGCCATCCGGGAGGAGCTCAGAGTAGAGCCGCTGCTCCTTCACATCGAGAGGAGCCAGTTGAGGTGGCTGGGGCATCTCATCCGGATGCCTCCCGGGCGCCTCCCTGGTGAGGTGTTTCGGGCATGCCCAGCCGGGAGAAGGCCCCGGGGAAGACCTAGGACACGCTGGAGGGACTGTGTCTCACAGCTGGCCTGGGAACGCCTTGGTGTCCTTCCGGTGGAGCTGGAAGAGGTCGCCGGAGACCGGGAAGCCTGGACTTACCTACTGAAAATGCTGCCTCCGCGACCCGGACCCGGATAAGCGGAAGAAAATGGAATGGAATGATGACTCTGACTACAGGGCAGAGGTTGAGCACTTAGCTGCATGGTGCGCTGACAATAACCTCCTCCTAAATACAAGCAAGACAAAGGAGCTCATTTTAGAATTAAGAAAGGAGAAGAGTGAGACACATGTGCCCATCCACATCAATGGCATGGCTGTGGAAAGTCTCTCCATCTTCAAGTTTCTGGGGTTGCACACTTCAGAGGACCTGTCGTGGATCATTAACACCTCCAGCCTGATTAAGAAGAACGATCAGATCTGATTATTGTTATGATTATTTTTAGGATTATTATGTTATTATTATTGCAACTGTTGTGAGATATTTCAAACTTGCAATAAAAGCCTGCTCTGGTGATCGGGTCTGTGATTCGCTTGTGTCTCTCACCGAACCTTACAGTAACATTGCAGTAGCTGATGTCTAGTAAACACTGTAGAATACTACATACAGTAGCATACACTATTTGAATCCAATTTCTTATATTTGTATTTTAGTTCTTTTAGCCATTTGTATGCTTGAAAATGCTTAATTTGGGGCACAAATTCTCCTAAATATGCATATTTTTTATGACATATTTAACCTCGAAACAGTATGATTTATTAATTCATGTATTTTTGTAAAACCGTGATAGAGTGAAGACACAAAATCCGAACCGTGATGTGGCACAAACACATGCAGCTATAAAATGTATTTTGAACCTCCGCCAAGGCATAAAGGTCAGTTTTGCTACTTTATTTGAAAAACCATGGCAGATCACGACAATATCATGCAATGGGCACGTTTTTTCTACATTACAGCGCCATCTGCTGAATTGTCCTCATCACTGCCACATTTGGTCCCAAAAGCACGCACCCTATTTGAGACAAAAGTTTTTCCATTTAAACTTTTATCCAGAACTGCTCCGAATATAAACATATTCCTTGTGTGGAAAATGTATTTTTATGTAATATTGTTAAATATCTAACAAAACTCTGTGTATGTTAATCTTAATATTAATATAGATAGAATGATATCAGGACACATTTTTTAAATAGTATGTAGTGTATGCATATTCAATTAGCTCCCAACACTTAAACAGGATGTCTATTTTAAGCGATTCTAAATTGATAGTAAACATAATAGTTTGGACCACATATGAAGTAAACTATAACTGGAATGTATGAACATTTAATTCTGCTTGTCCCAAAAAGAAGACACAAAGTCGCCCTGATTAATAAGTTGGATTTTACTCAAACTAAGTGGCAGTTCACTTCATTTTTTTAACTCTTGAAAAGTAAAAAGCCCACTGTAGACACAATAAGCCAAATCACAATAATAAAAAGAAACAGAGTGACGACTTCCTAAGGGAGAATGTGTCTCGCCACCGATGCGGGTCTGATTCTATTTACGGCTTTTAACAGAAATCTGATTAACGGAGGCATTTTAAGCAGAGTGACCTGCAGGATAAAGAGTGAGGAATGGTGGAGAGGAAGGGCCGCTTTCATTAAATCAGCAATCGATGCCAGCACTCCTCGGAGGGCAGCACGCACGAATAAAGGAATAAAACTAAATGAAATAAAGGAGCCATTCCATGTTTATCTACACTGCTGGAGGGTTAAGTGCACTGTCGATGCAACATCACTTTACACAGTGGGGATCTTGCTGCCCCCACAGTCGTGTCTGCCTCAGTAGTTTTGTAATGTAGTAGTGATAAGATTATATGAATTACAAGATAACTGTCTGTTTTATCCATTATAAGCAGGGCTGATTTTAAGGATCACAACACACATGATGATCTGGGCCGTCAAATCAGCGCTAATCTCAAAAAAGACCCCATCCTACAGCTCAGCGATGCAAAGCAAGTGGAAATTATACAACACATGAGAGTTTTCTCAGAAATAAACCTGAGGCAATGGCCTGAGGGCTGCGGAGGGGGAGCCATCTTTACCGCCAGCAGATAGAGCCAATCAAGCCTGCATTATAGCCCCATTAGATAGGGCTATTGCACTGAATGATTCACCAACCACTGACATCATGGCCGTGCAAAAGCAATAAACGTAATTAATTCCAGAATTAGGGCTCAATATATGATGCATCAAAAATAAATACCAATGGTAGAGCTGTGTTTGCAAGGTACATGTATTTTTAGGGGCAATATTGCGGCCGAGGTGCTCATAAAAGGTTACTCAGGGGTTAGCCTTGTGGATTCAGCAGAGCAGCACAATGGACAGATGCACTTGAGGACTGTGAAGTTGTGCCTAGTAATTCACCTGCTTCAGCACTTTCGGTGTCGAGGAGTTGGAGGACTAGTGGTGATGATCAGGCTGTTGATTAAACATTACACATGTGAATGCAAAATTACCAAATCTCTGAGGAGTCTGCACTGAATGTTGTAATGTCACCATTTTGGCTTTTGGTTAAAATGTCCCACTACGCCACCTCATAACAAGTTCTCTTTTAAAATACCGTAACAGTAAGGAACAACAACATTTTTTTTGTTTGACTGCAATTTTAAGCCACTATAGTGAAATCAGTATTAAGCGCAGTGGAAACTCAAAGTCTGACAGTATTATCCTTAAGGTTTTTACTGCATTTTCAATTATATCACGCGTCACAATAAGACCAAGTTAATCTCAACGAGGATCTTTTTTTCCACAGATGGAACATATTGCCACATAGGAAAACATGTCTCTGTCCAGGCTGCTCATACAATAAAGCCACTAATAAAGCCATTAATATAGCCATATACTATATTAATAAAAAGAGAGGAATAGAATGTACATGACAACTCCTTTTTACACTTCAATGACATTGAGCAGGCATGTTAAAATGTCTTAAAACATTGCTCTTGAAGTGGATATAGAATTTAGAACACCCTGAAATTTCACCCTGGATCTCATTTTACTGTCATTAATTCCTATGGTGAAAATGTAATCTAAATTTGAACAAACTGAGATCAAACTGTTCATTCTTATCAGTCAAGGTAGCACTCATGTTAATGCTGAAACAAGACAGGAGTTATGTCTCATTTCGGGGTCTGCCTTCTTATGCAGGGAGACCCCAGCTTATGCAGTCGACACAGGCTGGGTCCTCATGAGAGTCCTGCAGCAGCGGCTGGAGCGATGTGAAATGGGACGTTCTACCCTTCGGAACAATTCCTGGTTGCGACACCCTCTCGTCCGCAGAGAAAGAAAGTTTGAGACCTAAGAAAATATGAAATAATAGGAGCGCTTGGGAGATTTGGTGATGATAAAATGATGATTACTTTGTCGTGTTAGTTTGGGTTCATATAAAAGTCTTAGTAGCGTATTGACAGTCAATCAGCTGTGCAAACTTACTTGATGGATGACGTGCTGGACATAAACCCTCACAAATATGCTGGTTGCACCCCAGATGATGTCCCAGAAAGACACAAGTCATCATGATCCATACAGCAACACCACACTCTCTTACTAAGCTTGTGAGTCAATTAACTCCTGGAATGTTCTGAACAAAAAACACAAGATTACATTATTAACAGTGACATAAACATTCATAAAAGTTCATTTGTCAATAAAATAAAATGTACATGTTGTCCACAAACAATGCTAAGTAACTCCATCCTGTCCATTTATCATTTACACCGCAAATGATAAACTCTGCCACAGGCACATACTTGTATTAAGTACTTGTAGACACGTCACATTCACAAAATCTAACAAGTGAAGTACAAGAATTACGGCTCCATGAATGAGGCTGTCTGCACACTTGCAGGGCCCCAGTACAGTATGAGCCTTGCTGTGTGGGTAAAAAGGGAGCAGGCAGCACGGTGGTCAATCATAATTACGGTAGCCGAGGTCTCCTAACACAAAATCACGTTTCAAATGTCATACTAAGCTTTATTCATGCACAGCACACTCAACCAAAAATACTAATCACTCATTCACCGTGAAGCCGAGAAACGACTGGGGTGAACACAGAGGGGCAGCAGAGCCATCAGTGTTTAGCCTGCATTAACTGTATGGTCCTTTCTCATCTCAATAGTGTTTATTGTTATAGTACGTTTTTTTCCTGGCTTTAAATGCTCCAACTGTGGCCAAGGCAAAACCCCTTTGTGCAGCAGACCGTATTTGTAAGGGTACTGCTGATCACCATAAAGCAAAGTGCATTAAAAGTCCAGACCTCAAGTGAAGAGTGTCCATATTAATTTGTAGGCCAGCTGTGGTGGCAAATGTTGCTTCATTTGCGCCATTCTTAAGTGCCTGGTTGATGTATCTCATCTCTTTGTGTGGACTGACAGCGTGTTGAAGATTGAATGGTAATGGAGAGGCTTCAGGAGAAGAGTGATATGTTGAGTGGCTGCTGCACTAATACAAAAACATCTAGCTTCATCTGCATACAGGAGGCTAAGCACCATCTTAATTATGTTCACCAACATTCTTATTGAATTTGCCACAAGATTTATTTCCATCCAGTGTGGCTTTAATGTTTCGCCAAGATCTTGCATTGATGATGGTAGAGTCTGACCGCTGCGCAAAGTCTACTATGGCACATACCAATTGATTCTCAATGGGGTTAAGGTCTGGACTCCATGTGTGAAAATGATGTCTCATGCTCCCTGATCCACTCTTTCACAATTTGAGCCTGTTGTTGGCCTCACAGTCAGGAGGTTCAGGGTTCGAATCTCCGTTGGGGATCTCTGTGTGGAGTTTGCATGTTCTCCATGTGCGTGCGTGGGTTTTCTCCGGGTACTCCGGTTTCCTCCCACATTCCAAAAACATGCATGTTAGGTTAATTGGCGACTCTAAATTGTCCATTAGAGTGTGAATGTGAGTGTGAATGGTTGTATGTCCGCCTTGCGATTGGCTGGAGACCAGTCCAGAGTGTACCCCGCTTCTTGCCCGAAGTCAGCTGGGATAGGCTCCAGCATACCCCCTAATGAGGATAAGCGGTATAAAAAATGGATGGATAGACGTAATAAACAGGTTGTCTATGCTAACTATAAAAATATTTGATTTATAAATTAGAAAATCCTACTTCACAGAAGTTCACTTATCAATGTTGCAACCAATTAACAGCAATAAAAAAGGGGTTACTGTACAGATATTCTATATATATTACTATTGTAGAATTGAATACTTTGTACAATTCATGTGCCGGCTGCCACAAGTTGTCAAGGAATGGTTTTGCCTTACAAATTCTGCCTAGCAACAAGTAGGGGGTGCATACTTGCAATGTATGGCAAAAAAGTTCAGCGATTCTATTCATCTGCACACCAGTTTCCCCAATCTCGATTTCTCTATGTATCTATCTATCATACTGTTGTGTACATGAACTTTTGACAGAGAACAGTGGTAAAAATAATTTACTACAACGAAGACTAAATATCAAAAAGGAGTGTTGTTGTGATTTAGCTTACTAAAATGGTAGGTGCCCCTTTTTTTTTTTAATGCAAAAAAGACAATTTTCCTCATCTCCTTTTCCTGTTACATGCATGTCAATGTAATAGAAAGATCAGACCAGAACAGCATCCACAAGTAAGGCTAATAGAATACTTTCACAGCTTAATACAGTTAAAGTATACCTAGCAGGCAAAAGCGGCTGTACAAAAGCAAAGGGATGTCATTCCATCTTTGGCTGCAGAAGACAAGCAGACGCCGTGAAGTGATAGCACAGCTGCTGCACATGAACATGAAGTGATTGCTCCAGCTGTGCACTAGATAGTCCTTTAATTAGTGCTGTGTAAATGTTTTGACATCTTTTTACAATGTTATTTACCCTTCACTTTAGCAATCATATATAATGAATCCCAAATTGCTGTATGCTGATGATATTTCTTTACTAAAACTGTTTCAAAAGTTACAATACATGTACATTTACTTGCTTTTACATTTACTTAACTTTGGTGCTCCTCTATAAAGGTGTAACATCGGATTGATCAAGGAGGTAATTACTTGATTAACTAAGACTTAATCCGCAGAATTAATATACTGTAGTCATTTTTTTGGCAAATATCTGTATCAGTAAAAAGTACAAATAGTATATATTATAGAATATAAAACATATAATATATTTCAATAAAAATGCCAGGCACAAGTACTTCTTGCGGCACAGCAGCTTGAGAAAAAAAATAAGAAAAATACTTTTTAACTTTTAAAACCAAATATAAAATTACTACATTTAGTTCCTATATTGCCGCACGGTGGTCGAGAGGTTATGATGTTGGCCACACAGTCAGTTGTTTGTCTGCCCTGCGATTGACTAGCGACCAGTCCAGGATGTACCCCGCCTCTTGCCCGAAGTCAGCTGGGATAGGTTCCAGCAGATAGGCTCCCCGTGACCCTAATGAGGATAAGCAGCATAGAAAATGGATGGATGATGGAGTTCTTATAGTATGAGAGTCCTGAGTGAGCAGAAAATGGTGCAGAAAATCAATTTTTCTAGGAAGAGGGGAGCCTACTCTCTAAGGGCAGGCTCAAAGTGTGCCACTCTTTGGAAAACTCTGACATACAGAACAGATTTATAAATATTTTTATGATTAGTATTATGCTTTGTCTATATACTTGCAGAATGACAAGACTATCATGTGACAAATATGGTCATCTCTCGTTTATTGCGGTTAATTTTTTTTTCATTCTCGGTTGTGATAAGTGAATTTCCGTTGTAGGATTTGATATTAATAAATCTAACACTTTTGTATATAAAGCATAAAAAAACCTGTTTATGACTTTCTAAATAAAATCTTTACCATTATTAGAGCCTTGTAGACATTATATAACACCCCAACACTCACCTTTACACTCCTATTCTTCCTATCACCACAGGATCACTACGGAATAACTGCGGGGACACTAAAGACAGCCGTGGCTTTAATCATTTGCAAGCTAGCAAACTAACTAGGTAGCCTCTACAATTTATTTACTGTAATTTTAAATTAATAAAGGTTTTAAAACAGAATGGGGAAGAAGGGGAAAAAAGTCCAAAATTTACCACTTCCACAGGAAATTAGAGAACTTTTTTTCACTCTATCATGTCGAACATGTCATGACTCCATGCAGCGTGACTGTAATCTAATGTCATGACCCCAATGAGGAGGAGTGAGGGAGCGATAATCGAACCGCAATGTAGCAAAGAAAGACTGTATTGTGCTAAAAATAGAACACCAATATTGTCTGCGGAAAAACCTACAACAGTAACATCTGCGAAATCCAGACGACCCTTCATAAATTTCTTTTGGAGTTTATGCTCTCATTTATGACCATAATTCCCCCAACACTGTCCAATTTTCCCAGCATCTCCCCTAGTTGAATATTCTAAAAGAATGCAAATTAACCACTTAGTAACCACATCAATTGCCCACCCGACCGCTTATCAAGCCCTTTATTTTGTTTGCAAAACACTCGTTAAAAAGTGGTGTAAAAAATAAATTAAGGTGGGCAGTCTTTGGTGGTGTGTATGTGTGTGTTATGGTTCACTGTGGAACCAATTAGTACTCAACGGCCGGCGTCCTATGGGAGCAGTAAATAGAGCAGGAGGCCGTGGCTTAATACAATAACCAGAACCCATTTACATGCCTGTGTTAGGATAATATTAGTTAGGGATCATGGTCAGCGCTGCTCGACCTCACCAGAAAGCCAACACATAATGTAGATGGTGGAGTTCTGCACCCCACATCTGGCAAATGGTGACAGCGATTTAACAAATAATGCCTGAGATTTGCTTGTGTACCAGCGCAGGACAGAGTGGTTGGGTCCTTTTGTCTATCTCCATAAAAAGAAGTGATTGAAATGCTACACATTAAGAAGAGGACGAACAAAAGGAGGTGAAAACGATGTGTCTTTTTATGTCTGTCAGGTAACCCGGGAAACATCTCAGATTATCACAGTGCTTTAGAAGATAGATTTAGATCATCTAGCCTCGCTGCGTGAAACAAAAGAGTGATGGCATTGGTATTGTTAGAGCCAACAGGAACTCGTGTGCAAAATAGCAGCGCTACGTGGTTTTGGTTTTGTCCTATCAAAGAAACACAGTATGTGAGTGTTGAAGAGATTTAATGAGAACTCTGGTTTGTATAGACACAAATGCCCTCTCATCAAATTCCTGTTGTGATTACCGTTGGTCAGTATTAGGGATTTTTTTTTTTTAGGTTTGCCTCACCTCAGCTAGTATCTAAAGTTACTTGTTAAATTGTTTCGTAACGTACACAGTGCATTTGACAAGACAGCTCGTGTTGCGTCGGTCGTTGCCTCTGTTTTGTTTTTTTTCATCCGCTTGCTTCTAATTTAGCTGCATTGAGAGTGAGATTGTAGTCAATGCACCACGTCACAAGTTGACTCACCTCATCGCTGTAGTTGGACTCATCATTGCTGTTGATGAGACCAACCACAGTTGCATAATTTGCAAATTTGGGGCTCTAATTCCGTAGACTAGGTGAGGGCGAGGCACACCTTCGCTTGCGCCTCGCCTATTGGCGTTTTTTAGGCGCATTTTGCCATTTTGTGCCAGGTGCATCTTGGCGTAAGTACGCCTCTGTCCCTCCTACCGGCGCAAGTGGCAAAGAGGGAGAAGAGAAGGCGTGACTGGGTTTAACACAGTCGGGTCAAATCTTCACCAGTCAAATGAGCTCCTCTCCTCACCTTTAAATGCACCGCTGGAGAAGCGAATTGCAAATTTCGTTTGAATATGGATGAAGACAGCGGAAGACGGCCAAACTTCTCCGAGATGGAAAGTGATGTTTTGGTCCGGAAGGTCCAAGCTCTCAGTGGCCAAATTAATGGTCCCAAGAGCAGACCTCCACGGGCTGATGATGCAAAAGTGGCCTGGGAGGAGATTAAAAGTATCGCAAATCAGGTTTACCCTGACGTATTGAGAACCGTTGCCCCGTGTAATAAACGGTTCAATGATGTCAGAAGAAGGGCAAAACAAAAACTATCAGAGCTCCGGAGGCACACGGTGTCCACCGATAAGGTAAACATTTTTCCCCACTAAAAATGACACTTGTATCTAGTAACCTATATATTTTAATATGAATATGATATAAAATGATATTTATATGTAATATGAATAAACAAAAAAGGTTGTAAACAGTTTTAACTACAAAAATATTCTATTTATAATGATTATATAATTAGAATTATTATATTATTACCTTGGTCGAGTCTACAACCATTTAGTCGAGATTAAGGAGGGATTACTGTATATACGGTTATATTTGGTATAGAATTTCTGTAAAAGAAGAGTTTAAAGATAAAGTGTTGCGGTGTGCTGTACATATTTTTTCCTCTTGGCTGTTGACTTGTTAAAAATTAAAAAAATGAAACGGTTGACCTGCTACTACACATTTTTTCTACAACTTAAATAGCCACATCTATACATTGGAAGTCACTCCATTCACTCTTCATTTTTCCTTCTGCACCCGTGCTTCAAATGCACTGCTGTTTCAAAGACCGCTCCATATGTGTATTTCCCGCACTTTGGAATATATCATATATTTATTTCAGTGGTAATCAGTCACGTACACTGCGGCAGCAAAGCACTGACTGAGAGAACGCAGCGAGGACATGTATCAAAACATCTCATGTACGGATGATTAATTACCTGCAGCTACTGGAAGAAAATAACGAACACAACCAAAACGAGTGTTTCCTTGCCACTGTCGGAATAATTGAAATTTGATTAAAGGAGAAACCAGACTCCCCTTTTTTGCTTTGTCAGCAGTTATATCTCAGAATGAAATGCAAAATATCCTTCACTATTGTAAAGTGTCCATCAGAGCTTGTAAGGGTGGTGGGGGTGTGTGGGGTGTTTGCCAGGGTCATTTGCCAAAGGACACAGGGGAAAGTCATTACTAGCGTTCCCTTTACCTGTAACCTCCAATATATGCTTATTACAGCCAGCGAGGACCAGTCAATCAATTGCCGCTGTACAATTACAATCTATCAACAAGGCTGTCAACTTGAGCAGATCCCCAGGCTGGAGTTGGTAATGATGAGTTCAAACACCTGAAACTGTTCTTTCAAGTCCTCTTTTGCTTAGTGTGTGTGTGTGTGTGTAAGTGTGTGCGCAATAAGGGAGGACAGGGGAGGCGACTCAAGCGAGCGGGAAACACCATAGTTGGGGTGAATATGTACAAAAGGGAGAGAGGTCAGCTCTTTTCCTTACCTTGCTTTTCATGGAAAGACACTAGTAATTAAAATAACATGCTAGTATTAAAATAACACATGAGAACAATCCAGTAAATGAAGCGTAATCATTTAAGGAATTTAATGTAGTTCATTGTGTTTGAAAAATTATTAGACCACTATTAAACTCTACAGTATCTGGCTTATTTGCATTGTTGAATATATTTACCCCATGTAGTTAATATTATATTTTATACTTTCCCGATATATTAGGGATGTCCGATATTGGCTTTTTTGCGGACATCCGATATGCTGATATTGTCCAACTCTTAATTTCTGATTACAATATTAACTGATAGAGAAACCCATATGTGTAACGTCGCATATTTCCTGTTGTGGAATTAAAAGATATCTGTATATTACATTTCTGTAATGCCGATGAATATAGCATCAGCAAATAGCTTCTTGACGTGGCTGTAAACAACATTGTTAAACATAGCTTAATAGAAAGCGTAATAGAAAAATTATTTAAACAACTCAAATAAAAAAAAAAAACTCAAAAATTGGGGCGTTCTAAAACTTATGACCAGTTGTGTATACTTGTATTTAGTTATGCACTATAATATTCATAATCTAGACAAAGTATATAAATACATGTATAGTACATATATTGCTTATATATATCTAAAAGCATCATTTACTTGCTTGGTTATGGCCGTTACCAATATTATTATCACTATTGTATTCATACATAACAACCTAAATCCCAATTTCAGGTTTATAGACTCAATTGATTGTAAACAGAGGGTAAAGGTGATGAAGGTAATCATTTATTACATGAAAGAGATACATAATGTCGTTACTATGTTGTCTTTTCTGGATTTTTTTCTCATACAATTAAATCTGCAGATCCGGGAAGACAAGTGGAGGTTCTGTTGCAAGAGATTATCAGCCTTCTCGCAGCAGACTTACGAAATCTTGTCTTTTTGATGCACAGTATAGGACACTTGGCCAGGAGCGTTGATGTTGCTGGAGCGCAGTCCCTCTCTGGCAACAGCTCCACAAAGTCCTTGGCTTCTCCTCATGCGGGACACGTGCTATCCTAACTACTTATTATTACCATCAACACGGATTACTATTATATCTTTTGATGAAATATCTCTTTTATGCATAAAAAAATCTTTTTCATGTATTACTGCATATTGTACTAATATACCAAGCTATAGTATTGCAAATAAGGGGGTGGGAGTAAATAAGCTCTCTTCTTCTCACTCCTTTTCGAGCCAAATTGTTCCTGTGTATAGGTGTATGTTCATTATGTTCTGTCCTGTGTATTTTGTGTGGCTCGAAATAAACAAACAGGGGAGTAAGATGGGAGGCTCACTGCACCACACTATACATTTAGAACATTGAATATGCCTGGATTGAAAATTCATTTGGTCAACATATGAATACATTTAAATGCTCTAAATATATATCTATTTTGGACTTAATTAAACAGATGTTTTTATTTTTTTGACATTCACGTTCCTTGTATGGTCCTTTTACCTATTAGCAGCTATGAAAAACATTCAGTTAAATTTTTGTTTTATTGTATTGTATTGTATGACAATGAAGTTAATTCAAATGACACCAGCCAATTATTATTTATATACATTTTTAAAATGTCAAAATATCATATGTGATTGCACTGATATGAATCCTAACATCCTAAAACCACTTTTTGGTGCAGATGGCTTTCCCCTCATTATAGTGCACACGGCTGTACAGGATATGCGTCTGTTGGGCGGAGAAGAAATTTTTCTTCCTTTGGAATAACAGCAGCCCACCTAACACTGGCACGTCTTCAAGAAAACTCCAGTCCATTTGAAAATCTTTACTTCCTGTCCCAAAGCCACAAGAAAATATCAGACGCCCCACTGCGGGCCCCACTTTGAAACCCAGCCCTGTAAATTCCCTAGTTAGTTTTTGCAGTGACCCAAACTACGCAGGATAGCGATGCTAAATAAATAAATGTCTGACTCAGACGATGGGTGGAGGTATAGGCTTCAGGAAATGGTTTGCCTGAGGGTCTGAGTGCTTCCAGGTTGTCTTTGTCGGTGATGGATGGGTGTGTGTTGGAATGTACAAACGGTCATATAAAGTGTGGCTCTGATTTTTGATGAATTATTCGGCCAGAGTAGGTCCGACCACCAAGTGCACATGGCTTTCATCACTGCAGTGCTACACAATCTACAGTATATCAGTTGGCTGGACCACACCCAGGGATTAAAGGGAGTATGTAGGCCGCAAAGTTTGTTTTTCTACAAATACAAAAAGATGTAGTATATCGTTGAGAGAAATATATCTAAGCCTAAAATTGTCATTAAATGACATCCTTTTCAAGACTTAAATTACAGGCTTTAGTTGAGCACCTACACAACAACTTCCACATATTTGTGCTTGTGTTTTATACACATATCTGTTATAGCAAGAGAAGTAGTTAGATATTGACCACGAAAATGACAAAATTGGCACATGCACAACATTGTCTGGGCTGCTCAGTACAACAGGGCTAAATTTAGAAACAGTTAACAACAACAGCAAAAGAAGAAGGCCAGAATGTACACATCAAGATGAGCTGTGTTTAGCTTTTAGGGGAAAATCTATTATGCAAATTTTTTATGCAGATGATCATTTGCTACATGCATTTCTGTCCTGGTTGCTCAGTACAATAAGGCTAAGTAAACAATAACTTTAAAATAAAACAAAATACAAACAAGATGTACACAGCAAAGTGAGCTCCACCATATAGAGTCACCTTTTTGATGACAGTGACTGATCGTTTGACCTTGGAATTTGACATTTATTTTTCATCCATCCATTCATCAATTTTCCATCCGCTTTCCGGGGTCCGGGTTGCGGGTGCAGCAGCTTCAGTAGGGAAGTCCAGACTTCCCGGTCCCCAGCGACCACTTTCAGCTCCACCGGGAAGACACCAAGGCGTACCCAGGCCAACTGTGAGACATAGTCCCTCCAGCGTGTCCTAGGTCTTCCCGGGGGCCTTCTCCCGACTGGGCATGCCCGAAACACCACACCAGGGAGGCGCCCGGGAGGCATCTGAACTAGATGCCAGAGCAAACTCAACTGGCTCCTCTCGATGTGAAGGAGCAGTGGCTCTACTCTGAGCTCCTCCCGGATGGCCATTCTCCTTACCCTATCTCTTAGGGTGAGTCCAGCCACCCTACGAAGGAAACTCATTTCCGCCGCTTGTATCCGCGATCACATTCTTTCGGTCATGACCCATAACTCATGACCATAGGTGAGGGTGGGAATGTAGATCGATCGGTAAACAGAGAGCTTTACCTTCCGGCTCAGCTCTCTCTTCACCACGACGGTCCGGTACAGCGACCGTATTACTGCAGATGCTGCACCGATCCGTCTGTCGATCTCACGCTCCAACCTTCCCTCACTCGTGAACAAGAACCCGAGATACTTGAACTCCTCCACCTGAGGCAAGACCTCACTCCCAACCCGGAGGGTACAGTCCACCCGTTTCCGACTGAGAACCATGGCCTCGGATTTGGAGGTGCTGAGTCTCATCCCAGAAGCTTCACACTCAGCTGCAAACCGCTCCAGTAAACGCTGAAGGTCACAGCCTGATGAGGCCATAAGGACCACATCGTCTGCAAATAGCAGAGACGAGATCCTAAGGTCACCAAGCTGGACTCCCTCAACACCTTGACTGCGCCTAGAAATTCTGTCCATGAAGATTATGAACAGAATCGGTGACAAAGGGCAGCCTTGGCGGAGGCCAACGTTCACCGGAAACAAGCTCGACTTACTGCTGGCAATGCGAACCAGGCTCCTGCTTCGATTGTACAAGGACCGAATGGCACGTAGAAGCGGACCATCAATCCCGTACTCCCGGAGCACCCCCCACAGGACACCACGAGGGACACGGTCGAATGCCTTTTCCAGGTCNTTACGTCAGCCACGGTGATAGAACTGTCCAGGTACGTATCCTCGGACTCTGCTTCCTCTACGGAAGGCATGTCAGTGGGGTTGAGAAGGGCCTCGAAGTATTCTTTCCACCGACCATCTATATCCACAGTCGAGGTCAGCAAGCACATGTCCGCACTGTAAACAGTGTGAACTGGGGGATGCTTCCCCTTTCTGAGGTGTTGGACGGTTTGCCAGAACCTCTTCGAGGCCGACCGAAAGTCGTGCTCCATAGCCTCACCAAACTCCTCCCACACCCGAGTTTTTGCGTCGACCACTGCCGAAGCCGCGTGCCGCTTGGCCTGCCGGTACCTGTCAGCTGCTTCGGGAGTCCCGCAAGCCATCCATGCTTGATAGGACTCCTTCTTCAGCTTGACAGCAGCCCTAACCCCCGGTGTCCACCGGTGTCCATCGGGTTCGGGGCTTGCCATCACGACTGGCACCGACCACTTTGCGGCCTCAACTACAACTGGCTGCCTCAGCAATAGAGGCACGGAATATGGCCCATTCGGACTCATTATCCCGGTCCTCCCTCGAGATGCAGGCAAAGCTCTGCCGGAGATGAGAGTTGAAGACTCGATAAACGTGAGACTCTGCCAGACATTCCCAGCACACCCTCACTACGTGTTTTGGTCTGCCAGGTCTGTCCGGCATCTTTCCCCGCCATCTAATCCAACTCATCAGCAGGTGGTGGTCAGTTGACAGCTCAGCCCCTCTCTTAACCTGCTAGTCCAGAACATGCGGATGCAGGTCTGATGATACGACCACAAAGTCGATTATAGACCTGCAAACTAGGGTGTCCTGGTGCCAAGTGCACTTATGGACATCCTTATGTTTGAACATGGTTTTGTTATGGACAAACTGTAATTCGCACAGAAGTCCAGCAACAACACACCGCACGGTTTCAGGTCAGGGAGGCCGTTCCTCCCAACCACGCCCCTCCAAGACACACTGGCATTGCCCACATGGGCGTTGAAGTCTCCCAGCAGAACTATGGAGTCACCAGCTGGGGTGCTCTCCAGCTCCAGAACCCCTCTGATAGACTCCAAGAAGGCTGGGTACTCTGAACTGCCGTTTGGCGCATACGCACAAACCACAGTCAGGAACCTTTCCCTAGCCCTAAGGCGTAGAGAAATAACCCTCTCGTTTACTGGGAATGCCTCCAACACAGGGGCACCAAGCCGGGGGGCTAACAATAAGCCCACACTAGCTCGCCGCCTCTCCCCTGCACCAACTCCAGGGAAGAACAAGGTCCAGCCCCTCTCAAGGAATTTGGTTCCAGAGCCCAAACTGTGGGTTGAGGTGAGTCCGACTATATCTAGTCGGAATCTCTCCGCCTCTTCCACAAGCTCAGGCTCCTTCCCCACCAGAGAAGTGACGTTCCATGTCCCAAGAACCAGATTTGGCCGCCGAAGACCAGGTCGCCCGGACACCCGCCCTTGACCACTGCCCAAATCACAAAGCACCGGACCCTTATGCTTGCCCTTGCAGGTGGTGGTTCTGCCGGGGGGAGTTCCCATGTGGCTTCTTCGGACTAGGCCCGGCCAGGCTCCACGGGTGAAGACCTGGCCCCCAGGCGCTCGCCTTCGAGCCCCTCCCCCAGGCCTGGCTCCAGGGTGAGACGCCGGTATCTCACGTCCGGGCGAGGTGCGGTCACTCCTTTTGTTGTTTTTCATAGGGTCTTCTGAATTACTCTTAGTCTGTCCCGGCACCTAGGACCTGTTTGCCTTGGGAGACCCTACCAGGGGCATAAAGTCCCCGACAACATAGCTCCTAGGATCACTCGGGCACTCAAACCCCTCCACCGCAATAAGGTGGTGATTCACGGATGGGTGATTCATTATTTCCTAAAACACAGGAGTCAAACTCATGTGGCCCGCAAAACCCCGGGAATAATGTATGTCAATAATGCACTTTTGTTCTTCTGAGTGTATTTGCTCTTTCATTTTGACATTAAAAAATATACTGTATACAGCTCTTCCAAATTTTAATATTATCTAATCATGCAATAAGATATTCTCTGCTTGTCACCTCGACAGTGTCACTCCACTTCTCATTTCAAAGCAAGCTATCCATCAGTTATTTCTGCAAAAATATAATCATCAAACATAATTTAATATGTTTAATTAATTTAATTAATAATTGGGCCGCACGGTGGCTGAGTGGTTAGCACATTGGCCACACAGTCAGGAGATCTGGAAGACTTGGGTTCAAATCTCCGTTGGGCATCTCTGTGTGGAGTTTGCATGTTCTCCCCGTGCGTGTGTGGGTTTTCTCCGGGTATTCCGGTTTCCTCCCACATTCCAAAAACATGCATGTTAGGTTAATTGGCGACTCTAAATTGTCCTTAGGTATGAATGTGAGTGTGAATGTTTGTATGTCTTTGTTTGTCTATATGTGCCCTGCGATTGACTGGCGACCAGTCCAGGGTGTACCCCGCCTCTCGCCCAAAGTCTGCTGGGATAGGCTCCAGCATTCCCGTGACCCTAATTAGGATAAGCGGTATAGAAAATGAATGAATGAATAATTTAATAATAAATAATATGATAATTCAATTGTGTAATAATATCATGAGGTTCTGTTCTTGACAATACAAGTGGCTTGACGTGAAAGTTGAAACTGAAATGTCTAATTTTAGGACGCTAGTGTATTGTCTCTTTAAATAATACAACAATAGTGGTGCAATGTGGTCATACTTTTTCGACAGTATCTTAGAATATTTCATTCTATTTCCTAATTAAATTTCCATTGGAAATATGCCAAAACAGACCAAATTATTTATATAAATGTAATATACTGGACTTTTAATTCTTGTAAAATGCCCACAGCCTGATCACTGTGATGGCATGGAAGTGTGTTATGAGTTTGTCAGCTATTCTGCATGTGTAATATCATGGGTGTTTTTTTTCCCCCCAATATTTTATGAGAATGTGAATTAGCATACATATTTACTGTTGTTGACAGTGGCGGGGGAGGTAGGACATGATCTGAATTAAGATACAAGAAAAAAAATCGTCCAGTTAACAAGTTAATCCACATTTTATTACGGCTGTTCGGCCGGTGAGGGGTTGATTAAAAACAACATGTTTTGAGAAGGTACATGAATCAATTATATTAAAAGGAAAGATTAGTTTGCCTCAGAGATTAATTGTTGACTATCTTCTGCTGATTCAAACATGTGTAGGGTGAGGGGGGACACGACGCCCATGCTTGTTCACAATGCGTGTATGTTCTTGATGAAAACAATAATATCATGCACATAGCCTGTAATCTCTTCCATATCTTATTGCTGTCTGTTTATGTCCTTGCGTGCAAAAAAACAATAAGTCATACAATATATGAATGAATCTTGTACTGCAATCATTAAAGCCCTTCTTCACTGGGCCAACGCTTGACATACATCCTGTCATTAGTCGAAAACATATTTTTACAAGGGATGTCCGATAATATTGGCCCCCTGATATTATCGACCTGATATTGGCATGAAAACATAATATCAGTTACGATCGGTATTGAGTTCTTCCCTATAATGAAAACTGATATCCAAAACTGCTCTATACAGGTGTATGGGAGTCGGCGTGCAAATTATGACCTCATCAAGCCGCGTCTTGAAACATGTAAAGGTGGCTGCAGTAACAAGTTTGCACACTCTGTGCCCGACTAACGATGTCTGTGGTTTGGAATTATTTGCAAGTGTCTTCGTCGGATATTAAACTTGCAATCTTAAATGACTGCAAAGCGATGGTTACGCTAGGCAAAATCAAGACTTCTTCCTTCAATGATTCCAATTCCCAGGGTGAAAGGTGTCAATCATGGAATTGTATCACACTGGATGTGTGATACAATGTGGATGTCACACTGTATAGAATGAGGCAAGACAACGCAGGATGAGTCGATGTCTCTTCACCGGCAGGATTTATTCTTCCTCTGTTGCGATATCACCTGCTCTATACCACCATCGCTACTAGCACCCTCTAGTGGACTTGCGGTATTACAACACCAACGATAGAGGTCTAAACTATTTTAGACACAAACATATTTTAAAAAACGTGGGGTTTCTGTTCTTAACAATTTAAATTTTACATGTCAATCCTCTTTGACATGAATCTCTGACTTTTAACCGTTTTAAACATATTAATGCATTTTACTGTTTTTAACCATGTTAACTTATTGTATCTTGTTTTATGAGCCTTACACCTGTGGCTCGCCAATGGGGCGTGTTTTAGGCCCATTTTGCAATTTCGTGCCACGCGCAGCATGCCGTAAATGGCTTAAACGCTTCCGTCCCTCCTACTGGCGCAAGTGGCAAAGAGGGAGGAGAGAAAGCATGACTGGGTTTACAAAGAACTTCTCCCGGACAGAAAGTGATGTTTTGGTCTGGTAGGTCCAAGCTCGCAGTGGGCGAACATATGGTCCTGCAAGCAGACGTCCACAGGCTGATGATGCAAAAGTGACCTGGGAGGAGATTACAAGTATCGTAAATCAGGTTTGCCCTGACGTACTGAGAAGCATTGCCCAGTGAAAAAAACGGTTCAATGATGTTAGAAGAAGGCCAAAACAAAAACTATCAGAGGTAAGCAAGGTAAGCATTTTTTCCCTAGTAAAAAAATACACTTGTATTTAGTAACCAATATTTGCAATATGAATATATAATATAATATGTACTGTATATGTAATATGAATTAACAAAAACTATGCTAATGGGGATGAAATCCGAAGCAGCTGTGCATAAAAGACGCATTGCCAAGGTTGTGGTCTGGCCCTGACCCTTGATGAACTTGTATTACCCAATTTTTTAAGATAATTTTTCCCATTCTCGGTTACTCAATCAAAGATGTCAATACGTTTGAATAACCCTTGTTTTTTTTTTTACAATTAACCACATCCATATCAGATCCACTGGCCTGAGGAGGAGGATGATGAAGAGGCGGGCAGCCTCTGTCACAGAGGCAGACGGGACAGTCGATATGATAAATAAAAATGTATGTGCTGATTAAGATAGTTACTTTAAACAGTGGTTGTTGTGATTATTAAATGCATTCAAATGTGCCTGACATTGTGTAAATCGGCCTGTAGGGTTTTGGTGACGTGTGCGCCTGTGCGCCAGTCAGCCAAATAACCACTAGACCGGCTGTGCGTCACCTTGCACCAGATTACACCAGGTTGGAGCTGGCGAGCTTTCGGCGCACTTTCAGCGAAGCCTTTTGTCACGAAATTGTCACTACGCCAGGCTGAATCAGTCGGCACCTCCCCCTGCTGTGTTTGGTTGTATCCAGATACCTTTTAGATGTATATGAGGTACATGCACCTTCCTGCTCCAGGAAAAGTTTTCATACGCTATTATAAAGTCTGATCACCTCCCGCTGAGTTTAGGTATATAATCCTCCATCCTGGCAGTCAAACGCATGCATTCATTCAGCAGAGAATAAAAATAATTTTGCATTTCACTTGTTTGGAAATCTAGCTCTAGCACAGTAGTTCCCTAACTTTTTTTTGCCACGCCCCCCTTTTGGAGATAAACATTTTTTTCAAGCCCTCCAATCGTGCATTCAGAAGATTAATCAATCAATCAATCAATCAAGGACGGCGTGAATGATGGTAAGTAATTTACAGTATTCACAAGGTGTCAGTAATGTTGCTATAATGTTTGATTAGGCGCACACACACAACAGACTTGCAGGTTGGAACTATCTCCACTTTTATATTCCCTAATGATAATGTCTAATTTAATTGCAGCATGGTAAGAAAAAACAAGTATTTGTGATGCTCTGTATGTTGTTGTTATTAGATTGTTGGACTACTAATTGGGTAACATTAATGAGGATAAGCGGCATAGAAAATGAACGAATGAATAATTGGATAATACAATTGTAAAGGTGAGTAAAGGGGGTGTTAATTCAAGTTTGGAGGGCTCCAGTAATGTTAAAAATGGTATTTGGAAAGTCGTAAACAGTTTTTCTAAGCTCTAACTATAAAAATATTTGGTTTATAAATAAGGAATCATGAAATTTTACTTATTACTGTCAGAATCAATTAACTCTGACAAACGAGGGATTTCTGTGTGCCGATAACCGCTTTTACCACCTTTTTCAGGACAAGATTTTTGGTATTTTATAGTATTTTTTTAAAGTATTTTATGCGTCACACCAGACAGGTGAGGATTTTGTCACATATCTACAGTATGTTAGATTGTGGAAAGTTGCTGTGTAAAAGCACACACGCTTGCAAAAGTATCTCACCTTCAACTTGTTCTGTGTAAAAAGAAATGTGGATTCATTTTAATTTGAATACCATTGTTAACATTATGGTTCTTGATCCAGATCCTTTCAGTTGAGCCACCGTATCCCCGCTCATTAATCTATGCTCGAGAACTGCAGTCAGTCTTACATACTGTACATCATCTAATTAAAAATAATGTATTAACTTCTTGCCTTTTGGGGAAGCTCTGAACGTCTTTCTAAACATTCAGGCACCTGAGCTGTGTTGAGTCATTGTTTGAGTTCATACAATGTCTGTCCATGCAATAATTGCAATGACAGCTTTGAAGTAATCTAAAGTAGCCTAAAGTACCGGACCTATATCTATCGAAAACCTTTTATATTTTGCAGAACATTGTTTTCAAAGAAACACAAAAAAAAACAATGACGAAGGAAATACATTTCAACTTCGCGTCTGTGCAGACTTAAATCTACACACATTGAAGCACGCACACGTCGACCCCGCTCTCTTCAATACCCACCCTAAACAAACCTGCTCTAACACCTCTCTGGGGGACCTGCCGCTTGGCAGCTTACGGACCACACACAGCCCACACACATGCACACACATCTCCAAGCTCTGCATGCACTCTAATTTAATATCTATAACAACATAACCTTGAAGGATAAAATGCAGGACTCATTTAAATGCTAATTTGTTTGTTAACATAACATCAAGATTCCGTGCGGGACAGGTTACGGAACTAGGCTGTCACTTGATATGTATATTTTATTCTGCTTGGCTATTTTTATTGGGACTTTGATTATGATAATACAAAACACTAAATAAAACATTCATATAAACAGGAAGGACTTGAGCAACATCTTGCCTTCAGGTGCTTATTACCAGACAGGAAATAAGTATGACGAGAGAGACGCTTCTGTGGATGTGACGATACCGAGACCGGTGCACCAATTGCAA
The DNA here is from genome assembly GCA_024372805.1 of Oostethus manadensis. NCBI lineage: Eukaryota > Metazoa > Chordata > Actinopteri > Syngnathiformes > Syngnathidae > Oostethus > Oostethus manadensis. Next base: position 917,074 of record QODF01000089.1, read on the forward strand.
TTATTTGTTTGGGACCTAATATACTTTAACCTCAAAGTCAACAAACTAAGTCACTCTTCTATCAACCTCACAGCATCAATTATAATACAATAGTATGTGTTCAGGACAAGTTTTCCAAATAGGATACGTCTTTGATTGTTTTCCATGATGATATTCGCAGCGGGTACATTCCTAGACCACCCGTGATAAACAAATAAAGTTGAAAAATGTCAATTTCTGACACTGCTGAGGCGTCTATCAGCCACCCCCCCCCCCCAAACCCTCCCGCTAGCAAGAGTTTAACCTAATTTAATTGAATGACATTTGCAATACACTGATGTAATTATTATATGATATAAAAATAGATGTGGTGCTACCAGCAGGAAGTACAACATACAAACAAATTCAACAATTCCTAGTTCGTGAATTGTTCACTTACAATGGCAATAAAGTTTTCTGATTCTGATTCTGAAAAGCGCTCAGCCATTCAAATCTCACAGCACGTGCTTTCTTTCTGTGTTGAAATGTTCCATAATGTATATGACATGTTATGCTTTATTGTTACATATTTTAAAATGATTACTGATTTGAGACAGAATGAGAGGAGTTTTCTAAAAAACAACAGTAACAACAAAAACAGCCAAATTTTGGGAAAAAAACGCGAAAATAAAAATAATGAACATAAAATATAATTTGGATCATAACTTGCAGAATGACAAATATGTAACCAAAGCCTTCTGTGTAAATGTTGAGATGCAAGTTATGTTGCCTCTGGCAGAAATACATCTTATATTGTCTTCAGCAGGTAGGGGTGGTGTCAGTTGGGAGAAACGTGTCTATAAAATGGCCTCTACCAAACAAAACTCTAATGAAAAATCACAGGTTGTCGTTTTTTTCCTGCTCCAAATTGACCATTTACTTTATTGCCTCAAAATGAAACCAGTTTATCAAGGTTGAAGTCTCATGGTGAGTTATGGGCCTTTTTCATCTCTTGTGGCAGAAACGATCAATCCAAGTATTGTCTGTGTGTTTGCTCCTCTTACTTACTGTATATCTATTAATCATGATATTGATATTAATCAAATGATGAGAACACATTTTCATCATTTTGCCTCTTGATCAGGGTTCTAACACTTGCACTCTACTTGGGCGTTTTATATTAATATTATATCCTGTATACTGTGACAATCTTGAGTCCCGCAAGAGATTGTGAAAGGCACTTTAGCTTGCTTAAAGAAAGTGGTTCCTCAATTGGGCAAGCGATGGCCAACACTAAACTCACATGAGGTCACAAAAGAGAACAGCACTAAATCACAGTGAGAACACAAAAATGACACCACAACATGTAACAGCTGAGTAAACACTCAACTACTACTATTACCAGGGATGTAACGTTTCACATGGACGTATTGAACCGCTTCGGTTTTGCATGTTTGGTTCGGTCCACTTGCGTACTGTTTCGGTTATATTTTATGCTGTTTTTCTTATTAAACTGATTACTAGAGTGATCTAAGCACTCCGTGCGGAACAGAAGTCCTGGCCGTGTTCCCGCATGGACGCCTTATACTGACTGACGGGAAGGAACGTTGGTAGCTCAATCATAGCAAATTCCAGCCAGAAAGCTGCGCTCGAAGACCCTCCCATCTCACTATGCTCTCCTGGTTTGGCTTCCACTTTGGCTTCCCTGTCAAAGTTACGGATGGACAAAGGCAAGTGGATAAATCCAAATTCGTGTGTCGACATTGTTCCACGGAGATCGGGTGCAGTAAACACGTCTAGCAAGTTAGCACAAGGTTTCATCTGGCAGTGAATGTTATAGGAAAGAAAAGCAGGTGAGTGCAAACCCCGACAGCTTCAGCTCACTACCTCTGTTGCCAGTGAACGGGTTTTCTCCACTGCTGGAGATATTGTCCCTGCAACCACTGTACACTGTGCTTTCTGCACAAAATGTGGATAAGTTACATTTGTCGTATTCAGGCTGTTGCTGCGTGTTCAAATTTTACAGTTTTACTTAATTTATAAATTTATACATATATTACATTTTTTTAATTTTATTATTTCTGTATTTCAAAGGAGTCAGTCTAAGTTCTTTGAAATATTACCTAAAGTCGCTTTTATTTATTTAAAAATCTATATTGTTTGCATAAAAAAAAGAAGCATTTTAAGTAATTTTCTGCCTTTTTGTACCAAAAATTAACCGAACCGAGCACTTCAAGAAACTGAATCAAGCAAGCAACATGCGAACACAGCGGAGTCGAACGGAGATTGAACAGGGGTTCAAACCCAGTTTTCTCCGGGTACTCCGGAAACCGGAGCGCCTCTGCGATTGACTGTCGACCAGGGTGTACGCTGCCTCTTGCCCAAAGTCAGATGGGATAGGGTCCAGCATATGCCCGCAACCACAGCGAAGATTTTGGAAAACTCGGGCTTCAGTGTATGCATGCGGATGGCGAAGGCGGAACTTTTAGCTTGTTGCCAACAGATGACATTATGACATTTCCACATAAATAAGTATCATTTAATATATGCAATGGCAAACATAACATTGCTGCTGTTAAGCATACTAAAATGACATTATGTGTGTTCGGTTCCATTTTCTTTTGTTTATCTGGGTCCGGGTCGTGGGGCCTGCAGTCTCAGTAGGGAATCCAAACTTCCCAGTCTGTGGCCACCTCTTCCAGTTGCACTGGGAGGACACCAAGACGTTCCCAGGAAAACTGTGAGACATAATCCATCTAGTGTGTCCTCGGGGTCTTCTTTTGGCTGGGCATGCCCGGAATACCTCACCAGGAAGGCGTCCGGGAGGCAACCTGACTAGACACCCGAGCCACCTCAACTGGCTCCTCTTCCTCTCGATGTGAAGGAGCAGCGGCTTTACTCTGAGCTGCGGATGACCAAGCTCCTCGCCATATCTCTTAGGGGCCCTCCGTGAATCACCACCATATCATGGTGGACGGGTTTAAGTGCCCAAGTGATCCTAGGAGCTTTGTTGTCGAGGGCTATATGCACCTGGTAGGGTTTCCCAAGGCAAACAGGTCATAGGTGACGGGCCAGACAAAGAGTGATTCAGAAGACCCTTATAAATATAATTAAGAGGAGGGATTGCTCCTCGCCCGGACGTAGGCCTCACCCTGGAGCCAGGTCTGGGGGAGGGGCTCGCAGGCGAGTGTTTGATAGTCGGGTCTTCACATGTGGGCCGTCTGGGCAACCTGTTCTTTGGCGCCCAAATCTGGTTCTTGGGACATTTTGTGTGTATACAAGTAAACATACATCATAACGGGCTTCAGAGGACACCACTGCTGCTGTTATGCTCTTTAAAACTGAACTACAATGCTCCCGCCATTCATTCATTCATTCATTTTCTATACCGCTTATTGCTTATGATAGGGTTGCGGGTATGCTGGAACCTATCCCAGCTGACTTTGGGCGAGAGGCGGGGTACACCCTGGACAACGCTCCCGCCAACAATTCAAATTCAAACGCTTTATTTATCCCCAAGGGACAATTTAAAAGGCACAAGAAGCAACATACGAAAATCAATGGCAATTTGGGACAAGACCTGATTGGAGCTCTAGCTGCTGGTACAACTTTCACAAGCATGTGGTTATTTTGGAAAAATGGCGTGGGAATGTTCGCATGGAGAGAAGATTGTGATCGAACTGACTGAAAGCTTGTGCTGCATAACTACTGTCATGGAGGCAATTAAGCAAGGACAATTTGCCAGACACACAATTATTTCAGCAATGATAATGTCACAGCTGATGGAGTTTTTTCTTGACCGATAAAATGAGCTACGCTTCACGGCCTTGTTTGTTGGCAAATGTGAAAAGCAACAATATTTAGCCAGCTGTCCGCAAGTGTCTTCTCCTGTGAATTGTTTGTTATGGTGCATCAATGGAAATTACGTCATTGGCGCTTCTGATTGATTACAAATTGCCATGGCCTTTACTTTGGCATGCGCGTGACAGCCATGTCAAAGCATTTTCGGGTGGACAGAAATAGTTTTGAAACACTGCTGTGTATATGGAGATTTTTCGACACCAGAGAGGGGCAAATGTTCGTTTTTGAAAATATCCGTGTTCGTGTGGCCATGTACTAAAAAGGCAGTAAGAAACTTGACAGTGAGAAAAAAACAGAAATAAATGCAGACTAAGTAAATGGAATAATGCAAAATGCTTGCTGATTGTGCATAGAAATTCTTTTTGAGTTATGTATTACTGGTGCTTCTGCCCAAACGGTTTAAGTAGTGCTTTATATGCCAGCAAAGCAGAACTTAATTGTGTACGTTTTACAATGTGTAGTTCCTAATGGCAGTTAAATGCGTTTTGTGACATATTGTACTATTTTTTTTCACTACATACAGTAAATATATTTATTGCAAAATCTCTACACTATAACAAAAATGGCAACTGGTACTCACGTGGAAATGGTTAATCCTCATTAAGATTCCCTGCCTTCAGAAAACAGGCTACTGTTTGTTCGGTTGAGCCCCCCCCCCCCCCCCTCCAAAGGGCATTAAGACAGGGCAATGTGGGCAAGTGTTCTGGCAAACATGAGGCAGCATGATTATTATATCACTTGCCACAGCTCATCAAAGAGACATAAATTCTGCAAGCGAGTCCACCCGGCCAACAAAATACTGAGGCCCGCTTGTGCCGTCTATCACTGGAAAGGCAACTGGAATGAGTTTGCCTGTGTTTCTTGGCCTGTTGTAGTTATTTTGTATCATTTGGATAATCGAGTAAGTGTGAAAGTTAGTGTAGATTAAGGTCCATATGCACTCATGTTATTTTCATGTGCATGCGTGTGGTCCAGCCTGTGTTTGCCTGTCCTCAGGCTCCTGTGTTTGTATGACTTTCAGCACCACACATTATGAAGCCCTTGTACCCAAAACATGTTGTACGCTATTTTCCTTTCTGAATGAAAGGGACCTCTTCAGTAGATTTGGAATGCCTAAGAAAGCAGCATGAACTAGCCTCCTTATGAGGTAAGCCATGCGTCAATGTCGCCTGCGATATACTTAACCATATGTTGGCTTTGCCTCGTCACAGTGGCAGGGCATTTTCATCATTGCACATTAGGAGGATTTTTGTGCATCATAGCATACAATGGGAGTAAGGGGGCGAGAGGGGGCATTTTCACACAATTGTCATTTATCACAGCAGTGTTAAGTTGGGTGGTAGGACGAAGGGTCTTGAATGAGAGAACAGTGATGTATTGAAGTCATTTTCTGTCCTCTGGTTCTGGTGAATTCATTAGTATAGTCTGGTGTGAAGAAAAGTCTGTCCATGGCTACACTATCAGTGGTATTTTTAGAAATATATATTCTTATGTAAACATATTTTGAGTCCTTGCATTTTTGAGTCAAGGTAAATTGTACTGCAAAGCCCGATGAGAACAGGAAATTGACCTTAATGTGATCGAGGAAAAGGTCTGTTTAACTTTTTAAATAAATGTTTAATATATTTAATTTACTCCTCCCTGAGCCACCACCTTATCGTGGTGGAGGAGTTTGCGTGTCCCAATGATCCTAGGAGCTAAGGTGTCGGGGGCTGTCATGCCCCTGGTAGGGTCACCCATGACAAACAGGTCCTAGGGGAGGGACCAGACAAAGAGTGGCTCAAAAGTCCCTAGTGATGAATAATACAATTGGAATTTGTTTTCCCTCGCCCAGACGCGGGTCACCGGGTCTTCCCTCTGGAGTCAGGCCCGGAGGCGGGGCACGATGGCGAGCGTCTGGTAGGCGGGCCTGCAACCATGGGGCCCGGTCGGATACAGCCCAAAAAGGTAAGGATGATTGACTTTGTGGTTGTGTCGTCGGACTTGGGACCACATGTTTTGGACACTCGGGTGAGGAGAGGGGCAGAGCTGTCAACTGATCACCACCTGGTGGTGAGTTGGTTCCGATGGTGGGGGAGGATGCCGGTCAGACCTGGCAGACCCAAACGCATTGTGAGGGTCTGCTGGGAACGCCTGGCAGAGTCCCCTGTCAGAAGGAGTTTCAACTCCCACCTACGGGAGAGCTTTGACCATGTTCCGAGGGAGGCAGCGGACATTGAATCCGAGTGGGCGATGTTTCATGCCTCCATTGTCGATGCGGCAGATCGCAGCTGTGACCTTAAGGTGGTCGGTGCCTGTCGTGGCGGTAATCCCAGAACCCGTTGGTGGACACCAGTGGTGAGGGATGCCGTTAAGATGAAGAAAGATTCCTATCAGGCCGTCTTGGCCCATGGGACTCTTGAGGCAGCTGACAGGTACCGGAAGTCCAAGCGGTCTGCAGCTCTGGCGGTCGCTGAGGCAAAAACCCGGACATGGAAAGAGTTCGGAGAGGCCATGGAAAACGACTTCCGGATGGCTTCAAAGAGATTCTGGACCACTATCTGCCATCTTCGGCGGGGGAAACAGTGCACAGTCAACACCGTGTATGGTGGGGATGGTGTGCTGCTGAACTCGACTCGAGATGTTGTGGACCGGTGGAGGGAATACTTTGAAGATCTCCTCAATCCCACCGACACGCCTTCCAACATGGAAGCAGTGCCTGGGGACTCTGAGTCGGGTTCGCCTATTTCTGGGGCTGAGGTCACCGAGGTGGTCAAAAAGCTCCTTGGTGGCAAGGCCCCGGGCGTAGATGAGATCCGTCCGGAGTTCCTTAAGGCCCTGCATGCTGTGGGCGTGTCTTGGTTGACAAGACTCTGCAACATTGCGAGGACGTCGGGGTCGGTGCCCCTGGACTGGCAGACCGGGGTGGTGGTCCCGCTTTTCAAGAAGCAGGGTGTGTTCTAACTATTGTGGAGTCACAATAGGTGGGGTATCGGACCAACTAATCCAGGCGGTTCAATCCCTGTATGATCGGTGTCAGAGTTTGGTTCGCATTGCCGGCGATAAGTCGGACCCGTTTCCAGTGAGGGTTGGACTCCGCCCGGGCTTCCCTTTGTCACCGATTCTGTTCACTACTTTCATGGACAGAATTTCTAGGTGCAGCCAGGGCGTTGAGGGGTTTCAGTTTGGTGGCTTCAGGATTCGATCTCTGCTTTTTGCAGATGATGTGGTCCTGTTGGCTTCATCAAGCAATGACCTTCAACTATCGGTTCGCAGCTGAGTGTGAAGCGGCTGGAATGAGAATCAGCACTTCCAAGTCCGAGTCTATGGTTCTCGCCCGGAAAAGGGTGGAGTGCCATCTCCGGAAGGGAATGAGATCCTGCCTCAAGTGGAGGAGTTTAAGTACCTTGGGGTCTTGTTCACGAGTGATGGAAGGATGGAACGCGAGATGGACAGGCGGATTGGTGCAGCGTCTGCAGTGATGCGGACTCTGCACCGATCTGTCGTGGTGAAAGGAGAGCTGAGCCAAAAGGCAAAGCTCTCGATTTACCCGTCGATCTACGTTCCTACCCTCACCTATGGTCATGAGCTTTGGGTAGTGACCGAAAGGACAAGATCGCGGGTACAAGCGGCCGAACTGAGTTTTCTCCGCAGGATGGCTGGGCTCTCCCTTAGAGATAGGGTGAGTATAAGGACTCTCATCCGGGAGAGACTCGGAGTAGAACCGCTGCTTTTCCGCATTGAGAGGAGTCAGATGAGATGGCTCGAGCATCTGGTTAGGATGCCTCCCGAACGCCTTCCTGGGGAGGTGTTCAGGGCACATCCAACCGGTAGGAGGCCTCGGGGAAGACCCAGGACACAATGGAGAGACTATGTCTCTCAGCTGGCCTTGGAACGCCTCAGAATCCACTGGGAAGCGCTAGACGAAGTGGGCGGGGACAGGGACCTTTGGGCTTCCCTGCCTAGGTTGCTGCCCCCGCGACCCGACCTCAGATAAGCGGAAGAAAATAGATGAATGGATGGATGGATATTTAATTTAAGTGTGCAGGAGTAGTGGGTACATAGCTTCAAGTCAAATGTCTGAAGAAGTACACCACTGTGAATACACTGTGTTGAGGAACCACGGCTGTGTAGTATAGAGCAGGTGTCTTCCATTAAAATTGAGTAAGATCAGTTTATGCATTTTTTTCCTAGCAAAGGTTTGAACTTTATTTTCCCTTAAATTGCATCAAACAGACAATCTCATGAATATCAAATGTAAGGAAACCATGCTTGTCACCATATTGTTTCAATAGAACACATTTACCTTGGCACCTAAATTGTGTTTTAAAGTAAACTGGACCAAATTTCACATAAATAATTACAGGTTTAACTGTACAAAGAATGAATGAACACAAGAGGCTTATTTTTAAGTTGCAATGTGGTTTTCGTCTCAGAACTCGTCGCAGAAGACTGGACCAGCTCTACACCCTTGCAAGGGTACTGGAGAGTATGTAGGAGTTTGCGCAACCGGTCTACATGTGCTTTGTAGACTTGGAAAAGGTATTCGACCGTGTCCCTCGTGGTGTCCTGTGGTGGGTGCTGTAGGAGTACAGGATTGGTGGTCCGCTACTACGTGCAATTCGGTCCTTGTACAATCGAAGTAGGAGCCTGGTTTGCATAGCCAGCAGTAAGTCAAGCTTGTTTCCGGTGAACATTGGCCCTGCCCTTTGTCACTGATTCTGTTCATTAACTGAATGGATAGAATTTCAAGGCACAGCCAAGGCGTCGGAATTGGTGACCTTAGGATCTCGTCTGCTATTTGCAGACGATATTGTCCTTGTGGCCTCATCAGGCTGTGACCTTCAGCGTTTACTGGAGCAGTTTGCAGCTGAGTGCGAAGCTTCTGGGATTAGACTCAGCACCACCAAATCTGAGACCATGGTTCTCAGTCCGAAATAGGTGGATTGTAGCCTCCGGCTTGGGACTGAGGTCTTGCCTCAGGTGGAGGAGTCCAAGTATGTCGGGGTCTTGGCCACGAGTGAGGACGGTTGGAGCGCGAGGTCGATAGACGGATCAGTTCAGTGTCATCAGTAATGCGGTCGCTGGACCGGACCGCCGTGGTGAACAGAGAGCTGTGCCGGAAGGCAAAGCTCTCTGTTTACAGATCAATCTATGTTTCCACCCTCACCTATAGTCATGAGTTATGGTTCAGTTTCCTCCGTAAGGTGGCTGGACTCACCCTAAGAGATAGGGTGAGGAGCTCGACCATCCGGGAGGAGCTCAGAGTAGAGCGGCTGCTCCTTTCCATCAAGAGGAGCCAGTTGAGGTGGCTCGGGCATCTAGTCCGGATGCCTCCCGGGCGCCTCCCTGTTGAGGTGTTTCGGGCATGCCCAGCCAGGAGAAGGCCCCTGGGAAGACCTAGGACACGCTGGAGGGACTAACTCTCCCAGCTGGCCTGGAAACGCCTTGGTGTCCTCTTGGTGGAGCTGGAAGTGGGCGCCGGAGACTGGGAAGTCTGGACTTCCCTACTGAAACTGCAACCCGGAGCCGGATAAGCAGAGGAGAATCTAATGGAATGGAATTTAATTGGTCACGGGTCCGTAAAGGCCCATAAGTGGGTGCGTATCTAGACTGAGGGCTGCCATTTGGCTAGTATAGACAGTGACGATTGCTCTAAGACTTCAAGGGAAGCTCAGCTTCTCCTAAAAAGTTTAGAGGTGTTTTTTCATTGACTAAATGTGCACTAGAATACCTTCCTGTTTTGTTCAGAATCACCTTTATATCACAGGTAACTGACACGACTTCTTTTTCATTCATCCCCCGCAGAGTCACAGCATTTTAATAAAGCCTTACACAATCGGATGCTCAGAGTCTACTGACTTTGATGGGGAAGTGTAGAGTGGGTTCATCCAGTGCGCAAAACTGGACAGTCACTGGATAAATGCTAGCCTTTGTTCCGTCCATCAAACAATGAACGTCTCTAGGAGTATACGGGGTAATGTGCTGGCCCGGACGCTCGGCTTCTGCATGATGATTGAATAATATGTCTAAGGCGGAATCCCTTTTTTATTCAGCCAAGCATTTCCGTTGTTTTGAACTGATGCAGAGACTTTACCGAGACCCAGCGACTTTGTCCTTATTAAAAACGACTAGGAACTCCTAACCTCGTCCGTCAGCCTGTCCATCAACACAGCAAAGAACAAGGGACTCAGAACTGATCCGTGATGGAGTCCCACCTTGACTCAGAACTCCTCTGTCACACCTACACCACACCTCACTACTGTCTTACAGTCCTCGTACACCTGTTCCACTTTGCGCCACTGCAGACTCCCTTATACAGACTCCTCACAGTACCTCTCTGGTCACCCTGTCATAACCTTTCTCCAGGTCTACAAAACCACAATGCACCGCCCTCTGACCTTCCCTGTACTTCTCTATCAACATTCTCAAAGCAAATACTGGATATGTAGTACTCTTTTTTTGGCATAAAACCGTACTGCTGCTCAGTAATGATCACGTGGAGCTTCTACTACTTTTTGCCATAACTTCATTGTATGGCTCATCAGCTTTATTCCTCTGTAGTTGCCACAACTCTGCCAATCTCCCTTGTTCTTAAAAATGGGCACCAGCACACCTCTCCTCCATTCCTCAGAGTCACTATTTAGGATATTGTTATTCAACCCAGTCAGAAACTCTACTGCCACCTCTCTCAGACACTTCCATACCTCCAAAGGTACATCGTCAGGACCGAGTGCCTTTCCATTCTTCATCCGCTCCAATGTCCTCCTCTCTTCTTCCTTACTAAGAAAATAAGAAAGTATTCACTACAGCCATTTCCATCCTTTTTGCAAAGTCGACCAGTTATCTGTCCGTCGGTATTCCTCTCCTGGATACCAAACTTGCCCATCACCTCCTCATCATCTCTGTTTCTTGCACCAACATGCCCATTGAAGTCTGCACCAATGACAACTTTCTCACTTACTGGGATGTTCTGTATCACTTCATCAAGGTCTGACCGGAATATCCCTTTCTCCTCCATCTCACGTCCTACCTGTTGAGCATACCCACTAAACATATTGAACATTACACCTTTGATTTCTAGCTTCAAGCTAATCACTCTATCTGACACTCTTTTTACCTCCAGGACAATGCTGGCATACTCCTCCTTCAAAATAACTCCTACTCCATTTCTCTTCCTATCTACACCATGAAAGAACAGCTTGAACCCTGCTCCCAAGCTTCTAACCTTGCTACCTTTCTACCTGGTCTCCTGGACGCACAATATGTCTACCTTTCTCCTCTGCATCATGTCAACTAATTCTCTACCTTTTCCTGTCATAGATCCAACATTCAAAGCCCCAACTCTCAGTCCCAGTCTCTTGGCATTCCTCTTCTCTCTCCTCCTACGAACACAACTTCCTCCTCTCCTTCTTCAACCAACAGTAATCCAATTTCAACCGGCACCCTGTCGGTGAATAGCACCAATGGCGGTCTAATCTAGGCCTCGACCGATCTGGCATGGAAGTCATATGTTTTGATTTGCATGTTTAATTTGGCAAAACTTTTACCTCAAAGGCCCTACCTGGCACAACCCTCTGTATTTATCTGGGCCTGCGACCGGCACAATGAGACACTGGACAATGAATGAATGAACATGAAAATGTGTCTCCAAAGTTTTGCCTGGTACTGTGATATTCATTAGTTTACTGTGATAATTTACTGTGTTTATTTATCTAAACCTCAGACAATTAGGCGGTACTCGGAAACTGGAGAAAGTCTGCTATTTCAAAAATTTAAAAACACATCATATAGAATTTTTTTTTAAACATTTTTAATAATGATTTGGAGTGCATGAAAAAGTGGAAACCGTAGCTCTCTTGTACAACACAGCAACACCAGAACCAATGTTGTAATATCATAAAGTAGCGAACTACTAAACCGGCATTAATACTGCTGATGAGTTCATTATAAACAGTACACCCATGAGTTGTACACAGACAGCTGAGGAGCACAACTAACCTTTTAACGCGCAAGCAGAAGTTATTTATTATAGCCGGCAGCTGCATGATACTCTAAATGCAGCTGCTGTTATCTTGTGAGTGGAATAAAAAACTGGCCAAAACAGAAATCCCATAAAATTAAAAACAAGTATGTTTAATTTTGTTATATTCACATATGGCTTTATTTTATTTACTTAAGTATACTGTATAGTGTATTACCCCTACATGTTTTGACTGCTACCTGAAGTGTTACACTTCTGAGGAAGACTGCAGGTCTGAATATACATCTGTTAGTCTAACTAAAAGAAACTAAACCTCTTGAATAAGAAAACAACATGATCGTATTTGAGCTAAAATAAACAAAAAACTGACCTAGCACTAAATTAGAGACACATGGCTGTTATTGGCTGTTGCAGACTACCTACTTGGTGACTTGGCATTTTAAATATATTTTTCACTTTTTTTTCTTGCTACAGTCCACTTGCATTTGGGTCAAGGGGGAAGTCACCTACCAGATGAATCTATGGTGAACAAAGTTTTTTGGGCAGTTCTGTTGGCTGGAGCACCACCTGTTGCTTTGGCATGTGCTTGACAGCCCACAAATTGAGATTTCACATGGACAGATATTTTAGTAAACCATCAATGGTGTGAATGTAGAATTATTATTATTTTTTGCCTCAAAAAGTTTTTCCCAGCATTGGATTGTAATGCAATCTTTGAGTGGCTGGCAAAGATCAAGGCAGTAATGGAGGGGATGACAGTTTATGGTGGCGACATTGTTGACTTTGTGCGCACAGTGACACCCTGGAGGTACAGTGAGAATGCCTTGGACGCTCTAGATGTTCATGCATGAATGCATTGAGCATGTGAGCAGACACATATGTTTCCAATGGAGCAGACAGCCAGGACTATAATGGTAAGTGGCAGGAAGGGGGTTAGGTTCTCCAAAGATCATGCTGCGCTGTGGTGGGTGATGGGTTTAGAAGTAAGGCCCAGAGAGTGTATGGGACTATTTACACATGGGTAAGCCAGAGAGAGAGTGTTTGAGATTGGCTTGTTTTCACAGGGATGCGGATGGAAGGAACAAGACCCACCTGAAGCTGGAAAACAGAAGGCTGATTGTGAAGTGCACACAGTGGACTGGATGGCATGGAGTTTGCTCCACTGGGTAGCTCCTTTTAGGCCGCATTGTGACAGGTGGCAGAGAGTCTGCAGTCATGTGGGATCCTTTTGTACCTCCTCAGTATAAAACATTTACAAACAAGTGTACTCAGCAGACGGCAGACCTCCTCCAAAGTAGAGCTCTGTAGGCCTGTAAGATTTCAGGATTAATTATCAAAATATACAGGGCGTCCTTAATGTCTGGACACAGGCAAAAATATCTATTAAAAAAAATGTTATCCAACAGATGGCCGCACGGTATATGAGTGGGTAGCATGTTGGCCACATAGTCAGGAGGTTCAGGGTTCGAATCTCCGTTGGGCATCTCTGTGTGGAGTTTGCATGTTCTCCCCGTGCGTGTGTGGGTTTTCTCTGGGTACTCCGGTTTCCTCCCACATTCCAAAAACATGCATGTTAGGTTAATTGGCGACTCTAAATTGTCCATAGGTGTGAATTCATTCATTCATTCATTCATTTTCTATGCCGCTTATCCTCATTAGGGTTGCGGGTATGCTGGAGCCTATCCCAGCCGGCTTTGGGTGAGAGGCGGGGTACACCCTGGACTGGTCGCCAGTCAATCGCAGCATAGGTGTGAATGTGAACGTTTGTTTGTGTATATGTGCCCTGCGATTGACTGGCGACCAGTCCAGGGTGTACCCCGCCTCCCGCCCAAAGTCAGCTGGGATAGGCTCCAGCCTACCTGCAACCCTAATGAGGATAAGCGGTGTAGAAAATGGACGAATGGATGTTATCCAACGGTAATATTAACAAATGAACAAATAACATCTTCCAACCAGTCCAGGGTGTACCCAGCCTCTTGCTGGAAGTCAGCTGGGATAGGCTCCAGCATACCCCGACAACCCTAAACGGCATAGAAAATGGATCTTCAGTATGATTTCCAATATTTGTGATGCAAATTGGTAGATAAGCTTTTCAAGATTAACTTGAATAATTTAAGAAGTCCACCTTACTAAATCTAATGGCTTCCTCCCATTGGACTGAGAACAGGAGAGTCAATCAGACTGTGAACTATGACGTTGTTACAGTGAATGATAACACACACAATATGGAAGTAGCAATATGGCTTTACACACAAAAAAACACCTCGAAATCCAACCTAATTGTATCTCACTCCACCTCTTGCTTGTGATGTGTAGCTGTTTTTTCCGTCATAGTTGAACAGCTGCTAGCTGCTAGTGTGTCAATGTCCAAGCAGAAGCTGTAGTAGGTCTACATTTGATCAGAGTTACTTAAGTTTTGTCGGATCAAAACACAACCACTGCATAGGATTGCCTTTATAGTACCATTTAATTTGCTACTTTATGGTACGGCAATCTAACCATCAAGGGAACTGTCATTCTTTTAACATAAGTATTAGTCTAATCTACTGCAATCTATCTGTCTTTTTATAATGATTAACTCAAATGATTCGATGTTTTTATTTTTTGCTTTAATATGTACACCGAAATTCAGTAGTTAAAAGCATGATGCTCAGGTCATGCTTGCAAAGTTAGAGTGTAAAACATTTCAAAATCTACCTGTATTGATTGAAATCAAAAGTGTGTTGGTTCAGTCCCATATTTTGTCATTATAGTTTTCTTAAACGTAATCTCATTCTCATGAACCCGGTATCGTGTATAGTCCCATCTTGTGGGTGTATGGTGACAGCCGGTAGCACACGCCACATTGTCAATCGTCCAAGCAATCACAGTAGATCACCCACAACGTGCAAGTTTTTAGTTTGCTTAAGAAAATGTAGTGCTCATTATTTGGAATCCGTCGAGCAATAACTGAATGGAAGTATACTGTATTTTTAAACTGAAAACAGTCACCTCTGTCCCTGCTCACCTCTCAGACCAAAAGTGCAATTTCCCAGCTCTAAATCCAGAAGTGCTACCAGGAGACACGTTGGCTAAGATGATAAGGTTAAGCTTCATTGTGTCCTTGAACTGGGCCAGAGAGGGAAAAGCAACAAACCTGAAAGTGACCTGTGCTAGCAGGGGTACTGATCCAGGGATGCCCCTAAGTTCCCAAGGTGCCAGAACCACCTCTACTCAATTCTGTCAAAGCCTCAAAGTGTTATTGAGCTGGTGGGCCAGTGAGGCCCAGCTGGAAAAATTGTTGTATGGTAAATGTAAGACACAGTACAACTACACAGGCCCATAAACCACACGCCTGATTGCACAAGGTCAAAGATGCAACTGACACGGTATATGCATGTGGTGACAATCATTTCTCCATGTTTGAGACTTCAATTTTTTTTTTAAGTCTGAGAGACTTTCTGACAGGATCTGCAACAACATCATGGGAGCAACATTCAGGTTGATTTGGCAAATTTTAGAATACAATTAAAATGTTACTTTCACTAAAATGTGTAGTTTTACTACAATATACAATATACACAATACAATACACAGTATATACCATATACTGTATATCTTATTACACTGTAAACAAATTGAAATCATCAGTTTTGTTTGTTAATTTCTGGTGCTGTTTTACTTAAGAACGTATTGTAATTCATTGAAGTAGCAGGTATGTGTTAAAAAAAGTGATGGTGAATGATCACAAAACTTGCAGTGCTTGTAATAACATTTAGCGTTACCGAGTTTGTCAAACAAAATGTGAGCTGTCTTTGATCGACTTGATCATCAATTAGCTGCAGCATTGAACCTGGCGCTTTAGACAAATGAAGCAAACTATTTAGGAGGTTGACGTGTTCGTTACAGAGTTAAAGAGAAAGTGTTACTGACAGCAGGACATTACACACCAATTCCCCTGGTCTTCCCCCCTGCATTCATAAATATCCCCCTGCCTGTTTTCCCTAATTACCTAGGATGAGCGTGCCTCTTTCCACTTCCCTCTCACACATAATAGAAACGGCTTTTTAATATCCAGGCATCATAAAATGTCATGCTGACTTAACAGACACGAGGAGCAGAAGGAGCAATAACAGAATGGGAGGCGGGGCCGTTGGAAGGTGGGTGTTGCAACTAAGGAAGAATGCTATTGTCATTCCTTCTGATTTCTTAGATTGTTGGCCATTCTTGTCTATGTACCTTCAGTTTAGAGACACAAACCAACAGATGGAAGTGGCCGCGATGTTTTTTTCAGGGCAGGTTAGCAGTGTCTGCAGATTCCATTCACTTGGTGCTACCCTAGATATTTGCCAACAGTTGGACTTTGTTAACGCGTTCTTGGGCTTCCGTTTGGAATCATACTACAAACGCATACAACATATTTTTCTGGGTATCCTCCAACTATGACAGTGTGCATGTACCAGAATGGCTGATGATTAACTTGTTCTTGTTAGAGCACACACTGTTGATTGCAGAAACTGTACATAATGGAGTGCCCTCATGTAAAACACCAACAATGAGCTAGTTATGTTTGCTTATACTAGTGTATATACTTTCTGCAGTCCTGATCCGGGCGTCTGGTATGAAGTCTTTGAGTTGAATTTGACATGCATTTCTTGTAGAAATAATGCCTCCTCCCTCCAGAACACATACACGGCCCATTCCTTGTCTCTTGCAGCAAACAGCACTCTACCTCCAACTGGCTTCAGTGTGAGCCAAGGTCCCAAGTAATAACTCCCCTTAATCACACGCCATTTCTTAGTTTGTGGCCTGGACCAGCTTCCAGGTGCATGACCCGATTTTCCTGCTGGGTAGGTGGTCCAGGGAAGGCATGGGACCATTTATCATAGCGCAGAAGTCCATTAGAAGGAAAGGCCTCTCAGATAATGTGGTTGTATACAGTATGTGCACTTGTAGGAGGACTTTTATTTCAAATTCAAAGTGACAAAATTACATTTTTTTCTCTCTTTTGTTGACTCAGCCATATGAAGGGGGTCTTTCACTCCCTGTTCTGGCTAGTGAGTGTGCGTGTATCGAGATCCATCCGCTGAGCCTTAAAACCTTTCAGGGAGAATCTTGTTTCAAGCCAAAGTAAAGACAGTTAAAACTAGTGTGAGACCAGTCTGGCAAAGACAGGAGGATGGACAAATTGGAAGGAAAAATTAAAAATAACAAAAAGTGAAAATGTGTGGCCCTTTTGGAAAAAAAGATTTGAGGTAAACTAAACCGCACAATAAAAACTAGATACATTTTAAACAGTTAAATAATAGACAGAATCAGACTTTGGAATTAGAAAAAAACATTTTGGGGGGTCAAATTTTTCTTTTAAAAGCCTATTATAATCAAAATGTATTCAAAAATAAAATAAACACAAAAGTGATAATTTATATTTTATTTAAAACAAATAAAATATGTATTTTATTGTATTGTATAATAAAATACAAAATAAATCAAAAAATAATAATATTGATAATAATAGCTGAGAATAATAACAGTTCCATAAAATAACTGTACAGCAGAACTTTAGCGTCATAAATTTGTTCCAGATAGTCCGGCTCTAACCGGAACAAACGTTAATTGAATCGTATTTTCCCATAAGAAATAATCTACATCACATTACAGTAATCTGTTCCACAAAGCCCCAAAGGTTACCAAAAAACACGCTTTTATAGTTTTACATGCAAAGAACAATCTGAAATGGGTGAAATTAAATATAAATGATGAGTGAAAGGAATAAATAAAGATGTAAGATTACGTTTACCTTCAGTGACGTGAAGGAAGGTTTTGGCGGTTGATCCCGCTTTGGGAACGTCTGCAGTACGTATAAAATTACCCTTAAATCTTCATCGATCCCTTTGATTCATTTATATGCATTTAAAATAACTATATGCATGTAAAACTGTAATTTAAAAAAACTATAAAACGTGTTTTGTCTGAACATTTTTTGAGAGACAACCACTGATGACGTCATAGACAGGCGACGTAACTACCGATTCCGGTTTCCATTTTGTTTATCTAGCGAATGGGATGCTAACAAGGAAAGGCATTTGTGATAAAAAAAAAAGATCGCAGTTGAACTCGTGCAACGTATTAATAACACAACAAGACACCGACAAATTGTACGGAAAATGCACGCAAACTTGGCGTAGATTGTGGCGTACATTTTCAACGCTAAACAAAAAACACACTAACCGGGGTGGACAAATTTGTTACAGTTTAACATAATTTGTTCATCAGATATCTTGTTGTAAATTTTCCACGATGCAAGCGCATGTGAACTCTCTGGTGTTTGATTCCAGTGCCCAGCACTCCAACCTGAGCCGGGAGGGATTAGACTTGATCCACAGTGGAGGAAACATCACAGACTTTCACTTGTTTGAATGCTTTCTCATGACAGACTCATTCCCACTATATCTCTCCTACCCCCGTGTCTCCTCATAATATTTTCACGAGCAGTAATGCTATTAGAGGATTTTGCTTATTGTTTATTGTGTGCCAGGATTGGCTATGGGCAGGTACAGAAAGGAAAGTTGCAGAAAGTGAATAGAGCTTTAAAAATAGCTTTAAAAAGAGTTTTTTGTATTATGTTGTACAGTCCTATCATTCCATTTTGTGCACTTGTTTTGTTTGAGCTGCCAGCAAAACATTGATCTGACATTAGATCAGCTCTTAGTGCAGGTGGTGCTTGTTTGATGTAGACTTAGTGACAGTTTGTTTTGGGGGGTTGGGCAAAGGTCACACCATGTGGGACTCAAATTCAGGTAACACGTGTGTGCCCAGTTTTAAGGTGGGGTGTATTTCCCTTCTGCCGCTAATTCGGTGTTACTAAAGTCTCAAATGGTGGGTTGGAACATAGTGTACAGAGAATGAGTGGAATATCCTGATGTCATTGAGCATTTTGGGGTGAAATGTAAAGAAAGTATTCTTTAAATTAGGTATTTTTAAAGCCTCCTGCTTTCTTTTAAATGCAAAAGAGCTTGTTATTTCTGGGGAATGTTTAAGTGCACTGTATCTGACAAATGCAAAAATTCTGGCAGTGCATTTAAAGTACATGTTTAAAGATTTTTTTAGCCTGTATGGTGTGTGAAATACATCTTTGGAAACGATCCAATCTGCACAGGCAGAGGGCAGGATTTTCATTCAATTACAACACTTTTCCCTCAAAAGTCAGCCTCATATCTGAACGTGAAAGCCAGATGCTGCTGGTTTGACTTACGCACAAATACAGGTCCACTCCAGTCCAACAAGCTTGCTTATTTCTCAAGTCAAACACAATCAAAGTGACTTTAAAGTGGATTCCTGTTGGACTGTAATGAAGTGCTGAGTTGGGTATAGAAGGTGTGATAATGAGCTACACTTATGTGCTTCACTGGCATGTTTGAAGCTGTCAGGCACTGTCAAGCGGCCTTTTTTCACTCTCTGAACTTTCTTTTCCTATATTGGACATTGCTTTAATAGGAAGAGTGGGACCTCTGACACACAACACATACTTAGCCAATAAACCACAACTCAAAGTTTTTTTTATGTCATTGAGAGGCATGTCAGCTTAGATTTCAGTTCAGCAAACATCAAATAATTAACTGCACATTTTGCTTTCTCTCTGGCTTTTTACAATGCTATTCATATTAAACACCTTCTTTTTACACTTGCATGACAGTTAATATTAAAATGTTGATTAAAGCATTGCTTGGCACCGATGATCTAATCTATTTTCGTTATCTCTTACAAATCTCAATGGCCAGACATGATTTCTGAAACATGATTATCTTCTGCCGTGTTATTTCTAGTTACCAAGTCATTGCGAAAACAAATATTTGGCACACCAACAGAGATGATGCTCATCGCCTCATGTATTCAAGGGTCTTCACCTTGAGGGCCCAGTGATCACTGATTAGAAGCCATGGATCCCACCTGCAGAACTAATTGATTGTTTCTTGCATGAGAAAGTGGCTTTTGCCTTCTCACATAGGTCAGTCAATCAATCAATCAATCAGGTCTACAGGTACGCTCTCCCTTCATAACAACTCCAGGATTGTCATCCTGGATAAACACTGTATCATCATAAATGAGCTGTTCGTAGTTGTTTACTTACATGCTTTTACTTTGAAATACTTGTAGTCCTTTTTTTGGACATTGTGACTTTATAGCCAACAACAGTCAGGTGTTTTGATTTGCAATAACAGTATTGTGAGACAACTTGATTATATAAATTATATATGTGTAAAAAGAAGTTAAAGGTGCTATCATGGCTCCAAATGACACTTTTTTCACACAAAAATATAACACACAAGCCAAGTCATATTGATGTCTTAAATAGCTTATGAACTCTTGTTATGTCTACTACCTAGGTTCCCAAAGTGGGGGACGCCAAATGCGATAGGGGGTACGCAAACAAAAATGAAAAACAATTAGCACCAATCACTCATGATTACGAGAGCACTTGAACGCCTCACTGCACGAGGAGAATGAGTCAGGAAGTTGTGTGAAGTTGTTCGTTGCTGTGTGTGCATCATATGAACAAATAAGTATGTTTGATGATTATTTTGTGCATTAAGAGTCATCATATAAAGATTTCATTTATGTTGGTGTTTCAATCACTGCACGGCGCAGCGGGGAAAACGTGTGACTGTACTGTTGTATTTTTGTACTGCGGATACTGCTTTATCGTAGTTAACTTTCCTCTTCAATTTGGTAGAAAATGAATATTCAGACTTAAACCATAGCCATCGTGAGTGGGCAAAAAAATGAAGCTCCAATTCAAGCCATTCAAACGAAGGAATTCCAACGTCAAACTGTAGTAGGGCCCTATGATTTCCCCGTAAAAGGAATTTATCACTGCTTCATGTGAAACTTTATCAAAGTGTGACCTTCCAAAATATACATTTTTGACCTGGAATTATTATAAAATGAATTAATCAATTATGTTCAATATTTCAAGTTAGTTAAGATAAAAAAGGGTTATGCTATTTAAGTGTGCAGGAGTAGGGGGTATGTGGCTCCAGGTCAAATGTCTGAAAGGGTACGTGACTGTAAAAAGTTTGTAAATTACCGGTCTACTATATCGCGGAATATGTGTATGTAATAGGTGAGTATAGGGTGTCATGATTCGCTGTTGCTCGGCGCGGCATAGCGAGAACCCCGGGGAAGGAGCGAGCAGGACGTCAGGCAGGTAAGTGTGGGAAAAGAGTCTTTCAATAATAAAGCTGCCAGGCAGGAACAAAAACAGGTCCACGGGTAAGGGAAGCACACACGACATCCAATGACAATATGGCAATGACCCGACAAACTAAAGATGCACACACCTGAACTTAAATAGCAAGAAACACAAGTGAGGAACAGGTGTGTCTAATCAAAGGAAGACTAACTAGCAACGAAACAGGAAAACACCACAACAAAGGAAACCCCACTTAAAACCTAAACTGTCACGGGCACAACACCCGGATCGTGACATAGGGGAGTTAGTTCATGTCTGTTAAATGTTAAAAACACATATTTAGAAAGTCGTAAACAGATTTTTTAATGCTCTAATTATAAAAATATTTGTTTTAGAAATAAGGAATCCTACTTGAAGGACATTCACTTATCACAGTTGGGTCTTCAACCAGTTAACCGTGATAAACAAGGGATTACTCTATAACAACAAAATCACTTCAATGTTTGGTCGCTTCTCTGACACTACTTTGCACGTTCTATGGACATCCCACAGACTGCCAGGACTAACAGCCATAAACGGCTGTCATCATATTTGGCCCGGATGTGTTTGGTATGCTGGGGGTCCACAAAGTCTTTTTTATTATTTTTTACAAAAGGTATTTATGAGATAGAGTATGTTAATCAAAATTAATTATATACATTTTTAACAAATTTGTGAATTTGTAACAATTCTTTATGGACACCCTCTTTACGCCATTATTCCGATCATTTTTGTTTCCTGTTGTATGGTTACCCCTTCTGTTGTGGCATCACATACATTTCAACTAAATTAAATACATGTAAGATTTGCTGAGGTCTTGCGTGGCAACATGCCCAATGATTTTCTGACTTGTTTTTTTATGTGACGACAGAAGAAAATGTTCTCCCAAATTTACGGACATAACAAAACACTGCTAGTTTAATGCACTTTTTGTGCTTTGTCTGATCCATAATGTACCTGCAGTAACTATATCCATGTAAGCAGAATAAAGCCATTGCTGTCATGTCATCAATTTTGCCACTGTAGCTGAAGTTTACCATTTAGTAATGTCCCAACTGCACGATCCTCCATTCTTCACCACATTTCCCCCCCAAATCACTGATGGTAGTTGAAACTTAAATCATTAATCATCAATGTGTGACTGGTCAAGGCAGGTGGTTGTAGTAGTTATAAGCTGTATTTCTCTGAGGCCGGAGCACAGCACGTTCTGACCCGACGAGGCTGATTAATTGGGCCCACTTACAAAGGATCAGCACGTCTGCTGCTCTTCACATGCTGCTCATCCATATGGAAGCTTGCTATGATTAATAGTTCAGGGAGAATAAATCAAATTGTGGATCAAATAAGAAAGAGTTGTCTTGAAAAACAGAAATGCTTCACTGGATGCAAACTTTTCCAACAAATACAAACCCAAAAACTGTAAAGACTATAACGGTGATTTTAATGGTTAAGCATATATGCTAAACAGTCACTTACAAGAAGAACATTACAGCTACTTTGTGAAATAATCAAGGCCATCTCCATCAAAGTTGCTTGAAGAAATAAAGACGGCCTTGGAACAACACCTTACACATGACTATCTTGCCTTCTGCAAATTAAATCCAGCCTCATTAGCTTTGGTGTTTATCATAGTTTTATTTTACATGACTCGGTCCAAAAGTGTATTTCCCTGCAAAAAGGTGCAGCAAATTGCCCCAGGTCTTATTTGCCTCAGTGGGCAAATGTGTTAGTGTTGTGGTCAGCACTCCTCGAGCTCTTTGAATTGCAAATCCCCTCAGTAACTCAAAAGTAATGCAGCCGGGAACAACGCCTCCTGTCATTTTTCTACATTTAAGCGCATGGGGCACTATTGTGGAGGAAGTGCAGTTATTGTTTCTGTCTCTGGTGTAACTCTTCCTTATTGTGGGAATGATTGGGGCCTGCACTCTCAACCTCCACATCTCTAATGTTCAGAAGGCTCCCTTAGCTGTAATATTGCCTTTCTGGACGCATTAAGGCCTTGTGCAGCAAAAAGAAAAAAAGCCCCCTGATTAAAGTCAGCGGAACACTGCAACCGATGCACACCGCCGACATAGACTCTTGCTTCAAGAGAAGTGACTCAGAGTGAGAGACACATCATATTGGTTAGTTTGGGGGGTTGCTCTGTGTTTAAACATGACTGATTTATTTGAGTTTTCAGTAAATTTACCCCATTATTCCCTAAATTTTAATAATCTTTTACAGGCTCAAATTTTGATCATCATATAATCTTTATTCACCATATAGACAATGTTTTAAGTAACATTCGAACATCCTCAAGTCTCATGTCAATGTAAATAGAAGTTGATGCTGATTTTGCAAAAAGGAAAGAAAAGGACAAATGAGTTAAGTATTTGCTTGCTCAAGTCAAATAAGTAAACTGCTTTTAATGTAAAATGGAAAAAAATGTAAAATGGTGAAATGTTGCTATATAACCACGATACTGTACACTGTCACTTAATGACAAGAAATGACAGTGAGATGGAGACAAGTCTCTTCATTCAGGCTATGTTCACACACTCCAGACAGAGTATGATGCCCAAAATGGATTTCTGGGTAAAATCTAATCTTTTACGTGGTTGTTCACTTTACCAAAAAATGTTATTTGTCAATGTGAATGCAACATGTCTGGGAAGTGACACATAGCATGGCGGCCACTCTTTTCCAGGTGAGAGCCATGGACTCGGACTTGATGGTGCTGGTTCTCATCCCAAAAAGAGTAAAATACAGTACAGTATACTAGTCTATCTGAGCATGGGAGAACATAGTAAGTGCATTCAAGGACCGTCAAACAAGGTAGAACAAACCACCGTTTGCTTTAAACATTAAAAACCGGGGGCTTTCAAACCGTATATATTTTTTAAATACATTAATGGCCATAATTTACAAAATTGATGCGTTTACATTCAATTTTATGTAATTATCATTGTAGTTGTGGTGAATTGTTTACCACAGTGATTTACATCCCTACTTATTATAGATAAAAACATGTTTCACACATCTGTGATTGAATGCGATTAATTATTATGAGTTAACTATGAACAAAATGCAATTATTTATTAATATATATTAAAGGGTTACTTAGAGGATTTACTTGTGTTTTGCAGAAGTCAGGTTGATACACAGCCACCAGCCCTATTAGACAACTGTTAGAACTGTTCATATTATTGAAACTACCAATAAGCTACATGAAGAGAACAAGTAGCCATCATTAAATTAAGTCAGTCAGTCCAGAAAATTGCAAAAACTTTGAATGTGTCCCCAACCGAATGAGAATGTGTGTCTAAACCAGATTAAGCACTGTTATTAGTATATTTTTATTGCTACATGGCAAACAAGACTCTCAGAAAACAAACAAGAGCCAGCATTCATTATATGCATGCTCTTAAGGTTGTGTAGCTGGGCAATTAGTTGAAAGGGGTGTGTTCAAAAAATAGCAGCGTGGCATTCAATCAGTGATCAGTGATCAATTATGTGAACAGGTGTGAATCAGGTGGCCTCTATTTAGGGCATAGAAAGGCGATTTTTTTCCAAATGCATGTAAAGTAGATTTTATGAGAGATTTAATAGAAATAATCAATTAGAAATTGGTTTTACAGCCCTTTATTGTGTTTTTACTAAGCAATTTTGATGAAAAGAAACCCTAGCAGACAAACTTGTCTTGTCCGACACACTTGGAATGATCGGGATCGCTGAACAATTTCCGACGGATCTGATCTGACACAGACGAATGCAGACCACACAGGGCACACAATCACAGCGTGCTTTTATTGTGCTTGGATTTTTATTTTCACGTGGTTTTATTCGATTTTGCAGAAACATGGTTTATTGTGCAGCTCCAAACAGCACAAAAGGTACTCGCCACAATGCAAAAGAAAAGGATGGTATGCGGTACTATGCATTTCCAGCTGATCCAACGCATTTAAGAGCATCTGGCTCAAATTCCTCCTTCTTTGCCATGACTGGAGAATAGTCAGAACCACACATTGAAATTTTCCCCAATGTTTGTGGAGCACACCGTCACATTATTACCTACAAAGAAAAATAAATAAAAGAAAAAATAAATACATTGGTAAATGAATATCACGCTTACAGTACTATGGCCCGTCACCTGGAACCTGTTTGCCTTGGAAGACCCTACCAGGGGCATAAAGCCCCCGACAACATGGCTTCTAGGATAACTCGGGCACTCAAACCCCTCCACCACGTTAAGGTGGTGATTCACGGAGGAAGTCAGGCTGAGCTCGGCCAGGAGCTCAGAGTAGAGCCGGTGCTCCTTCACATCGAGAGGAGCCAGTTGAGGTCCCTCGGGCATCTCATCCGGATGCCTCCCGGGCGCCTCCCTGGTGAGGTGTTTCGGGCATGCCCAGCCGGGAGAAGGCCCAAGGGAAGACCAAGGACACGCTGGAGGGACTATGTCTCACAGCTGGCCTGGGAACGACTTGGTGTCCTCCCGGTGGAGCTGGAAGAGACCGACTTCCCTACTTCCCTACTGAAACTGCTGCCCCTGCGACTCAGACCTGGATAAGCGGAAGAAAATGGAATGGAATGGTAAATGAATATGCTTGCATGAATAGAAAATCTGCAAGCTTTCAAAAAAGGAGCTAGTAAAAACATGACTGTTAGCGATAGCTTATAGATGTTAGCGTTTGTTTTGCTAGACTAGGACGGCTTACTGAATGATGCACATGTAGCATATGCGTATGTAAACAAAAAAGATTGCAACTAGCCAGTCATTGTTTCCTCCTCTATTTCTTCCTCCTCAACATCATCACTGGAAACGGCTTCATCATTATGTTCCTCGTGTACAACCGCTTCAAACATATACTGTACCTGTAAGTACTGTGACAGTTAAGAGGTGTCTGTGTGAAGCTAATCCATCTACAAAACCCCCCTCAAAGTCCCTCTGTTAAAAAAAGGCATGTGCAGAAGAGGTTACAATTTGCCAAAGAACACATCAACTGGCCTAAAGAGAAATGGAAGAACCTTTTGTGGACTGAAAAAGTAAAATTGTTCTTTTTGAGTCCAAGTTTGAGAGACAACCCCCAAACTCTGAATTCAAGCCACAGTACACAGTTAAGACAGTGAAGCATGGTGGTGCAAGCAACATGATATGGACTTGTTTCTTCTACATGTTTCTTCTACTATGGTGTTGGTCCTATTTATCCCATACCAGGGATCATGGGTCAGTTTGCATATGTCAAAACACTTGAAGAGGTCATGTTGCCTTACTGTATGCTGAAGAGAACATGCCCTTGAAATGGGTGTTTCAACAAGACAATGATCCCAAACACAAGAGTAAACAAGCAAAATGTTGGTTCCAAACCAACAAAATGAATGTTACGGAGTGGCCAGCCCAATCCCAGGACCTTAATGCAATCGAGAACTTGTGGGGTGACATCAGAAATGCTGTTTCTGAAACAAAACCAAAAAATGTTAATGAATTGTGGAATTTTTGGGTGAAATAACAGCCGAAAGGTGACACAAGTTTGTTGACTCACACAGATGTGAAGCAGTTATAAAAAACTGCGGTCATACAACCAAATATTAGTTTTGTGATTCGTAGGATTGCGAAATCCTAGAAACAAAACGTTTGTACAGAATAGTTTTGAGTTTGCAAGTCAATGGCAGACACTGCTATTTTTTTTAACACACCCCTTTTAACTAATTGCCCAATTGCACAGCCTTAAGAGCATGCATATCATGAATGCTGGGTCTTCTTTGTTTTCTGAGAATCTACTGCACCTACTGGTAACTTGTTTAAATGTAGCAATACAAATATTCTAATAACAGTGATAAATCTGGTTAGTCACATTGGATTGCTATTATTTTGAGCACTACGGTGTAAGGAAATAAAAAGTGAGATTTGTAAGTCTTAATGGGTGTAAATATGGCTATTTTGTCTTTTTCTGTCCCTAGCACACTCTTATAGGTGCCGGTTATGTTGACTTGCACCAACAATATGAAACATCACTTCGATAGACGAAATAGAAAATAATAAAAACAAAATAGACAACAGTAGTGGCTTGATAAAAAAATAACCCAAAAAAAATCAATAACACAGTTTCCCTAGCCACATAGCTTCAGTTGTAACAAAGTTACACACAGTTGAACATTTTCATTCACATTTGAGTGTGTGATAGTACAATAAAGGCTAAACATACTTCTTCCAGTGTGTTGGAAGTGCACCGCGACACACATGGAAAGCAACACGTCAAATCTCCCCTCCACAGAGCATACAACATACATTTTAATTACACAGTCACATAATGCACATATTTACAAAACGTGCAAAACTTTGGCAACACTTACGCTGCACCACTGCTCAGCATGTTCTTCTGCGTGGCAAATATCACGGTTAACACGCGACCTTTACTGTGCAAACATCGTCAAAACATAACCTCATCCATTATGATATCTTGCCCCATCCACTTAATTGCAAAGCCATTTGTTAATCTTTTTCAACTTACAACAGTGTTTACAGCAACCTTTAACCCACAGTCCTGCCATTTATATTTTTGTTAATAAAATACAAAAATACATTGAAAATTCGTATTTTCAGATATAGTTGTAAAGGGTGATTAATGATGATTAATTAATTTGAAAACGATCAATCGTTTTAAAAATTGTAGTCATTTGACAACCCTACTTCTCTACTCCTGAAAGGCAGCTGTTCCAATTTCCTGTAATGCAGTAAGGTCCATTTGTAGTTGTAAGGTCATTGGATGCTCATTTAGATGAAGTCATGCTAAAGTCTTGCATGGCAATAGTTTGGCCAGTGGATTTTGATGACAATATAGAGGTGTACCTCATAGGCATTTACATCATGTCTTAAAATAAATACTATCTGATGGATTAAAGCGTGCAAGTATTCCAAATATTAGTTGTGTATTTCAACATGTGGAGTGGCAAGAGTAGCGCTAAGGAAGAGTCAATTCTATTTTCAAGGTAAAATATGGCATATTTTTTTCATAAAGTTGTGCACTTTAAGAGAAAACTTCTAGTGGATTTGTAAAATAATATGCCAAATCCAGGCCTACAGTACAGAAGTATTCATCACACAGGAACACATCTGCGTTAAGCAGAAAATATCTTTATACCGTATTTTCTATCAAACAAGCTTATTGTGCCACCTGAAGAGTCTATACGGATGCGTAAGCAGCAAATGGATTAGCTTCTTTTTATTATCACACTGTGCTTTACTGGGGATGTGAATATGGAAGTATACCCTTGTGTGGATCAAAAATAAGACATGCATTATGTGACACTGTTTCAGAGACAGTTAACCACAATCAGGTTAAGACAGGTTAAGATTGTTTTTCCTTTTTCTGATGCAACATACAATAGGACAAAACGTGAACTGGTATATCTCAATTACTGATGCTGCTGATTACATGCTTGGCAGACCAGCGGAGGAAGAAACTAACTGAAGGGCCTATCCAAGGCCTCTCTCTCTCTCTTTGCCAGGCTAATTAATTCACCGTGTCTTCCTTCTCATTGCCTGCAGCTCATTATGACTTTAATACTGTGGAGCTCCATGAATTTGTAATAGATATTGTTTTTCCCCCTATTTCAAAAGTCCTCAGAACCTGTTTTTTTCTTCTTCTTTCTAATAAAATACAATGAGAAAAGACAAGGGTGTGTATTCATATATTATTTGGAACAGGATATGATTCCAAAGAAGGGGCGCCTTTGCATTTTGAACACAGCCTAATCCGTTTATAATTACACAGCAAGGAAGTGAATTGCAGTTGGACTGTTTGAACGTGTAATCCCCCTTCATGTGCATAAGCATGCGCACATTTCATCAACGGGCGGCACTAAGGCGTCTGGATAATTACCTGGGGCAAGGAGTGTTCTGACAGACCTCCACCCTGGCCAACCACACGCACCCATGCACAGGCAGTCGTCTCTGTGTAAATAATGCATACCAAGTTGAAATCAGAGAGGACGCAGGCCATGTAAATTTGCCTTCAAAGGTTGGTGTAAAATTAGGCAGCTCAGCCATGTAGACAGGAAATTAAACAATGCTTCTATTTTAGAAAAAAAACCCAACAACACTGATTCTGTATCTATCGCTGAAAACTTTCTGATAGATTGAATTTTTTTCTGGGCCATTTAACTTTTATTTATTGTAAATAAGACTCTCTCTCTTTCCCTCTCTCTGGTGCACACATATGCACCTTGTTTGACATAGTGCATAATTATTTGTATAATTTCACATGAAGCATGTTGATCATGACTCTAATCGCCATTTAAAAGGCCACAGAGAAGGTTTAATGTATCCCCCCCCCAAAAAAAACAAAACAAAACAAAACAAAACAATAACTAAATTGTGTTTTTAGACATATACCTTTTTAAGATTAAAACCTAAATCTTAGGCCATAGTAGCAAAAATATTTTTGTCATTTCAGCTTTTTATTGGTGAACAATTGGAGAGGAAATAGTTATTAGCTTCATTAAGACTAATGGGCTGCAAGTTATTTTAGATTTATGGCAGCCTTGATGAGATTTGATGTCACTGGGGATATTTGCGACATGTCCAATTCTTCTTCATGTAATCAACACGCAAATGACCCACCATAACTGAGCAGAAAAGTCCCAGTCTTAAGCCATGTGTAATAAGCTCCATAAAGTCTCCCATAAATCACTCTAATTGAAAGTATTCCTCCCTGGCCACTCCTTACAGACACCTCACAGCCGCGGACGGCACGAACAATCCCTGATGCTACATTTGAACTCCACGTGAACTGCAGATCAAACCATCCACTGCAGGATGGAACGAAAATGACACAAAAAGAACTATGGCTTTTAAGCAGCAGCAGCAGCAAAATTCGAAATTTGTTGGCAGTCTATCTCAGGGACATGTAAAGGAACGTAACAGCCCATCAAACCATATTGCTGTGCAACCATCTCTGCAGGTCTTTATGCACGTAACATGTATTTCATTAAACCAATAAAGCAAATTTAACAAATTAAAATTCTGGAAAAAACAAGTATAGAGATTCTTATACATAGACATTGTGCTGTACTGTATACAAGTAGCATAACGTGCATTTGGTACCTGGGCCGTCAGTGGGGACTTAACCAACTTAGTCCACTGTCACATTCCAATTATACAAACCATCAATGAGAAAGCGGCATTTCACCTACTGGGGATAATACGATTGTTACTAAAACACAAAACTGTTAACTTTTTATCTTGGAAAACATTGTCGCCGACTCGCCTGAGATAAATTTCTGGTAGTTACTTTGAGTGTTACGTAACTTCCACAAGCGATCACCACTGCCTGTCAATTTGGGATTGGACCAAATGTAACAATCGTCAGACAACGCCAAACCTTCTTCTTCAAACAACATCTTCTGGAGCAGTTCAGAATCAACATTTATCTAATAAAGAGTCAAAAAACTTAAAAACTCACCAATGTATGCTAGTTTAGGTGACAACCGCCGCCACTACTGATTCTGAAAGCCCTGGGCAGATTACAGCACACTGATATGGCAACACACAGAAGCTGAAATCTGATTGGACAAGATACACATACTCGTACTGGAAGCAGTGCAACCAAGAAACGCCACACCAAATGCAGATAAAAACTATTGGTAATATATTTATAACATTTCCTGGCTCAAATACTGCAATTGAAGTTAAACATGTAGGTTATTGCTTCTGAAAGAATAGGCTTGCTGGCTTTGACCATGCACCATGGTGTAAGGGTGTCCCAAAAAAGGTGTGCACTGGAAAGTCAGTAGTTTACTTAGATTCTTGTTTAACTTCACATATTTTGCCATTTTGTCAAAAATAACATGCAAAATCACAGTATCCTCATAGTTTGTGGACAACCACGCCATTTACACCAGGGGTCTCAATCTCATGCATTGGAGGGCTGAGAATCTGCAGGTTTTCTTTGCAGCCAGTCACTAAAGCAGATTATTTTAATGATCAACACCTCCTTCAATTTGAGGGAAGGGACTCATCAATTAAAAAAAAACCTGCAGTGTCTCAGCTCTCCATGGCACTGGCATGGTTTACACTCTTCAGACGTGGTTTGATGAGGTCATCATTTACTTTTTCCCTCCTGTCGTATCCTGTTTTGTTCCTGCCGCTGCTTCACAGCATTATTAATAAAACATTCCTGAAAACCTTACCTCCTGACGTCCAGCTCTCTGGATCCTCTGGTTCGTTACACCATGCCGCGGTGATACTGTGACAGAATGAGTTCCATCTGCGTTCCATCTGCGTTCCATCCTTCCATCACTCGTGAACAAGACCCCGAGGTACTTAAACTCCTCCACTTAAGGCAGGTGTAACCAGGTCTTAGAACGAAGTCTTGGCATAAATATCATTTTGTTAAAGATTAATTGAGTCTTGAGATAAATATTTAAGTTAATTAATCAAAGTACATTTTCTATGTATAAAGAGAAAAAATAGTTAAGTGATGACAACAAATAAATATGTGTTTGTTAAAAAGGTAGGTTTAAAAAAAAGCCATCTGCAAGTGATCAAATGCATAAAAAGATAGAAAAAAGAGCGATTTTTACCCCTGGAAAAAACTGCTTGCACTACAATTCCCATGCTCCTTTTGTGAGGAACTGACCAATCACTGAGCTCCAAAGCTTCAGGTACTCGAGCTCCGCCTTCACTTCCTGTTAGCTACTTCCTGACTGAAAGACCGTATGGAGCTGAATTCCAAGTCAATTACCATCCTTAGGACAGCGCGATCAGCAGACGGCTGCCGCTGATCGGACAACCAATTTAAAGAGACCCAGTCATTGACTCAACGGTGAGTGTAAAAAATAAAAATAAAAACTCTTGAGACCTGTTAGATTACCTGTAAAGGAACTATTCATGCTGGAAATGGTAGCAGTTGATTTAACTTAAGAGTTAACGCTGTTAACCGCTGTAATAGCTACTCAGTGCTGTATCGCGATGCTAATGTTGCTAATGTGATCCTAGCTACCATGTTAGCTTGGGTGCTTAGGGCTACATGCACTCTTATCCTTGGAAAAAATGGATCTATTTCCAGTTGAGTTGCAAAAGATGCTGTTTCCTATATCAGTATGTTTACTTTGTGTGTAAAAGGAAAAAAGTGTTAAAGCATATGTATGTGAATTTCTTGTCATTGATTTAAGAGGTCAATATTTAGTGCATTTCCTTCACTGATACTGGTGCAGGGAGGGATGATGAAGCACGCTTAGCCTCACTAGTACCTCCTAGATCTCTATGAATGTTCTTGCATTATTTGTTTAGCACAAATTGTAGTTCTCATTTATATTGTATTGTATTGAGTGTTTGTTACTACTTTGAATAGCAATAACCATTCATACTTGAAATTGGTTTTGTTTAAAGTGAATGAACATGGATGTAAAAGCACTTGAGGATATATATGTAGTTCACTACTATAAGCACTTGGATCTGATACTTGATAGATTATGGTTGTACGACTGAGCCTTCTTGGGAGCATGATTTGAACCAGTTGATATAAAGTGGAATGTTATTGATTGGTGATAATCCATGAGTTAGCCAGAATATGAATGTAATGAGCTTTTGGATTTCTTCTGGCCAACCCATAGGTCTGTTTTTTTTGCCAGATTCATTCTAGTGATGCACATGGATCGGAAGTCACGCCCGACCCGGGGGCAGAAGCCCTTCAGGTTGGATTTGAATTGGATGTTCACACCCTGAAGCCCTGAACGATTCCCAGTATACGCTGGGTGGCGAGCCACGGACCCACAAGTAAAAGTCTTTGCGCAGTCTCATTTTCCCTTCTTCACGGATTGTGCGGTAGGATCCACGAGCACTAGCATACTGACACCGGAACAGATACTGGTACTGTCATGACACTGATTTAAACTAAAGAAAAAAAGGGGCCCAACGAGCAATAAGACTATTTTTGGAACTGGGTTTATTTATTTTTGTTTTAAGGGAAACCTATGCCAGCTTTATTATTTTCTTATTTCTTTATATACATTCTCTGAACTAAATTTCTTACATTGTTGTTATTGTGGCCGCACGGTGGCTGAGTGGTTAGCACATTGGCCACACAGTCAGGAGATCTGGAAAAACCTGGGTTCAAATCTCCGTTGGGCATCTCTGTGCGGAGTTTGCATGTTCTCCCCGTGCGTGTGTGGGTTTTCTCTGGGTACTCCGGTTTCCTCCCACATTCCAAAAACATGCATGTTAGGTTAATTGGTGACTCTAAATTGTCCATAGGTATGAATGTGAGTGTGAATGTTTGTTTGTCTATATGTGCCCTGCGATTGACTGGCGACCAGTCCAGGGTGTACCCCGCCTCTCGCCCAAAGTCTGCTGGGATAGGCTCCAGCATCCCCGTGACCCTAATGAGGATAAGCGGTATAGAAAATGAATGAATGAATGAATGTTGTTATTGTTCCTATTGTTAAACAAAGAGTGATCACAACAACCCAAATTACTGTGTCTGTCTTTATTGATGTCAAACCACTGGCTCTTAAAAATTTAGCATCTTCTGTTACTGGTCCAAATACTGTGGAAGATAACTATTTACCTGTTACTCTATTGTAAAAAGGGTTACACAGGACCTCATCCCCGACCCGGAAATGGCACTCCACCCTTTACCAGGCGAGAACCATGGACTCGGATTTGGAGGTGCTGATTCTCATTCCAGCCGCTTCACACTCAGCTGGGAACTGATTCAGTGAGAGTTGAAGGTCACGGCTCGATGAAGCCAACAGGACCACATCATCTGCAAAAAGCAGAGATTGAATCCTGCGGCCACCAAACTGAAACCCCTCAACGCCCTGGCTGCGCCTAGAAATTCTGTCCTTGAAAGTAGTGACCAGAATCGGTGACAAAGGGCAGCCCTGGCGGAGTCCAACCCTCATTGGAAACGGGTCTGACTTATTGCCGGCAATGCGAACCAAACTCTGACACCAATCATACAGGGAACAAACCGCCTGGATTAGGTGGTCCAATACCCCATATTCCCGGAGCACTCCCCACAGTATTCCCAGAGGAACACGGTCGAATGCCTTCTCCAAATCCACAAAACACATGTAGACTGGTTGGGCAAACTCCCATGCACCCTCAAGGACGCTGCCGAGAGTATAGAGTTGGTTCACAGTTCCACGACCAGGACGAAAACCACACTGTTCCTCCTGATTTGATCCAAGATGGCGCCGCGGGGTCGCCCTGGTGACTACGTGCTCTATGTTTTGTTTGTTTTTGTTTGTAAATGGTGTGTCAGCGTGCTCTTACACCCGTGAAGAGCTATTAAACATAAAAACTACCACTCCTGCTGATCTACTGCCAGCTTTTTTAGTTTCTGCAGTAGATCTAGCTTTCGTTTTGGCTAAAAGAGTATGACGCCACAGACGAGGAAAGCGAGCAGGAGTACTCGTACGCCTCCGGACACGTGGCACGCGCACGGCCTTACCTGGGATTTTCCTGTCCAACGTACGCTCACTCAGCAACAAGATGGACGAACTAGCGCTGCTGGTGAAGAACAACAGGGACTTTTCCTCCTCTTGCGTGTTGTGCTTCACGGAGACATGACATGACAACAACGCCTAGTGCTCGGATGTAACCGTGATCTGCCAACACTGCTCTCCCCCTCTGGAATATCTCTTCATTCACTGCAAACCATTCTACTTTCCACGCGAGTTCGCTTCATTCATCCTGACTGCTGTTTACATACCGCCATGTGCGGACGTGCTCGAAGCTCAACGCTCAAGGAAGCTCAAAGTACAAACAGTTAAAAGTCCGACGAGAGAGCAGAAGACGCTGGATCATTGTTATACTACAGTCAGTGGGGCTTATCGAAGTGTGTCACGTGCTGCTCTAGGCTTTTATGATCATGCCATGGTTCACCTCATCCCAGCATACAAACAACGACTGAAGCTCTCCAAACCTACTGTGAGAACAGCTAAAAAGTGGACAAGTGAGGCTGTGGAGGAGCCTCGCACATGTCTGGATATAACAGACTGGGAACTATTCAAATCCTCTACAAATAACCTGGACGAATACGCAGACACAGTGACGTCATATATTAAATTCTGTGAAGACAGCATAGTCCCATCTTACACCAGAGTCACCTTCAACAATGACAAACCCTGGTTCACACCTAGACTGAGACAGCTAAGGAAGGAGAAAGATAAGGCCCACAAGAGTAACAGCCCTATCTTATACAGACAGAGCAAGTACCTATTTAGTAAGGAGGTGGAGAAGGCTAAATCAAGGTACAACACACATTTGAGGGAGAAGTCCTGGAGCAACAACCCTGTCTCTGTGTGGAAAGGTCAGAGGGAAATCCCCAACTACAGACCCTCCTCCCCGCTGTTGACAACCGTCACTTAGCAGAAAGACTGAACACTCACTACTCCAGGTTCGAAGATTCACACCCCTCCCCCACCACACTGACTACAATGGACATTGCAGGCATATCAACCCTGGAGCCCTCCCACTCCTCCACTGCCCTCACACTCTCGGAGCAGAATGTGGCCAAGACATTTAAAAAGCAGAACCCTCGGAAAGCTCCAGGTCCGGATGGTGTCTCTCCTTCCACCCAGAGACACTGTGCGGTACAACTGGCGCCTGTCTTCACGGACATCTTCAACATCTCCTTGGAGTCATGCCATGTCCCAGCCTGCTTCAAGCTGTCCAACATTGTTTCCGTCCCCAAGAAGCCCAGGATCACTGGACTCAACGACTACAGACCTGTGGCACTGACATCTGTGGTCATGAAGTCATTTGAGCGCCTGGTCCTGCCTCGTCTCAAGGCCTTTACCTCCCCCCTTCTGGACTCTTTGCAGTTCGCCTACAGAGCCAACCGATCTGTAGATGACGCCATCAACCTGGCCCTCCACTACATCCTGCAGCATCTGGACTCCCCAGAACCCTACGCCAGAATCCTGCTTGTGGACTTCAGCTCTGCATTCAACACCATCCTCCCTGCTCTGCTCCAGGACAAGCTCACCCAGCTCAACGTGCCTGACTCCACCTGCAGGTGGATCACTGACTTCCTGACGGACCGGAGGCAGCGTGTGCGGCTGGGGAAAAAATGCTCGGACACTCGGACTATCAGCACGGGATCCCTACAGGGCTGTGTACTTTTCCCCCTGCTCTTCTCCGTGCACACCAACAGCTGCACCTCCAGCCACGACTCGGTGAAACGAATTAAGTTTGCGGATGACACCACCCTCATTGGGCTCATCTCAAACGGTGATGAGTCTGCTTACAGAAAGGAGGTGGAGCGGCTGGTGTCGTGGTGCAGCTGCAACAACCTGGAGCTCAATGCTCAGAAGACAGTGGAGATGATCGTGGACTTCAGGAAAGTCAAAGCCCCCCTGCCCCCCTCGTCTTGACAGACTCCCCCATCACAACTGTGGACTCATTTCGCTTCCTGGGCACTAACATCACCCACGACTTCAAGTGGGAGCAGACCATCAGCTCCCTCCTCAAGACGGCACAGCAGTGGATGTACTTCCTGAGGCAGCTGAGGAAAGCCAAGCTGCCTATTTGCCTATGGACTATTTGAACCACTCTCCTCTGGCAGAAGGTTGCAGTCCATTCGGACCAGAACCTCCCGCCACAAGAACAGTTTTTTTCCTGCTGCTGTTGAACTCATGAACACTTTATAACACTTGCACTCTGGTCACTTTATAACCAATACTATTGGCACCTTATAATATGATAGGCCTGATAGGACTCTTTCTTTAGCTTGACGGCATCCCTCACCACTGGTGTCCAACGGGTTCTGGGATTACCGCCACGACAGGCACCGACCACCTTACGGCCACAGCTCCAATCGGCCGCATCGACAATGGAGGCACGAAACATCGCCCACTCGGATTCAATGTCCGCTGCCTCCCTCGGAACATGGTCAAAGCTCTCCCGTAGATGTGAGTTGAAACTCCATCTGACAGGGGACTCTGCCAGGCGTTCCTAGCAGACTTTCACAATGCGTTTGGGTCTGCCAGGTCTGACCGGCATCTTCCCCCACCATCGGAACCAACTCACCACCAGGTGGTGATCAGTTGACAGCTCCGCCCCTCTCCTCACCCGAGTGTCCAAAACATGTGGTCGCAAGTCCGACGACACAACAACAAAGCCAACAAAGCAAGTCATCAAACTGCGGCCTAGGGTGTCCTGGTGCCAAGTGCACATGTGGACACCTTTATGCTTGAACATGGTGTTTGTTATAGACAATCCGTGACGAGCACAGGAGTCCAATAACAAGACACCGCTCTGGTTAAGATCAGGGGGGCCGTTCCTCCCAATCACACCTCTCCAGGTCTCACTGTCGTTGCCAACATGAGCGTTGAAGTCACCCAGCAGAACAAGGGAATCCCCCGAGGGAGCACTCTCTAGTACTTCCTCTAAGGACTCCAAAATGGGCGGGTTTTCTGAACTGCTGTTTGGTGCATAAGCGCAAACCACAGTCAGAACCCGTCTCCCCACCCGAAGGCGTAGGGAAACTACCCTCTCGTTTACTGGGTTAAACTCCAACGTGGAGGCTTGAAGCCGGGGGGCAACAAAAATTGCCACCCCTGCTCGTCGCCTCTCATTGCCGGCAACACCAGAGTGGAATGAAGTCCAGCCCCTCTCGAGAGGACTGGTTCCAGAGCCCTTGCCGTGCATTGAGGTGAGTCCATCTAGCCGGAATTTCTCCACCTCACGCAGCAGCTCCAGCTCCTTCCCGGCCAGAGAGGTGACATTCCACGTACCGACAACTAGCTTCTGTAGCCGAGGATCGGACCGCCAAGGCCTCTGCCTCCGGCCGCCACCCAGTTCTCTTTGCACCCGACCCCTTTGGCCCCTCCCACGAGTGGTGAGCTCATGGGAGTTAATGGAAATAATCAATTAGAAATTGGTTTTACAACCAACCAACTTTATATGCTCTGTGTTCATGGCTCTTATGATAGAGTACAACACTGTAACCAAATATATTGATCTTAGTGTAATAAAACACTTTAAATTGTGTAAGAAAAAGAGAAGCAATAGCTTTTACACCCCATTCTGTTCTTGAATTTTGTGGAAAAAACTTTCTAAACAAATG
This sequence comes from Oostethus manadensis, assembly GCA_024372805.1. NCBI lineage: Eukaryota > Metazoa > Chordata > Actinopteri > Syngnathiformes > Syngnathidae > Oostethus > Oostethus manadensis. Next base: position 955,121 of record QODF01000089.1, read on the forward strand.
CAACATTTTGTCCCATGTGACTTAAATATATATTTTTTCCTCTTCATGACACATTTTTTGACTTTCCTTCTGAGTGACTTACAGTCCGGAATATACAGTAGTCATCTCATCCCTATCAAAAATTCAGAAACGCCATATTAAGTTCACTTGTAAAGGTTATACAGTCGCCCAAATACCACGGTTTGATTATCACTGCCTCATCATATTGCATTTTTTCAGAAATTAATAATAATAAATGATCACTGTTTCATGGTAGACTATGGTGTGTTATAGGTCAAAACATAAGAATGAAAAGGTGTATAATTTATGTAAAGGCATGTTATTTCATGTCTGCAGGGTTCTAATGTTAAAACCCATATTTAGAAAGTCATAAACTGGTTTTCTATGCTCTAACAATGAAAATATTCAATTTGTTAACATTGAATCCTATATCACGGAAATTCATTTATTGCAGTCAGAGCTGGATGAAATTAACCACTATAAATGAGGGACAACTTAAGTGTATTTTAGGTTTACCATAAAATTTCACCATAAAGCCAAATATCTGTGAGTGTTTATGGAGTAAACATGCAAATCGAGAAAATGTTACAAAAAAATCTCATTTATAAGGTAAAAGAAAAGCAAAATAAAAACACAAAGTTGCCATTAGTAAAATATTTGATCAGCCATTTCAGACATGCATATTTTGAGGTATTTCCACTGCCTGCCGAGCACACAAAACTGCAATAGGAGAGGCTTGAAACAACTAATTAATGTAGGGTGCTATACACGTCTATTGTGTGCAGTATAAAGGCTTTAATAATGAGAGGCCAAGGGTCTGTTCTGACTATTATCGGGTAGGGATGAGGGGTCAGAGTGGAGCAGAGCTGCAGCTGCAAAATGAGAGAGTCAAACTGGTGTCGGGAGGGTAATTGACTCTTCCATAAACCTGCACTTATGCCAATTAAAACACAACCTTGATTAAGATTTGTTGTCTCTCTTTTAATGGTACAGACATTTTTTTCCTATTCTCCTTAACTTTATGTTCCTCTTCATTAACATCCATACAGGGAAGAGTCCATAAATCATAAGTAGTAACTGTGTTAATTATCTGTCATTAAGTACCTAAAACGTTCTTTTCGGCTATAATTTAGATGTTTTAAGCCACATTACACTCCTCTATGGAGGCCCTATAGCATCAAAAGGGCTGCTATTACTTATGCTCTATACTGTTTGACCAGAAACTCAAGCAGTCTATCATACATTGCTTGTTCTGTCTGAGCATGTTTGCTCAGCTGAAAGTAATGTTTGCCCGGCAGAGAGTGCTTCTCATCTGCATACATCTTTGACAGCCTCTTTGAAGGGACTGTTTTGACAGACATGTGAGGGACATTTTAATGAAGAATGAAGGAGCAAGTTCCGTCATAACACCAGACTCAAGAAAACGCCTTAACTTGACACCTCCTTTCCTGTGGACCAAAGTATTCTGCCATGTCCCTTCAGAAGATTTTAAGCACTTGACAAATTGATGAATTCATTGGGTACAACAGAGGCAGCACATGTTCTTTGCAATGCAGTATTAGGGGCATACCAAAAGCTGTGAGCAGCATTGACCAGCCCTTTGCGTTACCGAGAAACTCACACAAAAGTCAGGGCCTGAGTATCCAGAGTACAAAAGTAATCTAAACTATTTGAGCAGTATTACAACATTTAGGATCTAACAATGTTATGCCAGCTTGCTGGAGTTGGCTGTATTGTGCTTAATCCAACTGACTTTTAAATGTATCGCCATGCTCTTCTCAGATTATTTGGTTTAGGGTAACACCCGTTGCAATGTATAATCTCAAATCTGTCTAGTATCCATGATTCTAATTTAGGATAATTTGGGAAATTTCCTAGGAGACGTGTGCCCAAGTATTACCCCTGGATTTTGCTGCAAATAGCCACTTTGACCCAAAATAGCCACCTTCCTGTTCAATATCAGGCATAGTTTCTTCAGACTTTTTCCATGTTCTGTCATGTCAAACATGCCCACTAAATGTTTGTGAAAGTGGTGCCGGGGGTACATTTTTTTTACATTCTGTGGGGCGCTACTTAGTAATTTGGGGAGGGTGAGGTGTTTGGGACACATAAAATGCATACATTTTTAGCTGGGATACAGGTTTTGCAGAAATTGATGAACGTTTACAGGAGTATAACTTTGCTGTTTCAAGAGGACCTTTGCACACTGGCCCTAATAATGTAATTACTGGAAAGTATTTAAGAGTCGAATGTACTTGCTATAGGAAGCACAGAATTAAATGTAATCTTCCCGGTATTTTCTGCAATCAATTCAAACGCTTATTTATGTGAATTTCTGCTAATAAATCTCCCCTTTAATTTTCAGAAATTACTTATGCAGTGAGTTGAGACAGTGCTACCTAGATGAGAGAACTTCTAATGAACTCTCCTAGACAGTCTGGTCATTGTCATATTCCCCCGACCGACGCTGTTAAATGGACAGAAGATCGTGTGGCTAAAGCCTGTGGTCGTGCTAATGATACACGCTGGTTTCTCTGACGTCACATGGTCACACGTCTGGAATTCCATCTGCTTCAGCACTTGCCCACACTTCCTGGTGGTTTCTGGATGGAAGAGTCAACACTGAGGAGATCCACAGGCTGCTGGCCAAAGTGTACACTGGTCTCTGTTTGGACCTCAACTGAACCTACAGGAGTACTTTAACTGTTTTGACTCCAAGGGGTGTCCAAAGGATGCCAAATATTGGATTTTACCACACAGGTTTAATGTCATGCCATGTCATGCACTGTGCAGAGATCATTTAGTTCACACCTCATATACCAAACTTTCTGTGTGATTATTTAGTTAGTTGGCACACATTCATTCATTCACATTCTATAAGTCAATGTCAACAACAAATTCACTTTACTTTGTGTGGTTGCTTTTAAAAACAACATGTGAATGCTTATTACATTTTGGAGAGGATGCATTAAAAAAACAATGATATTAATAATTGTTGCCGCATGACCATTGCGTCTCATTTGTCTAAGTATGTTTGTGGTACCTTAGCTTTTAGAGTGAATAGATCACTTGAGACTGGGTAGAGCGCCTTCATGTATAGTAAACGTCCTGTTTTCCCAATACATCCTGGTTTCTCACTCTTTCTTGGCTATCCTATTTTTTTTTAAGAAAGTACCCTGTTCTGTATAAAAAACAATGTCTACCTAAAAAACATCGTCCAAATTTCTCAAGTAAAACTTGAAAAAAGTTATTTTATATTGGGCTTATTTTTCTCATATAGAAGTTGTTACCCTCAGTTCGCTCCATTTTTACTAACATCTAAGAATTTGGTTAAAGATAGTGATTTGTTTTCACAATTTTTTATGCACAAAGATGAGGCATGCTTTAAATTCATTGGAATTTAACTTTGATTATCAGTTGAGTTTGTCCTTGCTGGGCTCAATGTCCTTGTTTTAGGAATAAAAATAATTTCACCCTATTATTCATTCATTCATTCATTTTCTATACCGCTTATCCTCATTAGGGTCACGGGTATGCTGGAGCCTATCCCAGCTGGCTTTGGGCGAGAGGTGGGGTACACCCTGGACTGGCCGCCAGTCAATCGCAGGGCAGACATACAAACATTCACAATCACATTCATAACTATGTACAATTTTTAGAGCCACCAATTAACCTAACATGCATGTTTTTGGAATGTGGGAGGAGAGGCTCACCCGCAGCGCTAAATAAATAAATAAATAAATACAGCGCTAAATAAATTCCACTGCTGCCCTAAATTAACATTATTAGTAAGTACAAAAATATTTTTTAAGTTATTATACACCAGTATGTAGAAGCTTTTTAACCAACCTTATATTTTAATGCAAATCTGTTATTGTTATCCACAAATTTTCAAATGCATTGTTTAAAATATACTGAATAAGTGGTGTGAAATGTGTTTTCTTTTTTTTTTGTGCATGTTTGTCATGCTTAAATGTTTCAAATCCTCCATCAAATGTAAATATTAGTCAAATGCAACACAACTGATCACAAAATGCAATTTTTAAATGCAACTTTTTAATTAAGGGAGAAGAAAAAAATCAAACCACAGTGAGAGCCATTATCCACAAATGGCGAAAACATGGATCAGTTGTAAACCTTCCCAGGTGTGGCCAGCCAACCAAAATTACCTCAAGAGCATAGCGTCGACTCATCTAAGAGGTCACAAAAGACCCCATAACAACATCCAAAAAACTGCCGGCCTCACTTGCCTCAGGTAAGGTCAGTGTTCATGACTCCACCATTAGAAAGACACTAAACAAAACAGCTCGGTTTTACTAGAAAATATCTTGATGATCTCAAAGATCTTTGGGAAAACACTGACGAGATTGTCTGATGAGAAAAAGTTGAACTATTTGGAAGTTTTGTGTCCCATTACATCTGGCGTACAAGTAACAGTATATTTCAGGAAAAAACACCATACAAGCCGTAAAATGTGGTGGTGGTAGTGTGATGGTCTGGGGCTGTTTTGCTGCTTCAGTTCATAGCTGCATTCGATAAGGTATGTTTATCCTGAGAAGCATTCTTAAGTGTTGTCTGGATAATAGATCAGTCGGAGCCTAATGGATTTAGCAAAATGGCTTGAATGAAACCAGGTTTTTGGAAATGTGACCTCAGGACACACATGATGCAAAGAGGTTGGTCCTCTAACCTTGCAGACCTTTTACAACCTTCTCTCATGTTTTTTTTTTCTTTTAGGTCACTAAATGTAACCTCATCCAATTTGGTGAATTCTCAAGAGTTCTATGTAAAATGATGGATTATTTGTATTTAATGAGCGGGTTACCATTTCTGCATGTTTAATGAACACAGGTGGAAGATTCATCAATAATGAAACTGACTGAATTTTTCCCAAGACTATTCTATTCTTACTCCCACGTATCATAGCTTCAAGCTTCCTGTGCCAGTGGATGCCCTCTTACTAGATACCTTCTTCAGGGTCCAGAGGGAGTCCTGTGGTATGCCCCCTTCTCTCTTCGCAAGGTTGTATTTCTTCATTAGGCCCTCTGGGGACTGGCAGCCTCCCGCAGGACATCAGAGTACATTAATTCTCAGCAGGACATGGCTCCTCTCAGGTGTGAATGGCAGCCAGCAGCTGGCATCGAGACTCTCGCAATGCTATCCTAAACTCATACTTCACGGAGTACAAGCATACATACTGTATAATGCAAACATGTCTGTATGCGAACACACCACCTAAATTTGCTAAATCAAATACCAGACTTACATGCAAATTTAGGCGGAAATATGAACATTTAGGAACTGACCTGCAATAATTACAAATGCAGACACACTGTATATCTTAAATTCTTAAGGCAGACTGAATGCCAACTTCATTTTCCATGTGAGTAAATCTGCTGGATGTTTTTGTCAATGCCTCAAAAGCTCTCCACAAAGTACCTGAACCATCAGCTCTTTCCTCTCTTTCATTGTATAACATATCCTCATGTGTTTTACCAAGATATTTGCTCACAGTAATTACATAAAGTAATTTCTCCCATTGTGGTTGTTATGGCTCCCAACAGACTTGTATACAAATTACTCATATTTGCTCTGTGGTCAAAGGCGTGAGGCGTCCCACTAGATATTTGGTTAACGAAGGTGTGCCTATTAAAACCATTTGTTAAGGTCTTCACTCTTGGGAAAGAGAAAACCTTCAAAATGAGTTGTTAATTACTTGGGTTAGTTGGAGAAGCCTGCATTGGATTCTGACACACACACTGGAATGGAAACTGCTTGTTTTCTATGGCAGGCTGCACATGCTAAAAGACACCATGGACTAAATCCAAGCAACTCCGTGGTCTTCCCACAATGATTATGCTTTCATAATATTATTTGTCAACCGGTGATTATTTTGTCATCACAAGGTCACATTTTCCAAAGACTGCAGTGGTTATCTTTGCTCGTCATTGCTGAACTCAGTATCACTGAATGTTTCATGCCATTCTCTCATATCCAAACCATTTCCTCTGGTCTTTTAGCACCATACTGCCTCAGTAAGTGTGTCTAATTGGCTAATGAACAGGCAAAAACTGGTTTGCAAGGGTCTATCCTCTTACAGCCATAGCAAGTAAAAACTTTTAACATCCAATTGTCAAATGATTTGTAATTTACAAACTAATTTGAAGAGCGAGGGAAAACAATCACATCACTGTATCCTAACCCACTAATAGCCCTGCATTCATCTTTAATGACTTTGGCATTCAACAGTAGAAAACCTGAAGAAAAAATAAATATAATAATAATAATAAAATAAATTAATAAACTAGTTTTAGTTTTACTTTTACTTTTTACATGTACTTTTTACTTTTATTTACTTTTACTTGAAATATGTCATATTTATTTTGGATCAACCTTTTAATAGACACTCATCTTTTGTTCTTTTGGTACAAACTCAAGAACACAACAAGAACAATGGAACGTATACGTTTTAACCTTTGCCTACAACAGTGGTTTCCAGCGCCCCCCTTTTGGAGATAAAAGGAGTTTTTGCGCCCCCCCACCCGCCCGAAAATTATGGTAATAATGAAAACTGTTTGTGGTTGGCATCTTGAATTTTTCCGTTGTTTGTACTTTTTTTGTATTTTTCTGTGGCTTTGCCCCCAAATTGTGCTGTGAAAAAAACTTTTGCAACTTTTGCTCCCATTACAAATTAACATCCTGTGACAAATACTTTAGAAATGAATAGTAGGTAATTTTTAACTAGAAGCTTTCACACGTCTTAACATGCTCTCCATCAGTCAAAATGTGAGGTGGTCGCTTAGATTTTTTTCCCAAAGATGTACATGTTTTTTACACTTTTGGGAGAGGGGATATTTTGGGACCAAAGGATAAAAAGTGAAATTTAAGACATCCCAAAAGTGATTTGTAATTTTGAAATCCACCAGAAATTTTATGGAAAATAAGTATTTTCACAGAAAAATCTGGCCCTAACACTGAGGGGCTAGTTGCTACTCTTTACATAAGACAAAGCAGTTTATTTGGAATTTTTATTTTTTTGTTGTGCCATATTCACTTGACAGTAGTCTGGAAATTCCCTCTCTTTTTAGAGAGCCGGTTCTTTTGGCTGATCCTGGCTAATCCTGTTTCTCCATATTGTTATGATGTGAAGTGGATAAAAACACCTTGAGTTTTGAACTAAAAATAAATTGGGTTCTTGATCTGTTCGTTTAAAATTTCCATCACTTCATCAAAATAAAATAATTTTAATAATTTAATGTACGAAACATTTACTTTTTAATCACACTCCGATCCACATTGTGATTTGTGGCTCTGTGTGGCATGGAACATGACTGCACACGCAAATGGCATATTTTCAAGGAAACACAAAATGTTGACTCAGATTTCTCAGAAAAGCATAGCTAGTATTATTTAATTAATCGCAACTTGAACGTGACGTTGTCATACAAGACGTTTCGCCAACACAAACGGTCCAGTTTCAATTGAATGCCCTGAGAAAAGAGCATTATCCTTTGATCCAAGGATTTGGGCGATTTTACCATAGATGGCCAGCATTATCAAGAGATGATTTAGGCCAAAAACTCAAGGAAAATGTCAACATGATGAATAAAGTATTGACTGGACAAATTCATGTTTTTTTATGATGGACTATGGTAATGAAGAATTCATGTTTTGTGTAGGTATTTTATGTACTGGCACTTTAATGATCTTCGTCACCCATCTTGTCAATAGGGTGATGTTCTTTCTTAAAATAGATTTATTTCCATCACTGCATTAAACCATATATGACGAGCAGTATAAGATTATTTGGAAACTACTGGGAAAGTGACGGACCTTAGCTATAGATTGAGAGGAGGTGATCCAAAGATATGAACTATATTCTTATATTTAACCCTCCAATGGTCAAATATTCTGTACTGTATAGCCATGCTCACACTGGGTCAAACTACTATATATCATGTCAGTTTTTTACTGTGTCCAAAACAATGTAATAATTCCTGCAATACCTGCATAAGTCAAAGATGAACAAACAAAAATATTTTATTCTTGACTGAAATGCTTAATAGGGTTGTATTAGGGCCTCACTAACTAAGATAAAAAAATACTAATACTTTTAATTAGAATTGTTAAAATGTTACATGAATGATCTGTCAGAATGTTAAAAATTAAGTAACTTTATTCACTTAAAATTACAACTACATTCTCATCAATTCTTCTTTTTTTATCTTCTATTTTTTATCAAATCTTTTTTTACAGTCATAAAAAATGACTTTATTTGAGTATGCTCTTAATACTTATTTGTAAGACAGAGTTTCACTAAACATCCACAAATATATAAGACTTTTTTTTTACTAGGGAATCCCATACAGTCCCCGGGTTGACTTTGTCCCAGCCCACATTTTAACCAGGCATCTTGGGCAGAGTGCAATTGATTTTGGCAGAGGATGGAGTAAAGATTAATTGAATCAGAATGGAGAGGACCTCGCTGAGAGATAAACCATGCAGTAACCCCTGAGCTGTGGGCGCCTTTGCTAAGAAAGGTACTTACTCTTTCTCTAACATACGGAACAATGCAATTAAAGATGGGGATGGAGAATGTGTGCAGTACACAAGTGACCACAAAACGACGGTTTGCTATTCATGACAAGATAGTTGTCTGTGTAATTTGGGGTGATGAAGGAAAAATGACATGTAAGAAAATTTTGATATACTGCATTAGCACAGTACATGATCGCTTTTTACTCTGAAGTTAAATACTTTTAGTACAAGGCCTGACCTTAATAGCCCTACATATATAATGTTTATTTCACAAAATGAAGCAATTTGGCCAGTGAGTTTGTTAATAATATACTAGAAAATAAACAATTATTCCTTAAGGTTACCTTAAAGAGCCTAATGCGCTTATTGTATACATAAGCATTTAAATTGATAACTGCATAAACATTGTATAGTTTACCTTCATAAACTTTATGTTGAACATCATCAGGGAGCTCCCTATCATCTCTGTTTGCCAAGTGCACGATGAGTGTGTATTTACAGCATCCTCACACTTCCACCAAGGGATACAGTCAAACACTTGTCAGAAAACAGCAGTGGATGTGCAACATGTTTGATGTGAACACAAACATATGCTATGACAACATCCCTTTGCAGAGCTGATGCCCATTCAGGCTTTCTCTGTTCGTGCCTTCAAGGGGCTTAATCTGTATTGCTTCATGCGGACACGTGGAGGAAGCAACGTTGCAAATGAAGTGGGTAAACATTCCCAAAGCCGCTCAGCACATGCATCTGTTGTACTGCGTTCTTTCTTTTAAGTCTTTGCATGGTGGCGTTATAGTGATGTTATGTCCTGTTCGTGACATTTTTCCGGTCACGCGCTCTAAGACCGTTTAAACATAGATACTGCAAGCAGGAATTGTGTGATCAGGTATGGACGTCACCCTAGCAGAATGACCATTTAGCTTTTGTCTTTGTTTTGCCTTTGCTTTTAGTCGCCAGCCAGTATGGAACAATTGTTAAAAACAAAGACAACACACGAAAAACAAAGACAAATTGAAAACAAAAATGCAGAAAAAACAATGACAAAACAGGAAACCTATGACTAAATTAGTGTATTTTTTTATTATTGATTTACTTTATATTCCCACATGTATTTATTTTTGAGGCCAAAACATAAAATGTCATTGTTTATTTTCTTTTAATAATGTATAACAAGAAACAAACAACAACCCAGACTTTATCCCAGTTCAACCCCACAACACTAGAAGAGACCAAATTTAACACAAAACAATCAATAGATGAAACACACAAACAATTAAGAATACAAACAACAATAATGATAACATTACATTTTCCTTACATTAAAGTTGATTTAATAGTTAAAATAAATTCATGGATTCAATGGATCCCATATTTCCAAATACTCTGACTCATTATAATCCAATCGAAATGTAGATCGGTAATATTTAAATCATTTAAAATTGTGTGGCCTCTTTCTTTATTTCCTGTGAATGAGGTTCAAATCTTCTGATTTTGAGAAAGACGTGTTAACCACTACTCCAATTTTTTCTTCAAAAACAAGTGAAAAAAACTAAGGCTTCCTTTGGACTTACTATGACTTGCCCTCCCGGCTTCACCATAAAATGATGTCCTTCATTCTCACACCTCCTCCTCTCCCTTCCCTACATCGCGCTACAGTTACTACCTATTCTATCCTGATCGTGGTGCTGGGTTGGTGTTGTGTTTGGCCAGCTGCATGCCTCATTATACCAGGAAAAAGGGGTATTTACTTTTAAATAAAACTAAAATAAAATGAGAATTGAGTGCAGTGCAAAAGCAAAACCAAATGGTGTATGGCTCTCCTTCGAAACGTCTCCCACTGAGTTCTTCTTTTCGGGATTAACAAAATCTACTGACTCATGGAAAGGGCTTGTGGTGCACATTAGCAGAATAGAGTTCTCAAATTCTGGCTTAAATGGCACCTGTGGCTGTCTGGGATCCACTTCTCGGGGATTACACTGGAGATTCCCTTGGCCTGCACTGAAAAGATCCTTTGAGGTTATGTTCCGAGCCTTCGTGGTACCAGAATTCTGCACTTAAGTGTTTTGCAAGTAGATGGGCATTTACTCCCATCTCAAGCACCAGCTTGCATTGTATACTCACCGAATACTTTCCGTACTTCTAAATATGCATGGCTAATTAAGCAATAGGCATCACTGCATGTAAGAGTCTTAAAATTTCTGCCCCAAGACGCTGCAGTTATAGATAAATAATACAGTCTACTTTTACACCCCAACTTCAGTGTGCAGTCTTGGTTATGTATTTGATATTATTTCCTCAGAGTCTCTTTAATAAAGTGCATGCATTTCTTTAAACCTTCTTTATGGCCGGGTATTAAAAGCACAGAGCTGTGTTCCAATCCAGCTGGGGTATTGCCCCAGACGCTCAGTGTCTTTATAGAGCGGTGACATTAGCTTGTTTATTGGTTGCAGGGGCGTAAAGATGCTATTGTTTTAATTGCTTGTACATGCTCCTGGGATCCATGGAGATTGCAGAGACTGCAGATGCCAGCATATTGGAAATGGGATAACAAAATGAAACTTAAGACAAAGCCAAAATATACATTAGCCGTATTTGGTGTTTCCCTCACACTAACGGTTTATAATACAGACTAGGTACAAACTGTTGTAGAACCAAAATGCATCCAACTGTTTTTATACCTGTGGTGTACAGTTCGCACCAGCAAGGCCTTCTCTGCTGGCCTAAACAACTACAGAAGCATTGACATAATGTACAAATTAAATTCTAGCATTTGTTTCAATAAACTGTATGGATTTATTCCCAACATTCTCTCGATTTTTGTTGTGTTTTCTTTTGGCTGTTATGTGTGTTTGTTAGATTTTTTTGTGGGGCTGTTTCTTCAATAAAATTTCACAGGACCAGCTAGCTGGCCCACAATAACGTCAGCATTTTTCTGTCTTCAGATTGGTTGATGAGAGCAAAACTGTTTGACGAGCCAATTTATGCCCACAATATCTGAAGGAGGAGGGTAAATTGTAAATCTCTTGTGAGTGGATGTGTTTTATGTTATTGTCATCGATTAGAGAAATATTGATTCTGAACTACTCCAGATGGCGTTGTAGTGTAGAGGTTTGGAGATTTCTGAATCCTTTATATGCGAGCTGTTCCATTTACACTTGTTACGTTTGGCGGAGCGCCAAATTAAAGGCACCAATGCAATCATTTAATCAATTAATTGTATTGGTTTAATGAACTTTGACACAGGAAAATAGGACAGAAAATACAATAGCTATTTGCAACAAACTTTATAGGGGGGTGGCACATGGACCTAAGAAGGATTTTGGTGAGGATCTGGATAAGGGGACTAATGCACTAATTTATAATTACAGTTTGAATTATATGACATCAACAGAAAACATACATTGATTGTTTTCCCCCAATCTTACTCACAATGCAGACTAAGTGCAGTTCTTTAGTCTACCAAGTGACATTATAGTCACAATATATGTAGTAACTAAAAGTTAATGGTTCCAACAGTAAGGACAGCTCAAAATAAATTATCAAAATTGAACAAACACAAACGTCTGAACAGAGAACATTTGATATGACTGAACCAAACTGTTCCCTTTTTGGCCTGTCAATATTCTCATTCTTCCAGGTCACTGTAACCTCAGGGCATTGAATCACGACTTGGACAAACACTAGTTTGACAGCTCGATGGGACAGCTCTAGTCTCAGGAGTTAGCGCATGGTCCAAAATATTTATCCTCTAAAGAATGTTTCCTTTCCACTTTGAGCAGGTTGCCATACTCACACACACATATTCTCATCCACGGAAACATTTCAGAGAAAATAATACACATCTACATTGCGCAAACCCGTGCATTTTTAATCATGCATGATTTCAACATAACGCGTAAAACCGGCCAATTGACCATTTGGATTTTTCTTTGGATTTTGCACCTTTTTTGCAACTTATAGTCCTAAAGATGGCGCATGAGACCTCAGCTTATTTCATGAGACCTTACTTCAGTGAGCATTCAAGGCTTAGTTGAATTTTGGTCATTCAAGACAAAAAACGTCTGTTACAAAAAACGTTCAATATGTCAACATATTTTGCGCTTTTTAATTAATTTTTTTTTTTTTTTACAAATCCTAGTCATAAAGACCGCACTTTGGCAACTCTACTTACATTATTTCTAATGGGAAAGTCGACCAGCATACCAGGATTGAACTCCATGTAGTTTTACTGTCAATAGGGATCTCATCGCAAACACATGTGCCTGCTTTTACAACTTTGACGCAAGGTCCTCTGGTGCAACATCAGCCAAAAAAGGGGCTGAGGGAGCTGTTGGCTTTAACAAGTTCCTGAGAGCTTTCGGTGTTGACTCGGATGCCAGTGGAGTCATTTCGCAATGTTTCTGGGGGACTGTTTGGTGCTGTGCATGCGACTTAGCCTGGGCTTCATCTTTCATCATACTCCTTCCTCAGTGCTCCACCCTGCACTTGCTCCTTTTCAACACAAGGTAAAGAGCAGTTGGGCTCATTCAGCTCATTTAACAAAGCTCCCAAATTATCTTCTCACCAAGAGGGTGTATATTTAATGAAGTGGCTTGACAGAGCTGTGGCTTACAATAGAGCCCCCCCACTTGAGTTTTCCCTGTTGGGTCTCCTGGTTTCTGCTGGACAGCCACTTGACGTTGCAAAAAAATTCCCAATTGGACGAACAAGAATATGTTTGGTTGTGGTACTGAACACAGTGAGCTGGCTCCTCCCTCTCAGCTGCCTCTAGAGCAAATGAGCTGCCAGGCCAAACTAATGGTGTCCTAATTGGTGATTAGGAAAGTGGAAAAGGTGAGGGAGTACCCACAGGATGACTGCTGTTAGCAGGACAGAGCAGCAACTGCAAATACACTTGGAAGGTGTAAAGCTCTGCCAAGACCAATGCTCTACCCAATTAAAAAAAACACATATGTTGTCATATTTGACAGACATAGCTATGGCAGGGACAGCATAAGGGGGCACGTTTGCCTTTATTTCCCTCTAAATTGGTCACTTGGCAAGAAATGCAGTAGGTGCAGAGAATGTACTGTACATTAATCTATTGTTTCCATCCATCCATCCCTTTTCTATGACGCTTATCCTCACTAAGGTTGCAGGGTATGCTGGAGCCTATCTCAGCTGACTTCGGGCAAGAGGCTGGGTACATCCTAGACTGGTCGTCAGCCAGTCGCATCATGCTTAATTGGTTCCAGATCCGACCATAATTGAATTTCCGAAGTAGGATTCCTTATTTTGTAATTAGGACATAAAGAAAAACTGTTTACAACCTTCTAAATTTTTTTTTTTTTTTACCATGATGAGAGCTCTCTAGAGATGAAATAACACCTTAAAGTCACAGGTACACTTGTATTACCCAATATACTAGACGCAACACAAGATTTAAGATATACATAAGACTTGTGCTTGTGTATGTTGAGATGTATGTGTTCCGGAAGTGTGAAATCAATGTCTGTGGTTCAGAGTTGAGTTTTAGCACAACCAATAAATTCTTAAAATTATTTTATTTTGATGAATTTTAAGTTAAAAAACTAAGAACCAAGTTTATTTTTAGTTCAAAAAGGTGTTTTTAACTCTCTTCACATCATAACAGAGAGCAGAAACAGGATCAGCCGATCAGGTTTTTTAATGCAAATCTTCAGTAAAGCCAAAAGAACCTGCTGTCTAAAAAGATAAAATACTGTATATTGTAGTTCTGACTGGACTACATATCTGACTGACTGGATATCTGCTTTGACAAGTCATAGGGCTGCATTGGTAGCAGACTCCTCGGTCAATTAGAACCAGCAATTAAGCCTTAGATTGATCACTTGTAGAGACATGCACCAGTTATCGCGATATAATCGGCTGACATTCCATCCATCCATTTTCTATACCGCTTATCCTCATTGGGGTCGCTGATATGCTGGAGCCTATCCCAGCTGACTTCGGGCGGGAGGCGGGGTACATCCTGGACTGGTCGCCAGTCATACAACCATTCACACTCTAATGGACAATTTAGAGTCGCCAATGAAGCTAACATGCATGTTTTTGGAATGTGGGAGGAAACCGGAGTACCCGGAGAAAACCCACACACGCACGGGGAGAACATGCAAACTCCACACAGAGATGCCCAATGGAGATTCGAACCCAGAACCTTCTGACTGTGAGGCCAACATGCTACCCAGTCATCCACCGTGCGGCCTCGGCTGACATTGTGTCTGTAAAACAACGCGAGAGCCTGGGCTGCCAGCAAAATAATTGCGCACATGCTCCATAGCTTGCTGCAACTAAAAAGAAATAACTGAAGTAAATAGTACAAGCACACTGGTCTAATTTCTACTAATATCTACTTTTTATTGATATATTTTTCATTGATCCCATTATATAAAAATGTTTCATTCAGCAAGTCTTTTTTGGTCCATTTCTAGAAATAAATACATTTGAAATGTGGTTTTGTTGTTGTTTGTCTTTTGACTTTAACTTTGCCATGCCTTACATGGCAAAAATGTTTGCCTTACATAAAATACTGTCAAAATGTCACTATAGAATTGACTTCTTTATTTTATCATGTAAGTTTACGTCTACGTAAATAAATATCTACAAAAATCAATGTTAGAATCATATAGAATGGAACTGTATTGTTCATACACTAGATCAAATCAAATTTTTAAATGGTATCGCCACCTGTGAATCTACATGCATATCAAATCGTTTATCAGAAAGAGATGTACAACCCTACTATATATACTTATGTAAATGGCAATATTGAAAGCACAGTTATATGTTGGCATGCTAAATACACCCACTCTTGCTAGCACACACGTACACTTTATATCATAAAAAAGTGATTTTTTTACCACTATTTTTCTGCATGTTAAGTATTGTATCGCCGTTATATTGTACCATAGGATACAAGCGTAAAGTGTCACACAATCACACAATTGACTTTCCGCTAGGGTGCAAGGTGGTATGTACGAGTGGATAAGCACAGTTGGAGCCAGGACAGGCCAGCCCAGGATGTGTTGCCATGGTAACCGTAAGCCAAATGAAGATATTAAATATTCCTATCGATTTCTATAATTGACTTCCATGTGGCTTTTGAGTTGTTGTCTTCTAACCCCCACCCGGCTCAGGAGTCTCCTTTATTTTCTTCCCTACTTCCTTTTCTGATCTGTCACTTCCTGGTTGGGCCTAATCTAAGGTCAGTTCTTTTCCAAACACTTGTAAGCAGCTTTTTTTTTAATGATGTCTTTGCCTCATTTAAATGAATTTTTACTTCACGCACCTCTTTTGTCGACACAGCAACCCTTTTTTTATACGTCTTCCTGGGAACAACCCTTTTTGCCGCATCTGTGGCAGACTAATCCAAAACTTTGGAGGAACTTCATGAGAGGCTTAAATGGTCTGATAGAGGAGGTGTGGGAAATAGTTATGGGTCCCCACCCAGAGTCTTGAGGTGTAGCCAGAACACTTAAGGCCTGGGTGGAGACACAAATGGACACACAGGTATGAGAGCATGCAGACAGCATGCATGTGTGTGTGTGTCTGCACAAAATCCAGCAATCCCATTTGCTAATATTGACATGGGTGTCCCCGTTCAATCTTGTTACGAGGATTATTGTCTATTGAGATCCCATTTCATTAGGCTAAAACACACACCTCAGGGTGCACACTGGGGCTCCACCGGGGGGCCCCTCAGCCTTTTAGCCTCTTTGCCAGGCTGGTGAGGGAGTCCTGTAAGTGGTTTTACTGAGGATCACTCCAATGTAGTGTCTATTGCAGGGAATACATGCCATAGACCTCATGTGTGGATATAGCTTAAGACGTGTAAGAAGACACTATGTACCTAATGCACAGAAAGAAAACATTTACAAATCCTTAGAAACCTTGTTTTTACTATTTTCCCCTTGTGACCTCACTCATATACAGTATATATATTGATTCCGATATAAAAAGCTCATTACATAAACACAAACTCCAACACAAAGAAAAGGTCAGTGAACCTATGCATAAATCCTTTAATTGAATTTGCAGTGCCAGTGGTTGGAGCTTTCTCTTTTTAATTGAATCCACTGATGTTTTTTTTGTATGTGTGTGTGCACAGGCCTGGGTCCTGTCCCAGATAAAGTGCCATTGATCCTTATTAAAGCTCACCTCTGGCTGTACCGTGGACTAACAGGGAGAATTAAATGTCTTCATGGTGAATATATTTACTGACTGCCAAGCAAGACAGTGAGAATCAACCAAGAGGTAAAAAAGAGGAAAAGAAAATACAAATGAATTATCCAAATTGTGCATTTTGCCTTATCAAGCATTGAGCATTGCTTTACCACAGATAAAAAATCCCTCACAAAAACCAAAATGAGGAAGGATTACATTTAGGTTAAGGCTCTTTATTAACTTTATCTAGGAAGAAGAACCACTTGTTGGCTTTAAGGCGCTCTAAAGCTGTGTTTGCAATTGCACTTATTTTGCCAGCTCATTGTCCCACAATTTTTCATGGAAATACCTTATGAAGAAGAACAAGAGGAGTGACGGCACCTCGCCCGGACGTGGGATACCGGGGCCTCACCCTGGAGCCAGGCCTGGGGGAGGGGCTCGCAGGCGAGCGCCTGGTGGCCAGACCTTTACCCGTGGGGCCTGGCCGGGCCTAGCCCGAAGAAGCCACACGGGATCTCCCCCCCGCAGACCCACCACCTGCAGGGGCAAGCATAAGGGTCCGGTGCATTGCGATTTGGGCAGTGGTCGAGGGTGGGTGTCCGGGCGACCTGGTCCTCGGCGGCCAAATCTGGTTCTTGGGACATGGATTGTCACTTCTCTGGTGGGGAAGGAGCCCGAGCTTGTGTAAGAGGCGGAGACATTCCGACTAGATATAGTCGGACTAACCTCAACCCACAGTTTGGGCTTTGGAACCAAATTCCTTGAGAGGGGCTGGACCTTGTTCTTCTCTGGAGTTGCTGCAGGGGAGAGGCGGTGAGCTGGTGTGGGCTAATTATTAGCCCCCCCAGCTTGGTGCCTCTGTGTTGGAGTCATCCCCAGTGAATGAGAGGGTTATTTCCCTACGCCTTAGGGCTGGGGAAAGGGTCCTGAATGTGGTTTGTGCGTATGCGCCAAACGGCAGTTCAGAGTACCAAGCCTTCATGGAGTCCATTAGAGGGGTTCTGGAGAGCACCCCACCTGGTGACTCCATAGTTCTACTGGGAGACTTCAACGCCCATGTGGGCAATGACAGTGTGACTTGGAGAAGCGTGGTTGGGAGGAACGGCCTCCCTGACCTGAACCCGTGTGGTGTGTTGTTGCTGGACTTCTGTGCGAATTACAGTTTGTCCATAACAAACACCATGTTCGAACATAAGGATGTCCATAAGTTCACTTGGCACCAGGACACCCTAGGTCGCAGGTCTATGATCGACTTTGTGGTCGTATCATCAGACCTGCGTCCGCATGTTCTGGACACGCGGGTGAAGAGAGAGGCCGAGCTGT
>QODF01000089.1:977906-1038638 GCA_024372805.1 Oostethus manadensis
TATATATATATATATATATATATATAGTTATATTTATATATGTTTACACTGATATACTGTATATATAACTATAATTATATATGTGTAGTTATATATATAGTTACATATATATATATATACTGTATTTTCTGTTGAATGACAGAAATAATTGAACTTTTTAGGATACTTTTACCTTCATAGACGATATGACTGTTCCCAAAAGACACAATGTAGCTGCAAGACATCACACTTACACCAGCTTACAGTTTTTGTCAATAATTTATATCTTGAATTCAATAATATTTCTCACCTTATTTAAAAATGCTGGGACTTGCAATACGCTGGCTCTATTTTGGATTTTTCAGGTGAGAAACACGATTTAATTCGTGAAACATCTCATGGTAATCAGGAAGGTTGTTGTGTTTGTGTTGATCTCAACGTCCCATCAAGTCTTTAATGAAGATAAAAGTAACCTTAAATGTTAATTCATCCCTTTTTAATAATCATTTATGTGTATTTACAGCGGTGTGAAAAAGTGTTTTCCCCTTTTTTTTTTTGGCAAGTTCATCAAACCAAAATTTTTCAGATCATCAAATAAATTTCAATATTAGTCAATTACAGACCAACTGAACATAATAGGTATTTTTCAGATGAAACTTTTTATTATTAATGGCAAAAAAAATCCAAACATACATGGCCCTCTGTTAAAAAGTGATAAAAACCCTAAACTTGGTTGGGCCACCCTTAGCAGCAACAACTGCAATCAAGCATTTAAAATAACTTGCAATGAGTCTCAACACTGTGGAGGAATTTTGGCCCATTCATCTTTGCAGAAGTGTTGTAATTCTGCCCCACTGGAGTGTTTTCCAGCATGAACTGCCTTTTTAGGTCAAGCCTCAGCACACTACCACCCCCACCATATTTTGTTGGTATTCTTTTGTTTGGCAGAAGAACACATCAATGGTCCTTAATGTTCAGCAGTGTTTTTTGTCTTGGAACTTTGCAACGCCCAATGTCTTTCTTGTGTTGTGATGGAGTCATGAACACTGACCTTAACTGAGGGCTGCAGTTCTTTGGATGCTGTTATGGGGTCTTTTGTGACCTCTTGGATGAGTCTTTGCGTGCTCTTGGGGCTTTTGGTCGGCCGGCCACTCCTGTTCCATGTTTTTTTCATTTGTGGATAATGGCTCTCACTGTGATCACTGGAGTCTTGAAGCATTAAAAATGGCTTAATAACCTTTTCCAGACTGAGAGATATCAATTAATGTCAATTAAGTTATATTTTAAAAAGAGGGGGGAATCACTTTTGCACACAGGTCCATGTAGGTTTGGATTTTTTGCCTCCATTAATAATAAAAAGTTGTATTTAAAAACTGCATGTTTGGTTTAGTTGTGTTGTCATTGACTAGTATTTAAATTTGTTTGATGACCTGAAACATTTAAGTGTGACAAACATGAAAAGAAATAAGGGGACAAACACTTTTTCACACCACTGTATATGCATTTCAAATTGTGTTCTGCATGTAAAACTATGATTGTTAAACTATCAAAATGTGTTTTGTGCTTACCTTTTTGGGTTTAAGGTTTACATGATTTCTTTTTGGAAAAACTGATTTGGTTTAGAGTTGGACCTTCTGGAACAAATTAATGATACCAGTTAGCATACCCAATGTTTTTGTTAATGTAGTTTCACTGAAACTATAACTTGTATTTGTTTTGGGCATCCATCAATAACGTATTGCTATATAAAAATTTGCATGCTTTCAGGAAAAAAAAATTTTCAAGTCATATCTTGAATTCAGTGTTCTTGAGTGATTTAAATATGAAATTGATTGCATTCTTATCATTGTCCATTTATCACTGTCTGTCTAAAGCGCTTTACAATATTGCTGATGATTCAGTGTCTCCCGCTGATGTTCATACAGTGATGGCAGCTATCGTGAAAGGTGCCACGTAGCTCATCAGAAGCAATTAAGGATTCAGCGCATTGCTTTACAATTAATCAAATATGAAAATAAATCTGGCACTGTGGCCTCTTGAGACAAATCAACACTGTATAAGCATTGCATGCTTTGAGTTTGGGGGAAAACTCAGACTCTTTCAATTGTCAGGTGTGTTATTTTTAGATTACTTTAAAAAAGTACATTTGCTATTATTTGTGCGGCTTTTTATAAAAAATGTATATAAAATTCATCGTTGTCCACTGACCATGACTTGTGCAGAATTCTCATTTTTTCATTGCTAATTTTAAAATCACTCTGATTATCTGGCACAAATGTAAAAACTAAAGTCTAAAGACGTTTTATTGTAATCACCGAAACCCCCCACAACAACACGTTCATCATCCCACAAGCTCCACCTGGCACAGCAGCAGCAGCAGTTGGCTGACAGAGAATGGAGAAAGAAGGCATCCTTAATGGAGGCAAATAGTGGAAACATGTTCCATCAGAAGTGATTACTGGCAATTAAGCTGTTTTCACAGCTGGCTGCCTTGCTTTAATATGCATGCTCACATAAAGCACTGGCACAAACAATTAGACAAAAGAGTCACAGAACACTGATTATATTGACGAATATTACTTTCATTTAGCGTAATTATTGGAAGAACCTGTTTGGTACTCATTGTTTTGTTTTTCCATTGTCAAAACATAGGCAGGACTGTATTTGGTACACTTGGGATGCAAGGACGACAGATTGCAATAATCAGGCATTTGTTGGACCGGGCTTGGAAGAATACAGCACTATACTTAAGTTTCTGTTTCTGTTGATGTTTCTGTTGATGTAGCTATTGCCATCTTGCCACGTCTCAGTAGAAATGTTTACTAAATTGTATTTTTTCTACCACTGGCGAGCAGTCACGTCCTGGAAGGCCCTCTTTGCTGGCTTAACCACTATCAGAAGCACTGACCTACAGCAGTGTTCAGCATAATAGCAGTCCAATGTAACTAACAAGATTAATCACTGTTACTAGAATATTTTTATGCTGATATATTTTTGCTCAAACTAACAAACTTGGACCCAAAAAGAAAACTTTTACTCTCATCAGTGCACAAAATGTTTCTTCATGTCTCTTTAGGCCAGTTGATGTGTTATTTGGTAAATTGTAACACTTTTGCACAAGCCTTTTTTTTAACAGAGGGACTTTGCCGGGGATTCTTCTAAATAGAATGGCTTCACACAGACGTCTTCTGTCACAGTACTTACAGGTAACTCCAAACTGTCTTTAATCATCCTGGAGCTAATCATTGGCTGAGGTTTTGCAATTCTGGTTATTCTTCGATCCATCCATAGTTGTCTTCTGTTTTCTGCCAAGTGTCTCTGGATTTGTTCTGCATTTTAAGGCATTGAAAATCATTTTAGCTGAACAGCCAACATTTTTTTGCTCCTCTTCATAAGTTTTCCCCTCCCCAATCAACTTTATAATCAAAGTACGCTGTTCTTCTGAACAATGTCTTGAACGCCCCATTTTCCTCAGGCATTCAAAGAGAAATGCATGTTCAACAAGGTCTGGCTTCATCCTTAAATAGGCGACACCTGATTCACACCTGTTTATTAAAAAAATTGATCACTGATTGAATGCCACATTGCTATTTTTGATGCTATTTTTGATGCGATTTGTGATGCGCATGCGCAGAAGCGCGACATCGCTCATGTTTCCTTGTGTTTATGGAAGTAAAGCCTACTGCTCTGCATGCTTCAGTGATGTGCGATACAATTGATTTCATTTTTGATTCGATACTGGGTAGATTTTGGGCTGGTATCAGCGATACCAATTCAATATTATGTGCAAATTCACCTAATGTGTCTGGTAACTTTTAAAATGTAGTGTACAATATTTCAAATGATAGCATAAAGAATACAAGACATCGTAGTCATTTCTTGATTTATATTAAACTGTGAAGTATATTGAAGTAGTGGGGTGATTCACAATATAGCCAAGCTAATATCCAACATCAGAAAAAAATAGGACAAAATCATATACCTGAAGTATCAAAAGTATTACTATTGTGATTTAGAAATTGACTTTAGATCATAAAGAGCTGGTATCGGAGATATCAACACTGAGTATCGATCCGCACATTACTAGCATGCTCTCCTAAACGCTTTTGTGGCAATTTCAAGGATTTTATGCAACGAGAGTCAATATTTTCCCAACCAAATGATAACGTGTAGATAATTAAGAAAAAAGAAGAACTTTTGCCTACATCGCTGAGTACATTTATTCAAATCGTGCACGA
The DNA here is from genome assembly GCA_024372805.1 of Oostethus manadensis. NCBI lineage: Eukaryota > Metazoa > Chordata > Actinopteri > Syngnathiformes > Syngnathidae > Oostethus > Oostethus manadensis. The sequence continues at coordinate 982,124 of QODF01000089.1, forward strand.
TAATTTACACCTTTCCATGACCTTTAAAGTCTTGGTAAGCGTGGCCAAACATGCCTTTCCATGACGTATATTAGATTAGATTCAACTTTATTGTCATTGCACATGTATAAATACAGAACAACGAAATGCAGTTAGTATCCAATCAAAGTGCAAAAAGCAGAAATTGTAGTATAACAATATGAACAGTATGAACAATATGTACAGTTATATGCAGTGTAACATATGTCTAAAATATGCCACACGAGCGTTCACACTCCAGTCGCATTGCATACCCATCCGATTTATATCTACATACGAATTAAACCTGAGTTGCATTTGAAAAAAACTGAATTGTGCTGTTCACACTGATACAATACCAATACCAATACAGGTCGAATATGAGGAAAAAAAATGGGAATTGACCTGCAGTGTTAACATAGCCCTACAAAACTAGAGCTGCCTACTCTAGTCTGACTGGTGTGTGTCATTTGGCATGAACTGAGGCTTGGATGAGAGGCAAAACCTGTTCAGACAACCTGAACAGTCTCATTGCAATTGATTGAATGCCCTGAGAATACAATGACCTGGATGAATGAGAACGTTCACAGGCATTGTTCCACTTTCTTATGCACTCCAAATCATTATTATATTAAAAAAAAAGTTATTTATTATATATAATGAGCTTTTAATTTTTGGAAAACAGCCTTTCTCCAAACATTACCTGCTCATACACTTTCCAGATTAAATAAATAAACAACCTGGCCACAATTACAGTATTAGTGTATTTATATTGTGTGTGGATATACTATGATGTATAAATGTCTGTTTTTCCAACGCACCAGTGATGGTGCCTCTCTTTCCCATGTGGCCTCGAGCTGCTTCGGCAGCATCAAAGCTCATGCAGGCATACGGGAAGCCCCTGTTGTTCACACACTGATGTTTTTCTTTCGTACAAAAGCACTTAGTAGCCCCTAATCCTTACTCCGAGAGGGAGAAAATACCCACAGTCCCTCACACTGACACTGTTGTGTGGATCTGTTCCTGTGGCCGATAGGGAGAATCAAGGGGGTGTCTGGTGGCAGGTCATGTAATAATCAGAGACATATCTCCATCAGTAGTGGAACCTCTGAGGTCAATCTGTTACAGAATGCTGATCGACCTCAGATTCATTCAGCTTTAGGAACAATTATAATATTAATTCAGAAATTGTATTTGTGTTGATATAATTGGTAGTAGTAGTGGATTTTGTTGCATTATTTACCACTCACTGGCCCAAAAAAAAGATATGACATGTTCTCCTAATCTGTTCACTAAAAACCTGACAAAGGGAGTCAAAATTTAAAGTTGACGTGCATTCAAAAGTAGTATCCAACTCCCGTACAAAAGAGAAATGTCGAAGAAAAATCGAGTTTTTAGTTAGGTAGTGTATGTGCCAGTGCCGTGACCACATATCACCATCTGTCCTGCCACGCTGTGTGCATGCACATTCACACGCTTGATTAATAGCTTTTGGCGGGTAGAGATTCAGAATGACAGAAAGCCTGTCATCTCCTCGCAGGCTGTGTGATTTTTTTTCTTTTCATTGTGGATGGTTTTATTCACAAATGACCAAGCAGGCATGGAGTTTTCTAAATACTTAAACACAGCAGGGAACAAAGCTGTCCCTTCTTGCACTGCACTGGGATTTTTCCTCCACTTAATAAAAACAAAGCCTTATTTTTCTCTCCCAGATTAAACACACTTTAAGTATGGATGTGTTTTAATCAAAGAGAAAGCTCTGATTGAAATCCAGAAGGGGTATGGGCTGCTGTTATTGCTCAGCGCAGGTGTGCTGTATATCATAATGGCTGCATTACACAGCTTCCCTCTTAAGACTTTAAAGTGCCAATGAAAGATAGCTACAATTTTTCTCATGGTATTTCAAAATCAAGTGTAACTAAATTATTCATGAATGTGAAAAAAGGAAGACTTCTTCTCGTTTATTGTGAAATTATTCTCAAAGGCATTTAAGATAGATAGTGTCATGAGCTTGCGCCTACCTTGTTTGTTTGACTATGTCTGCAAAGTGTTTTATGGTCTACTGCACACTGACAGAGAGGTTGCAATCCAAGATGATGTAAGCTTACTAACACATATTGATCAGAATTACTAAGTGCAATTCCAAAAACTTCCAGTAAAGCTGAAATGCTGAAAGTGGGGTACAGTGTACAAATAACATTTGGTATCAATCCCTGCAGATAAGTTGCAATTCGAAGCACTGGCTGAAGCCAATATTATTTTCTATTAATGAAATATAAAATAAATAAATAAATAGATAAAATTACTTTCTTTTCCATTATCTCACTTTGATTTGATACAAAAATACAGTAAATAGACCATTCTTTACAAAAATCAATGTTAACTTATTTCAGCAATTCAAAAAGTTAAAATAATTAAAGTAAATAGTGCAGCTTCACAACAAACACAAAACAATTCCATAAATTATTCCTGAATGTCTTAATAAAACTTTATAGTTGTTAAATTTTTAACTGCAGTAAGCTACTGGTTAGTTAGTGCTCTACCTGCTAAGCATTCCTGAGCCTTTCAAGTACTTCCTCGTTCGAAGTGAACAGAAACCACAATAATGATAATGAACATACTTTTAGTAATTAATTTTGTTAATTGAAACTCAGACAGAATTTTAGATGCAGGTCCTGTACAGGATCTCATTAGATTGTGCAGATATACATACATTTGTATACATACTTTTAATATGATCAATAAATGATAACTGTAAAATTAAGTTTGTAGCAACAACTAGCATAAGAAAAATTCTGCATTCTACTCCATAGACCACAGACCTCCTCGGATGACCTCCATATGCAACACACATCCACGATACCATTCATATGTACAGTATTTGATATATGACACCAACCTTCACAGCCGCAATTTAAATCACCTTCACATGTCTTGTTATCCATCCATTCCCTCTCTCAGTGGCATGTGTATGATTTACCATCATAGGATGTACATTGTGGACTCCCCTTTTTCCTGGCCTTAAAACAGCAGCTGAGGGGTGTAAGCTGTCATATTAAACCTCTGTGCTCACTCACTTAGCTCGCCACTCTCACCGGGGCGCCCCTGTTTGTCTACGCCACTGTTCCGGTTCAGTAGAGAGCGCAACAGGGAGACGAGAGACTCAATATGCCTTCCTGTCAAGAACTCTTCCTTCACCGGGACTTGTAAACACACTTCAATACAAACACACACACACACACACACACACACGTCTCAACTCAGACTCTGTGAGTGTGCAGACTCTAAAGGCTGGGGGCAAGCTGGCTCCACTTGCACTCACCTACTGTGGTTTCATTCATTATTGTTCTAATTAAAACCTTTAAAGGCTAATAAGGCCCCCCTGATTATGGCGCAAATCACTGTTATAGTTGAATAACATTTGTAAATTAATACTACAGCGGTCTGTGGCAGTTAGCGGGTTAATAAGGTTAGTCTTTGAGGTTCGAGTTGATTGCACTTCAATGTGATATTTCTGCTGAGCGTGCGGGAAGGAAGGACGCGTCAGTGTGCTTGCAGCGCGGAGGCCTTTTGTTGGGGAACAGGTGCAGCGTGCTACCGATAGAGGGCATTGTTGTGTAACTGCAGGCAGTAGGGCGTCTTTGTTTGTGTCGGTAGTCATGGTTGCTGGGATTTGGTGTCGCTTGACCTCCACTCTGGGTGATGCTTTTGCAATATGGTCAAATTTGTGCGTCAATCCAACATTTCAAATGTGAAAAGAAAACTTCATGTTGTTGTCACATGTACCCATTTAGATATTTCAAGTGAATAAAACAATTGTATTTGCATAAATGTAAAAGTCAATCCAACCAAAATAATACCAAAGTAGTTAATGAACGTTTAAAGTGACTATGACCTTTTACAGAGATAAATACCTACCTCAGGGCAACGTGACAATTCACACTAAACCCCACAGCGTTAACCTCAATTAGTCAACAGAGTCACACAGAACGCTGTTAGCTAATTTATGGTGTGAAATTAAAACTGGCACATGTTTTCTGTTTCTGTCTGCAGACTTCACATTTTGGTTTTAGGACACACTCTAAATTACGAATGCTGTGAAAATAAAAAGAGAACTACCTACCTGAGCACTGCAGAAAGAAATCTGTTTATGACTTTCTAAATACAGTTTTAGCATTATTAGAGCCTTGTAGACATGAATGAATACCCCTATATTCACCTTTACACACTTACTACTCTTTGTTGAAGCCCCATAGCGCCGGCTACGGGATCTCTGCAGGGACACAAGAGACGGCCTGGGTTGCATAGCATTCTAGCGAGCTAACTAGTTAGCCTCAAAATGATTTATTCCCAACTTTAGAAAGGGTTTCAAGTGGGGAAGAAAGACAAAATAAGAAGCCAAAAACTTCTACTATGTAACCAGCCATGGCATGTTGGACATCCAGTGTGACGGTAATGTCTCATCAATGTTTTGTGTCTTTACTGACTCTTAGTGGCATAGAATATGCATATCTGTGAACCTAATGAGGATAAGCGGCATAGAAAATGGATGAATGTCCGCGTAGTCCTGCCCACTTCTCTTGCTCACTATGATGGCAGGCTCTGCTCCATGGCGTACTACACACTGTTCCATTCATTTGAAGCTGAGTCGACAGTTCCATTAAATTCTATAGTTTCTCTGGGTATAACTAAGCAACGTAGTTTTCTTCCTCCTCCCAATAAGCTTGACTCTCCCTCCCTTGCAACGCCCCTTTCAGTATGCAAGACAACCACAGAGATAAAAGTAATGCGCTGTCCTTTCTTGTTAATTGTTTCATTCAATTTTTGTATTTAATCTTAATATAGGTGCAAATGTATAATTTACATATCAGTTCCGACTTACTGTAAAACGCGACAACTGAGGACCTCCTATACTCAAATCAAAAAGCTGTATTATGCATTGAAACCCCCTACTAAAGTCATTGGTCAAATGGACAAAACTCATCCACCCTCATTTGAACACAATGGATGAGCATTCAATCAAATGGCTGCCAATGTATTGATTTTAGGGGAATGCACAAAAGAACAGATTTAAATCTCGGCCTACGACCATTAACAGTGAATCTGAGGATAGACAGGCAATTGGTCGTAGATCACAAAAGGCAGGAAATCTATCTCTCTTCGCTCATTTGTCTTTTTAATTTTAGTAGGTGTGAGCATACCGTCTTTCCAGATATGAAAGAATGGCTGAGTTTCTCTCTTGTCATATTTCGGCAAAAAAGAGGAAGAACTTGTGCACCACTTGTTTTGGACCATGTGACTTTTTGCAGAGGCTGGACAGAGCTGTCAATAAAGTTTATTGTGCGAGCCTAAGTGGCAATATTTATAGATTTTCTGTCTTTCAGAGGGAATGATGTTGAGCTATTGAAGTGGGGGCCTAAGTCACACGTTGCCTTCATGACAAATATGCATATTTGAGTGTAAATTGATTTTCAATTCATCAGGAAATCTATTAACAATCTGCCCGAAATCACAGAAAATATAGAGGATAGTGCCAATGAAATACATTTTAGATTATGTTATATACTGTATGCTATCATCAATACAGTGTATGTACAGTATATATGATAGCACCGCGGATATACATTGACTCTCACCTTAATATTTCATACATTAACATATGAATTTAAACAGGCTGATACAACAACTTGGAGGGCACGCTGACATACATATAATATATGAGAGCAGCAGCGGGGTCATTCATTCATTGGCTACACACTTTCTATTCTGGCCCTGAGTTCAGCATGCAATTGATATGTGATCTGCAGAGAGGACCGTTTATTGATTACTGTGGGGACTTAAGCTGTGGTACGGCAGTGTGCGAACAGATTGTTCCAGGGTCCAGCACACTTAAGCCTTCATTTTACTCATACTGGCCGTCATACAGTATCCATTTTTTGGCATTTTGATAGCGAGTCCCCACTGGAAAAGTGTAAACAGCTAGCAAAAAAATATAGACTATTGGGTTACAACACAAACAATTAGCCCTAATTAACATATTAGGACTGTTTTGGACATAGTAATTAGTCTGTGACTACAGGAAACCTCCAGGAGTTTTTAAAATGTGAGGCGACCCTCCCCTGGGAAGCACCTGAAGAGTTTAGGGATGGTGAAGCAGCTTGAGGAAAAATAAAGAAAAAGTTCTTTTGCAAACCTGTTAAGCTGATTTCTTATTTCAGCTGTGAAAAAGTAAACAGAGTCTGGGGTGAGCAGAAAATGCCATAAAATGTAAAAATTCATACTTTTTTTCAATTCAGAAATAATCCATACCATGGTCAAACTGTCACCATCATGAAGCTTTGACGTAGGTGTACAGGGAATTTTTTAAGAAATATTTTAACATTTCTAACTACTGTTATACAAGTGTAAAAATAACTTAACTGGTGCTTTTAGCAAAATGAAAAACAATAAAATAGTAATTTTTTTTACTATGAGGTGGGCGAGGTGGAAATCAAGAAATCCAGGTATTGGGTTGTCCAAGCAGGGCTGTACACAATTGAGAATTGAGTTGAGAATGACTTTTAAATTTCAGTTCAATTATTTAACTAGAAATGCTGCAAAGAGGTAGTAGAATTGCAATTTGGATTTAATCTTCAGGAAGTAAAATTTAAATTTGATGAAATTCAAAGAAATTGATGATTCATGATTAATGTGTATGTAACAATGAAGTATATATTCAAAACGTGAATTTTATGAAATATATAATTGGATGGATTACACGAGCACCATACTTTATTCTTGTACATAGTTAAGTATAGTTGTAAGTGTAGGTTTTAAAATCACAAAATAACATTGAAGGCTTAGTCAGATAAAACAGCTCATTAAAATTATAAAAACTTTCAAATTATTGGATAGGAGGACAGAACAGTGCAGGTTTTTGAAATGGCTTCCCAAACATTTTAGACATTTTGCATGGAGTACACTAGTGAAATAAATTGATGATAATTATACATAATTGAAGGCCAGAGCTGTTTTATATTTTGACTTTTGTAAAAACAACAGTATGCAAAGTGAAAACACATGTTAGTCTGTGTACTTCCATGTGGAATAAAAATGTATGTTAAAAGCTTGTAATTGTCACTGATGTGTGATGACAATTAACAAATTGCATTGAATTCAATTCCACTTCATGTAATTCAAATTCAATTTGGCATTGTGCACAGAGGAGTCAATTTGGACACGATGGCCCCAGTATTACCCACACAGGAGTGCCTCAGATACCGCACAGTGTCTGCCCACTTTTCTCAAGGAGAAAGTTTATAAAGTTATATTGGTTAATCATTTGAAGTGTGTTAACTTTAGAAATGTTTTTTTCAGTCTGTTGTGAACGAGTCGCTGTTATCATTTGCAAATTCATTATACGGGTCACTGTAAAAAGGACAGTCTTTTCAAACTGCGATGGGCATAGATGTCCAGAGGGGCTGCAATGTGAGCTTGACTGCGGTCTGTGTTCTCAGGTGATGGATAGGCTCAGGGAGTAGGTGCTGGTGTGGGGAAGCTTTGACCTTGGCCGTGGAACAGTAAGCAGCTAGCTCAGATATCTCACATGATACCCGTACATAGCGGTTCATTACGGAAGAACCCCTCTTATGCAAAGTGCCGAGCTCAACACCGGCCGGCTGGCCTGGGTCTGGCCGAGCTCTGCTGACCTAACAATAAGACAACTCCACTCCCCCCTTCTGAAAACTTGTCAGGGTTACTTCAGCTGCACAGGTCAGCAGAAGCTTCCCTTGCTCAGTGCAATCCCAAACAAGCATGGAATGCTCCCCATTCCACGCTTTGCAGACAGATGTTTACATCTTACCGTAAGACTATGAAAATCGAATGGCGTAGCTTCGTGTGCAAGTAGTAATTGTAAATGGCCGACACTGTGTTATTGACAGTTTTGATTGGCCCCCTTTAAATATTTTTATCTGGCACCTTTATGCCACTTTACAACCACCCACCAGACCTTAGACCATCTCTTTTGTTGTGAAAAAGAATACAGCACAGTAATCCCTTGTTTATCCCGGTTAATTGGCTCCAGACCTGACCATGACAAGTGGGTTTCCTGAAAGTAGGATGCCTCATATACAAATCAAACATTTTAGTAGTTAGAGTATAGAAAAACTGTTTACTACCTTGTAAATCCAGTTTTAACATTACTAGATCACTCTAGACATAAAATAACGGTACAATAGTCACCTTTACACACGTATTACCCAATATCGTAAGTTAACCACTGCCAGACATAAACACAAGACTTTCTTTCCTTCTCTTGACACTTTTTGACACTAGGGATGTCCCGATCCGATATTCAGGACTGGGACATGTATTTGCTGTATTTACAGTATCTTTATGTATTTGTTGAATTTTGACGATCGGACTGCCTGGACTGCTGTGTCTGGGTGCAGACAACTTGCACGGGAAGTGCCACTCTAACGGCTGGCTTTTTATACTGGGCACCGTCAATAAATTACTATTGTGTTAAAGAGAATTTGTTTAAAAAATGTTATATTTCTAAATCAAACCACAAATTGATCTATAACCATGTCAAATGATTAGTCCTAACCTAAAAGTGTTTTGCACACCTATTTTTTCAATTTTATCTTTTATTGAATGGATTTTTATTGGCTCTTTTATTGGATTAGGGACCTGACTCACAAGGGTTTGATAAAAAAACCAAACAATATTGTTGGTTATGCTACGTAATAAAAAAGAAAATTCAAGTGCTTTTGTTGCATTATTTTTAATGTTTTGAAGAGCATTTTTTATAAACATATTCATTTTCATAAATTCACATTTATAACAAAAGTTTATAACTTAAAAACAAAACAGAAAAAAAGGATTGTACAGGATTGGATAGTCAAGACTATAAAAAGAATCTAATCAGATCGGAAGGCAAAAAATGAGTATTGTCTTACATTTCTAATTAATTTAGCTCATAGCCTTGCCTACCTTACTGATGCCTGTATGGAAACCTCCCAGAGGTAAATAGTTTTGAAAATGTTCCTAGTTATGGCATTCGTATGACCTACACATGACAATAGTCAACCACTGAAATAAGTACAAATCTGGGCAAATTCTATTGATTGGTTTCAGTTAAAAAGTCCATTGTACATTTTAATTCAGTAGAATAGGAGCATGTGTGCTCGTGTGTGTGTGTGTGTGTGTGTGAACATGCTGGTGTAAGTGAAATAAATGCATTCATTCATTAAGTTCTGACACAAACCTTTGTCACTTTGTCACTTTCTTTTTACACTCAAGCTTGTCATTTCAACTACTGAAGCTTTTTAGCTCAATAGCTTTATCACCAATATATCAGATATAGTGATAAAGGCAATATCAGACATCCCTAGTAAAAACTACAAAGAAACCATCTTAATCACTGAAGAGAGCCGATGCTACCGGTAGATAGTTAACCTTTGTAACTACTCTTATGTAACAAAGAGTGGCTCAATAGACCTTGATGATGATAAACAACAACAGACTTTGTTTTCCCTTGCCCAGATGCGGGTCAGCGGGACCCCCCGCTGAAGCCAGGCCTGGAGGTGGGTCACAATGGCGAGTGTCTGGTGGCCCAGCCTGCACCCATGGGGCTGGTCGGGCACAGCCCGGAAAGGTAATGTAAGTTCAAGCTACTGGATCTAGGATTCATGGGGGGCAGTGTAGTTTTTGTCCTGGTCGTGGAACTGAGTGGCAAAATCCTTGCGGGTGCATAGAAGTTTGCCTAACTAGGACTTGGACTTCTGTGGACTTAGAGAAGGCATTTGACCATGTTAGCACCAAGTAGGTGCAGTAGAGTCTCAGAAAACAAACCAGACCCAGCATACATATTATGCATGCTCTTACGGCTGTGCAGTTGGGCAATTAGTTGAAAGGGGTGTTAAAAAAACTAGCAGTGTCTGCCGGTGACTTTACAAACACAAAACTAACACTGTTGTAAATGTCAAAAAAAAAAAATTGCAGTTGTCTCTCTGAACAAAAATGTGTGCCACTGTTTGAACACTGCAATAAACAGATAGTAATCTGCCACTGAGACTGCTCTTGTGTTGGGAGAATATAGTGTACATTGGATGATGGTGGTTGTCCATGATGGAAAGGAGCCTCCTGCTCTGCTACAGATGTCAGTCTGTCTGGCTCAGTGCCATTGACAGAACCTGCCTTCCTCACCAGTTTGTCCACACGTGTAGCGTCCTTCTTCTTCAGGCTGCTCCCCCAGCACACTCCTGCATACAAGAGGGCTCTAGCTACCACAGTCTGGTAGAAGATCTGTAGCAGCTTCTCGCATGCGTTGAAGGATGCCAACCTTTTGAGGAAGTACAGACGGCTCTGTCCTTTCCTGGACACAGCCTCTGTGGTGGCAGTCCAGTCCAGTTTATCACCCAGATGCACCTCCACACGGTCACCTTTAATGAGAACAGGTTCTGGGTGTCCTGTTTTTCCCAAAGTCCACCACCATTTCCCTGGTCTTGGTTAGTTTGTTTTGCCATTTTGATGTTACAACAATCTTAATTTAGGCCCAAAATACATACAATTCACAAACATGTGCATACAAGTATATTGACTAATAATAGGTCATAGTCAACCAAGAAACAGCAACCATTTATAAACTAATAACATTTTGAAAGACAGTGATAGAGTGAAGCCGCAAAGTGGTGTGAAAAGGTATATAAACCTTCTCAGATTAAACCTCAGATTTTTTAAATGTGGTTCTAACACTCCATCGTGGGAACCAGCTAATCGCAATAAATGATAAACTTGCTCAAACGCCTGCGCACCCTATGAATGCATATTACGTATGCATATTTAGTACAATTTTACATACGCCTAAGCTAAATTTTTTTAAAGCATAACAATTGAAAAATCAACAAAAATACAAACACAAATACAGCATATGCAATTGAGAAGTCACATTCAAAGGCCTGATATGTAGTATTCTACACTGGTCACTAGGTGTCAGTAATGCAACACTGATGAGACAAATGCCACCATAGGAAGTATGCCGTCCAGAAAAAAAACAAGTACTGGTAACTCTCCCAAAGTTAACGTGTGAGTCCATGTTATGTATATATGCATGTTTTACAAAATGGTTACACCTTTGTATGCCTTGTGGGCTATTTTTTACACATTACCTTAGTAGAAGCATATACACTTTTTAATGTTATGAAAATAATATGAACTAGCTGCAAAATGCAGTGTTCCATGGTATAGCCTTTTGAACACAAATTTTTCAATTCTAAAACTACTGTGAGCTAGGACGCTAGCTTAACCCACTGCGGTGCTTTATCTCTGGATATAAACCGCAGTAGTTTTATACTTCACGGCGTCCACTTTGCTGCAAATGCCCTTTTTGTAACTGCACACAGCCTCCTCTTGGATAAAATGTGTGTACCTATTGTGGACATTGCCTCATGCGAAAAAGTCACATCGCCCGCTTTGCTTTTTAGTGTGTCTTGTTCTGACGGTATAATTCTTTTGTCTAGTGTCTTGCACTTACGCCTCACTGCAATGAAATCTGATAACGGCCAACATGAAACATCTTGTGTTTGAATATACTCAGTCAACAGCGAGGAGTACAGTCCTCTATGCTTGGGTTTCGCTGATGAACACATCAGAGTGTAGGAAACGTGCGTACCACCGGCGGGTATGAAAAGACACTTCTGAGGAAGAGGACCCATATCGGGGCTGTCGCATGGTGGACAGACCTGCAGTATCTGCTCCAGGGTAACCTCTTATCAGAGCCATTGGCATATCTGCAGCAGGATGACATAATCAATAATCAGAACTGTTAATCAATGGTATTCTAAATAAGCATTGATTGGGCCCACAAGGTTAGCCAGCTGTATCGGTTTACATTAAGCAAAGCAACACAATGGACAAAGGCCTGCAACTGGTACATATTGTTTCCACCCCTAAGCGTCAGCCTTCATAACACAAACATGGACACAGTATCTTTATTATCGTCTTTATCTTTGGTTAGTATGGTTGTGTTGTTCTTAAAGAAAGTTTGTCTGTATTTGCATCTCGTCAACATGACTGTCACGGAGAAGAGCTCATTTGAATACAATAAAGCTCCACTTGTATCTCATTATCGACATGGTCAGGTAGACAGAGGTCACTGATGTGTGTCACCTTTCGCAAAATGACCAGCTCTCTCTAGGGGGCGGGGGCCTGTTGGACTGCGAGGGAGTGCAGCAGCACGTTGGGAGCTTATAACCCGCTGGAAGAGGTTCGTTGTGGGGTGGGTGGGGGGTGATACCACGTCCCACTAATTACCAGGCAGTGGAACACTGTCACAGCTGTCTGCAGGTTGGCTTTAGATGACCCTTGAGAATATACACTTTTGCATCCCCCATAAAATCAGCGTGTTCTTTACAGAGTAAGTATTCTTAACAGGTGCCATCTCCCTGCTTTATACATACAGCATGTGTGCTCCTTGATTTCACAGTTTTGGCCAGGATACAATGCGTGATATATGATGCCTGTCAAAGTGCTTAAATCTCCTCACAGCAAACAAACAGTGTGTGGAAAATGAGCAGAAATAAGCCTTTTAGTCTCCCCACGCCGCAGGAAAGCTCTGTTGTATGATTACTGTGTGACAACATGGATGTTGCAGTCGTTCTCCCCCATTGGCAGTGGCTCACAGGCGTGCTTTGATTCGGTCCATCACTGCTTATACACACCACCTGCCTTGGCTTGCTAACATGCCTCTATCCAATGTTTCCCTACCTCACTTTAATACAGAATGCATTCCCATTTGTGGATCCATCCATTTCCTATCACTTATCCGGTTCAGGTTACAATGGTATCTCGGTTTTTGTCATTAATTTGTTCCACAGGTTCTGATGAAGACTGTAGCTATTATTACCTACATAGGGAATAATGTAAATTCAATGAATCTGTTCCAGACACCCAAAAAACAAACACAAAATACATTTTATATTGAATAATGATACAAGCAGAAAACAATGCAGAAAAATTATAAAAGCCAAAGAATATAAGTTATTGTCAATGCTGACTTTCCGTACATCCTAGCATAATCAAATTCAGTGGTGTTTCTCACTGTATTTAGCAAACTGCTGGCACTCACAACTTTTTTGGCCCCGTGGCGGGTTATTTGGCAGTCACACTCAATAAAAAATCCTCGCACAAAGAGTCAGGCACTTGATTTTGCGGAACAATACAGTACAGGGCAAACAGTCTAGTTTGTTAAGTGCAATATTGAACGAAAAATGAAACAATGTACGAAAAGAGACACAATTTTAGAGAAACTTTTGGAGGAAAAAAACTGGGGCATATGAGAACTGAGGTTTGACTCTATAAATAAATGAACCAAATACAATTCCTTGCTGCTACCGTAAACTAGAAGCCATCCAACATGTAGCTCATTGCTGCTCAAATATTTGAGGCCAGAGATAAGCAAAGAAAGATATGTTTGTTTAAATTGACGATTTCTACGGTTTGTTATATATTATTCATGCTGAATTGTTTCACTGTGTAGTGGAGCTTGCTAAGTGTTCTAAATGGTTGCTGAGCATCAGTGATACTTGTCTGATCTACAAAGGGCTCTGTATCAGCGCAGCATCTTTGTCAATTTTTTTCCGCTCTCTTCATGTCTTTGCCTCTTGCCTGTCGAGCGCTGGCTCCCGCTGTCTTTTGTCCCTGGTGAAAGCCCCTGTCACCTCTGGCCCTCCTCCTCTCCTCCCCCTCTGTGAGGCTATTACAAGCGGCACTCCTCCCTCCCTGCCTTTGCTCGTGTATTGCCATTAGAAGACATGCATCCTGGGAGCTGCTGCTCACTCCTCTGTGTTTTGATTAATATTTAAGCAGCCTCGGGGAGGAAATGGGTCTTCCTCCGAGCTAATCCGTTATGCGGTGGATGCTCGGACCAGAGGAAAGGAAAGATGATAGAAGGGGAAGGTCGAACGTTGCTGTTTTTATTTTCCATGTCAGAAAGTTGTTGTTGAAAACGGATACAAAGCAAGCGGCTCCTGCGTGAAAAATGAAACACAATTAAATGGATTAAGGATCGAACTATTAATTTCTGCCCCAACAATAAAAATGTTTCCATATTACTGCTTGCTTTGTATATTAGCTGTCTAGATAGTTCAAGTGATTATGTGTCCATTCTAGTTTTTTTTTGTTTTTTTTGCTTTCTTTCATTGATTCCCACTCTCTTTTGTTTATGTTTGTTTACTGAGCAGTTTAACTCAAGCGCTTCCTTTTTGCTTTTATTGTCCAGAGCAATGAAGGGTGCTTTAATCACCACTTGCCTGCAGGTCAAAGGTGACAATGGAGACAAATGAGCAAACTGTACAACAAGGACCCTGGTGTTCCAAGCCAGGAGACACGGAAGTCCAATGTTTGTTGCTGGGTTTCTGCTGTAGTTAGGTTAGGGTTACTTATTTTTAAAAGATGAATATGTAAGACCGATTCCAAAATGTCTAATAGAACAAGAATTTGATTTTTTATGCAAGAATTGGATTTTTAGGGCGGGCTGTTCTAATTTCAAAACCAAATTTCCCATAGGAAACAATGTAAATTGACCTATTTACTTTATTGTTGTTTAAAATGTTGTTTTTAATAGTTTTAGTAGTTTTTACTGAATTATTAGTCTTTTTATTTCTTACTATTTATTATTTTACTAGTTTGTGCAGCACTTTGGAAAATGTGTCTATAAAGCGTGCTATATAAATAAAGTGGATTGGACTGACTCATATGCCCTCATCAAACCTTTGTCAATTGTGCTGATGATGTTTTAATAACATTCTTCACTGTCACTCAAGCGTAAATAAAGCTGTGGAACTGTTTTGTTCGACCTTTTAAGCATATTTTCCAGAAAATCGTGGGTGAACATCAATATTGTTGGGCTTTTGAATTTCCTCGTTTGCTGTCTTCCTCTACGGCAGTGGTCCCCAAACTACGGACACGGCCCGCCTCCACATTTGACCCGGCCCCCTGAACAATACCAGAGACGCATGATGATTTTTTTTTCAGTCTGGCCACACAAACTAGACTGCCACTGTCTACAAGTAGCCATAGTTCTTGCAAAAGGGAGCTATTCTTCTGCGTTTTGCCCTGTCATCCACACATCCCCGGGTTTTTTTATGGATTGTGGAAGTGACGTCAGGAGACGAGCAGTATTTGGCTAACTACTGCAGCCTAAAGGCTTGGCGTGCTTCTAAATGCGCTGAAAAACACATTTCAGCGTATGGATGCAGTTTTTTGAAATAATCGAGGCAGTGTGGACAAAAAAAAATTCTACACGAAGAGAGGTGAAATATTTGGTTTCAAAAACTTCTGCTAGGTGTAGATAGGGCAATCCACCTTATTCCTGAGGCCACTGACGTAAAACTCGTTATGAGTGAAACTTCCGGTATCGCAACCGGAAGTTTCACTGCGCTACTGTTTTCAATTACACTTAGCGGTTTTATTAGCTTTAGTGGTGCAAACAAACGTTAGAAGCGTGTTTTACTTAATCCTCCGAAATGTACAAAAATGGCCTTGCGCAGTTCAGGGCACGTGGTTGTACTAACATCCTACATTATGGTTGGGGTACTCCAAACCACCAGAGAAGAGAGAGGAGACTTGACAGCAGTGTCACAAGAACAGGTAAGATATTTCGTGTGTACATCTCACTGGTATTTTGGTAGTTATTCCAAAAATAGCCCTTTTTAAACCGCAGCTGACTTTGTCAAAGCATGAAATAGAAACACAAGGTCCACACCGTGCACTCCTCATCTACGGTTTCCTCCCTTCCCTTACTTTAGGTACTCTAGACCTGTTCTTTATTCCTCATGAACTGAATCCCATGAATTATTCCAGACGCAGTTTGGGAACGTATCCCTGCGGTCTTGTGTTGATGAAGTGTATGGAGGTCAAGTGTTAACAATTACTCACCATGTGTTTGGAGCAGCAGGCCATGTTCAGTGAGTGGCACATTAAGAACATACAAATGAAGGCGTGTCTTTGCGGCGTGAAGGCCTATTTTCAACTCTGCGACCCCATTTGGCGCCGTGTCATTGGGGCTGGCGGTATTCTCTATCATAGGACTTGACTTGCTAATGATGGTAGTATTTAATTTTGTTAAGGCAGTTGAACCCCTCCGTGAATCACCACCTTACCGCGGTGGAGGGGTTTGAGTGCCCGAGTGATCCTAGTAGCTATGTTGTCGGGGGCTTTATGCCCCTGGTAAGGTCTCCCAAGGCAAACAGGTTCTAGGTGACGAGCCAGACTAAGAGTGATTCAGAAGACCCGTATGAAGAGAAACATGAGGAGTGACCGCACCTCGCCCGGACGTGGGATACCGGGGCCTCACCCTGGAACCAGGCCTGGGGGAGGGGCTCGCAGGCGAGCGCCTGGTGGTCAGGTCTTCATCCGTGGGACCTGGCCGGGCCTAGCCCGAAGAAGCCGCACGTGAACTCCCCCCCGCAGACCCACCACCTGCAGGGGCAAGCATAAGGGTCCGGTGCTGTGTGATTTGGGCAGTGGTCGAGGGCGGGTGTCCGGGCGACCTGGGCTTCGGCGACCAAATCTGGTTCTTGGGACATGGAATGTCACTTCTCTGGTGGGGAAGGAGCCCGAGCTTGTGGAAGAGGCGGAGAGATTCCGACTAGATATAGTCGGACTCACCTCAACCCACAGTTTAGGCTCTGGAACCAAACTCCTTGAGAGGGGCTGGACCTTGTTCTTCTCTGGAGTTGCCGCTGGGGAGAGGCGGCGAGCTGGTGTGGGCTTATTGTTAGCCCCCCGGCTTGGTGCCTCTGTGTTGGAGTCATCCCCAGTAAACGAGAGGGTTACTTCCCTACGCCTTAGGGCTGGGGAAAGGGTCCTGACTGTGGTTTGTGCCTATGCGCCGAACGGCAGTTCAGAGTACCCAGCCTTCTTGGAGTCTATCAGAGGGGTGCTGGAGAGCACCCCAGCTGGTGACTCCATAGTTCTACTGGGAGACTTCAACGCCCATGTGGGCAATGACAGTGTGACTTGGAGGGGCGTGGTTGGGAGGAACGGCCTCCCTGACCTGAACCCGTGCGGTGTGTTGTTGCTGGACTTCTGTGCGAACTACAGTTTGTCCATAACGAACACCATGTTCGAACATAAGGATGCCCATAAGTGCACTTGGCACCAGGACACCCTAGGTCGCAGGTCTATGATCGACTTTGTGGTCGTATCATCAGACCTGCGTCCGTATGTTCTGGACACGCGGGTGAAGAGAGGGGCTGAGCTGTCAACTGACCACCACCTGGTGATGAGTTGGATTAGATGGCGGGGAAGGATGCCGGACAGACCTGGCAGACCCAAACGCGTAGTGAGGGTGTGCTGGGAACGTCTGGCAGAATCTCCCGTTCGTCGAGTCTTCAACTCTCATCTCCGGCAGAGCTTCGCCTGCATTTCGAGGGAGGACCGGGATATTGAGTCCGAATGGGCCGTATTCCGTGCCTCTATTGCTGAGGCAGCCAGTTGTGGTTGCGGCCGCAAGGTGGTCGGTGCCAGTCGTGGTGGCAAGCCCCGAACCCGATGGTGGACACCGGGGGTTAGGGCTGCCGTCAAGCTGAAAAAGGAGTCCTATCGAGCATGGATGGCTTGCGGGACTCCCGAAGCAGCTGACAGGTACCGGCAGGCCAAGCGGCACGCGGCTTCGGCGGTGGTCGAGGCAAAAACTCGGGTGTGGGAGGAGTTCGGTGAGGCTATGGAGCACGACTTTCGGTCGGCCTCGAAGAGGTTCTGGCAAACCGTCCGACACCTCAGAAAGGGGAAGCAGCCCCCAGTTCACACTGTTTACAGTGCGGACGGGGGCTTGCTGACCACGACTGTGGATATAGTTGGTCGGTGGAAGGAATACTTCGAGGCCCTTCTCAATCCCACTGACATGCCTTCCATAGAGGAAGCAGAGTCTGAGGATACGTACGTGGACAGTTCTATCACCGTGGCTGAGGTAATTGGGGTAGTCAAATCACTCCCCAGTGGCAAGGCTCCGGGGGTAGACGAGTTCCGCTCAGAATTTCTCAAGGCTCTGGATGTTGGAGGACTGTGTTGGTTGACACGCCTCTACAACATTGCATGGAAGTCAGGAACAGTACCTCTGGACTGGCAGACCGGGGTGGTGGTCCCCATTTTTAAAAAGGGTGACCGGAGGGTGTGTTCCAACTATAGGGGGATCACACTCCTCAGCCTTCCTGGGAAAGTCTACTCCAGGGTGCTGGAGAGAAGGGTACGACCGTTAGTCGAACCTCGGTTAGAGGAGCTGCAATGTGGTTTTCGTCCCGGTCGCGGAACACTGGACCAGCTCTACACCCTTGCAAGGGTACTCGAGGGTATGTGGGAGTTTGCCCAACCAGTCTACATGTGCTTTGTGGACCTGGAAAAGGCATTCGACCGTGTCCCTCGTGGTGTCCTGTGGGGGGTGCTCCGGGAGTACGGGATTGATGGTCCGCTTCTACGTGCCATTCGGTCCTTGTACAATCGAAGCAGGAGCCTGGTTCGCATTGCCAGCAGTAAGTCGAGCTTGTTTCCGGTGAACGTTGGCCTCCGCCAAGGCTGCCCTTTGTCACCGATTCTGTTCATAATCTTCATGGACAGAATTTCTAGGCGCAGTCAAGGTGTTGAGGGAGTCCAGCTTGGTGACCTTAGGATCTCGTCTCTGCTATTTGCAGACGATGTGGTCCTTATGGCCTCATCAGGCTGTGACCTTCAGCGTTTACTGGAGCGGTTTGCAGCTGAGTGTGAAGCTTCTGGGATGAGACTCAGCACCTCCAAATCCGAGGCCATGGTTCTCAGTCGGAAACGGGTGGACTGTACCCTCCGGGTTGGGAGTGAGGTCTTGCCTCAGGTGGAGGAGTTCAAGTATCTCGGGTTCTTGTTCACGAGTGAGGGAAGGTTGGAGCGTGAGATCGACAGACGGATCGGTGCAGCATCTGCAGTAATGCGGTCGCTGTACCGGACCGTCGTGGTGAAGAGAGAGCTGAGCCGGAAGGCAAAGCTCTCTGTTTACCGATCGATCTACGTTCCCACCCTCACCTATGGTCATGAGTTATGGGTCATGACCGAAAGAATGAGATCGCGGATACAAGCGGCGGAAATGAGTTTCCTTCGTAGGGTGGCTGGACTCACCCTAAGAGATAGGGTGAGGAGCTCGGCCATCCGGGAGGAGCTCAGAGTAGAGCCGCTGCTCCTTCACATCGAGAGGAGCCAGTTGAGGTGGCTCGGGCATCTAGTCCGGATGCCTCCCGGGCGCCTCCCTGGTGAGGTGTTTCGGGCATGCCCAGTCGGGAGAAGGCTCCCGGGAAGACCTAGGACACGCTGGAGGTACTATGTCTCACAGCTGGCCTGGGAACGCCTTGGTGTCCTCCCGATGGAGCTGGAAGAGGTCGCCGGGGACCGGGAAGTCTGGACTTCCCTACTGAAGCTGCTGCCCCCGCGACCCGGACCCGGATAAGCGGTGGAAAATGGATGGATGGATGGATGGCAGTTGAAGAGATGGCATGTTTGATGTGTGTACTGTATGGATGGGAGGGGCTTGCTTAGGAGGACGTTGCTTTTAGTCCATTTTTATATGAATTTATGTGCTTTACATGTTTTCCAATATATTGTATATATATATATTATATAGTAGTGTAGTAGTAGTAGTATAGTATAGTATATAGTTTCCGAAATGGCTTTCTCTAATATGTTTTTGAAGCTGTAATAATGTTACCAATTTAATTTAATTTAATTTGATTTAATATGGGTGGTATTATGTTTATTTAAAATACCTTATTTTTATTTTATTTCATTTCATTGTGATAGACCATGTTAGTGTTAAAATCACACCAAAAAGACAAAAAAAGTACAATATTCCCGAATCTATCTAATCTATGCCTGTGCTGATTTTTCCTACACAATTTTTCTAAATACCTAAACTTCCTACTTTTTTTCTAAATATATACACATTAATTTATTTTCCTATGATTCTAACTGTTGTCTAATTATTTTCTTTTCAGTGTGGCACTGTTACTCTTTGACAGTCATTGCAACAAATGTGTGAATAATCGAGCCTTGTGTCTGTGTGGCTCTTGCAATGTTTCTTCATTAAATGTGACAGTGAAGCCAGAGGCAGGGGAAGTACTGGAGCTCTGCAGACCTGTCACCACCTTCTCCACAAACCACAATTTAATGCCTGTACAATAATTGAAATAATTCTCTCACTTACTGACAAGGCTGCCAAAAAGAAAAAACAGTAGTGCAGACAGTAGAAATTATGTGATTTCATATGGCACTTACTGCTAAAATTCATCTCATATTTTAAAGTATTAAATACATAAATTCTCCAACTAATAATTGGAGAAGCGGACCATTCAGTGCTGCAGTTTAAGGGGGTTTTATGCTTAAAATAAAATCATAATAAATGACACTAAATCTGTAGACCTGTCTATATCTTCACAGTCCAAAATGTATGTATAGTTATTTCATTCCCCTGCACTGTCCATTTACTGGCAAGTAATAAAAGATATTTTTGCAAGTCACTTTGCACTCAAGCAAATGTTAAAATAGACCGTTACAAAAGTATTCTTATTTGCTCAAGAACTTAACTTGAACTTAATTAACATGAACAATAACAGACTAACTTGGCTTTAAATCATTGAAATGTCACTGAGTCAGCACTAAATTAACACCACAGTCATTAGGCAGACCTCATGATTTCCACTGTGGGAAGGCATTCTGGATGGTATGCTGTCCAATTAATCAAAATATGTGGAAAGAGACAAATTGAAAGTCATATTGCATTTGTTAAAAATGTGTTCACTTATTTTCAGCGTACTGTATTGACCACATCTAACCTTTACAAGACTCCAATGCTGTGGATGATCTGCCGAGAAAAACAGTTTAAGCAAGAGGTGTACATTTCCATGACAGAGTAAGTATGCTGATTAGTTTTATTTTCTGTGGGTCAGATTTATTTAAAGCGAGGCTCAATCCTTCTGTCACTTTCTCTCTGTTAAATAAAGACTGTGGACTCACATGCCTTTTGCTGATACTCAGTTGTTCCAGACACAATTTAGTTCCTGGGATAATTAAGATCAGTAGTGATGGGAATTACAACTCTTTGAAGCGTCTGAATATCGTGTCTCCAGTCTTTGATCGTGATCTTTTATTTTTGGCTGGCCAAAGAGACGTTGGCAACACTGGCGGCTTGGTCATTGCAGTGTCTGTCGCCTGTCCCGTCAGCAGTGGCGGTTCTACACTGGATTACTCCCGGGGCGAGACCACTTCCAAGCGCCCCCCTAATCCCCCCAGATACAAGTTTTTTTAATCATACCAATATAAGTAAAGGGACACATATTTCTCAATTGGACAACTCCTTTGAACCTTAAATAAATATACACTGTATACATCAAGTTGCAAATATATACAATCACATATTTTTAAAAAATGTAATAAGAGCAAAGAAAAACAATAATATAAAATATTAAGAACAATATACAACAATAAATCCTTCATCACACAAATTTGAAAACATAATAAAGAAAATCTAATAATGACGCTGTTGCACTAAGAACAGAAAGCACAAACCAAAACTAAAACTTGACCTTTCTGGACTTCCCTGATGCAAAATGATCAATAATGGAGCAAGAGTTAGGTCCTTGGTAATGACCGGTTTAGTTATGCTTTGTGGAATGGCGAATATTTGTCTTTGAAACTACAGATATGAAAGTTCCACTGGCTAATTATAGTGCCGAACGTCAACCTAAAGGATGGAAATAACAACTGAACTTGCAACAATTTGGTTGCAAAGCACAATCTTAAAATAAAATTAAATCTCGTGTTTGTTAAGACTAAATCACTGTTTTATAAGCATGGCAAGCATCATAGCGAGAAGGCTAACAAACGTAGGAATTATTACCACCAATAATAGCCCTTCGTTCATGACATGGACACCATAATCATACACAGAGAATATGTTGTGTACCTTTATCCTTTGCGCCTTTCTCGTCTTCTTCTGATGACTTTGACCTTTTCCTGTCCATCTCTGAATTTATTTGGCACTCGACAATCGATAAAGCTATATATCCCATGATCCCCAAAACTCTGATCACGGTATATAGTTTTTTTTAACCACATATTTGTATTAGCCATTTCGCACCATACAGACAAACGTGCAGGAATGTATTAATAATATTATGAATGAGACTAGTGTTATTTGGAAGAAAGTCGAGGTGAACTCTCTCCCGCCGCCCCTCCCTCTTCTCACACAGCGTGTGTGTCATGGTCTGTGCACAGCACCTCGCCAGCAAGTAGGGGCGCCTGCAGCTGCAGGGGGTGCCAATTTGCCAATTCCCCACACAGCGACATGATAGATAATAGAAAACCGCAGAGATTTTTCTTTTTTTTCAGTGCTCATGCCGCCCCCCCATGTGACACGAAGAAATGCTGCCCCGGCTGGCTGCCTGGTTTGCCTATGCCTAAAACCACCTCTGCCCGTCGGATAGTGTCTTTATTCAATTATGCATTTGGGTTGAATCCCGATTCTTCCAAATGTTTTTTTACGATACCATTTTAAATGAATTCAACATTTCCCCTCCAAGGACATCTACCATTGTGATCGCTGTGATTCATTTCCTGTTTGTAAATGTCATAAGTAATAGCTCCTGTAATCTATTTAAGCTTTAAAATCAACAATGAGGCCATTGACCCTTCAGTTGCATTGCTTCCTTCTCCTTATCCACCATTGTCATTGGTAATAAATGTAATGATTTTACTTGGACTTGTGTACAAGGTGAGTCTCTATCCATTCATTCAATTTTTCTCCGCTTATCCGAGTCCGGGTCACTGGGGCAGCAGTTTCAGTAGAGAAGTCCAGACCTCCCGGTTTTAGGCAAACTCTTCCAGCTCCACCTGGAGGACACCAAGGCAGTCCCAGGTCAGCTGTGAGACATAGTCCCTCCAATGTGTCCTAGGTCTTCCCCGGGGCCTTCTCCCAGCTGTGCATGCCCGGGAGGCATCCGGACTAGATGCCCGAGCCACCTCAACTGGCTCCTCTCAATGTGAAGGAGCAGCGGCTCTACTCTGAGCTCTTTCTGGATGGCCGAGCTCCTCACCCTAACTCTTAGGATGAGTCCAGCCACCGTATGGAGGAAACTCATTTCTGTCGCTTGTATCCGCGATCTCGTTCTTTCGGCCATGACCCGAGTCTCAATGCCTCCTTGTAACCCTGTTTCCTACTATGTAGTTCAGTTTGGCTGACATACAGAGCCACCCCTCCCAACATGCAGAACAATCCATCCCATTTTGAACGTAGGGGCACATTGGTGCCTTGAGGCACAGAGCATCAAGTCAGAGGTACTTGTACTGACAGCAGAAAATGGCAGAATTCACCTGCTTCCCTGTCAGTCCATAGTGGTGTAATGGTACAGCTGCTCCCTTCCCAGACTGACCATTTTTTGTTGTTGTTCTGTTAATTTGTTTATTTCACTAAAATCATTTATTTTATAAATTGTTTCCCATGTATTTATATTACTCCAAAACATACAGCTACCTACATTTGCATCAAATGTAAATCAAATGGTATAAAATAGATTGTAATGGGTCAGTGAGGTCCTAAAGATGTGAGGAACACAGCTGCCCAGCAGATGCCCTATGGTGGTTTGCTTGGACTTTTGTTACCTGTGTTTTCGATGCACCTGGTTGCATCGACAGTACCTATTTGTCCTGTTTTCTGGTCTTATCCTCCTTTTTGTGTACCTCCTGTTTCCACCTCCCATGGTGAGTTATTTGTTAGCCTGCACTGTACTTGCAAACCTCCATGTCATTTTGATACTTCTCATTTTTGAGTGTTGTGCTACATTAAAGACTTCCTGTAATTGTGTAAATAAAATAAGGACATTAAATAAACACATACCTCAAGCAGCTGTCACCTTTGTTTGACAGCGGGTGTACTGCTCACCTGCTTGGCGTCTGATGCAAAATCACACGGCTCTATGTTGGACGAGATGGAAGTACTGGGCAAAGGAGCGGAGCTGTCCAACTCCAAATCATTTGTTTTGATGCCAGGAGACATTGTGGTTTTGGTGGGGGACTCTCCCGAATCCGCTCCTGTGTTTGTTATCCACTGCCAGGTGACATTTGCTTCTTATAGTCTTCAGTTTTGTGGTTAGGAAAGACCAAGTTATCTCCACTCACATGGCGAAACTCAATGGACGTCTTGTGTGACGCTTGTTGCATTGATTTGTGTTGTCACTGTTTGTTATTGTAAGTTGCATTTGTTGTTAAACAGTTGCCAGTCTTTTTTATTTTGTGTTTATCTTCTTTGTTTTTCCTCACCCTGATTGTTTACATTTGCTTTTTTATTATGAAAAAATAAACAAATGTCATGTGTGCACGAACAAGTCCCTGCCTTTGTGTGACGTATGTGGAAGTGACGTCAGGAGATGAGCAGTATTTGCTAACTACTGCCGCCTAGAGGCTTGGCATGCTTCTAAATGCGCTTAAAAACGCAATTCAGCAGGTGGATGCAGTTTTTTTAAACAATCGACGCAGTGTGGAGAAAAAATGTTCCTACACGGAGAGGGGTGAAATATTTGCTTTTAAAAACATCTGCTAGGTGTAGATAGGGTGTCACGATCCGGGTGTTGTTCCCGTGACAGTTTGGGTTTTGAGTGGGGTTTCCTTTGTTGTGGTGTTTTCCTGTTTCGTTGCACGTTAGTTTTCCTTTGATTATACGCACCTGTTCCTCATTTGTGTTTTGAGCTATTTAAGTTCAGGTGTGTGCACCTTTAGTTTGTCGGGTCATTGCCATCATTGCCAGTTGGATGTCGTTTGTGCCTCGGATTCGTGTTGACCTGCTTTTATGTCATTCCGCTGCCTCACAGCTTTGATTATCATTAAAAGATTCCTGCACCTTACCTGGCTGACGTCCTGATCGCTTCTTCCCCGGGGTTCTCGCCATGCCGCGCCAAGCTAGCCCAGCGGAAGATCGTAACATAGGGCAATCCACCTTATTCCTGAGGAGGGTTATGGGTGGAACTTGCGGTATCGCAACAGGAGATTTTTGGTGGATAGAAATAAAAAGCTTGATGTGCCCGCAGGTTGTCTGTATTCTTACATGAAATTACAAAACGTGGAAATAAATTCCAATATCCTTTTTAATATGTTAGATGTTTTTACTCCAAAACACCCCTCCAAATTTAGTTTTTGTCTAATCTAGCTACCTAACTTATAAACAAACAAACAAAACTAATTCAGCATTAGTTGAATGTTATCCTGAAATGCACAACAACTGCACATGTGCACAAAAAACAGCTGCTCTTCATCACTGCCGTCAATGAAAAGAGATGTATGATTGATTAATAAAGCTTTTGTCAATACAAGGATATGAAAACAACCCCCCACACACCGCCAAATCCAGCTTGTATCCATCCTTCCATGAGCGTGATTTGTATAGGCAGTCAATGAAAAACAGTGGCCTGCACGCGACTACATAATGAAATAGTGAGCTAAATTGGAAAGATGAGGGCCGCCTTCTCGAGCAACATTTACTTACAGTAAGTATACAGATTAGCATAAGAATAAGAAAAGCAGTCCCATAACATCAGCGGGCCTCCCTAATTGAGCTATTGTTCATGTAAGTGGTGTGATTTTCTTGCTCAAATGAATGTGTGTGTGTGTGTGTGTGTGTGTGTGAGCATGTGGAAGAGAACTTATTTCTTCAAATTGATCCCTGCTAGTCAACAGGAAAGGACACAGGGGGCGTTGGCAAACAGACGGTAACTCAAGCCAATAATGAACAGGGTTGTTATAATGTGAAATCCATGGCATCTCAACTGGGGCCATTGATCAAATGTGCCTCTTGTCTGTTTGATTCCCTGCCTGTCTCGTATAGCCGTTGATGGTGAATCGGGCTTCTCTCAGGGAAGTCTCAAGCACAGTTGTGCCGGAAACAATTGTACTGGGTAGGATGGGTTTAGTCACCTTGGTACAAACTCCCGCTGCCCCTTGACTTTGACTGGACGCCTCCCTCAAAGCTTTTAACAGGCAGATGTAATAGCTCTGTGGTTTTGAAGCATCAAGCCGGCGTCTCCCGTGGCTTCAGATGTGGTCTAAGTTGTACTTAATGCACCGACATGGTAATCCATCTGAAGCTGCGATGCTTTATGCTGATTTAGACAGGAAATCAGAAACCTGGTGAGGAATTAACCCAAATGTCTCCTTCTGTTATTCCCAGCCCATTATGTAGAGGTGATCTTATATTGGTTCCATTTGGAGGATACAGATTTTGTTGTCATTAGTGCAATTACAGCTTGCCTCAGCTGGCAAAAGGACAGCAGTGTTAATATTGTAAGCACACTGTGGACTGCAGCTGTAGCCTAAGCAAGAGGTTCCCAGGATAATAAATTGAACTACTTTGCTTACTCCAGATAAATAATTACATTTACAATGTAATGTACCACATGGTTCCAAAAATAACAGGGTTATAAAGAGGAACTTACTGAAGATAATACTTATTTTCTACAAAATTCAGGGGGTTCATTGTGTGAGACTATGGCGTGTTTTGTTTGAGGTTGAGAATTAAGAAAGCTACATCGTGGAATCTTCCTTGCCTTCCTATTTGAAAGCAGTCATATACAAAATATGACAGAGTGGAAGTGCTCAGATCTCAGGTTTCTCCGGTTTTGGACAAGTGCGATACTACAAGTCGTGTTTGTGTATACTCAGATACTTGGAAAATTAGGAGGAAAATTGATCACCACAATCCTTGTGCGTGACATGGACACACAACTTTGTCTTTTCTGTATGTTCTGAAAACATAAAAACAGCTACAAAGACGCAACTTAGAATGCACGTAATGGGATGCACCTATTCCTCATAAAAATCCTTCTCAAAAAAATTCAAAGAACAGCCAATGATGCTCCATTTACATATTGTGACCTTCATATTAACCAAGCTACAACAACATTGTTATTATTATTGTTTTTAACATTCTTATGCCGAAGAACTACATTTGTGGCGTAGTGACACCACACCGGCTAGCTATTCACTCGCTAGCGACTTATGTAACTACACACTTGCCCGCAGTAGTCACAATGCCTCAGGCTACTACCAAGACATAACACTACATATTGGAGCTGCTGCGAATGCTGCTAGTGTTTTGGTTTTTGAGTTTGGAAAAGTTCATTTTAGGTGTAGCATTCAGGGCTGCTCTGATCTGATTATTTATGCTGCCAATTCCGATACCAATCATTCATGAGTGAAATTGGGCGATCACAGAGATTATGTGTAGTTTTTAGAAATAGTTTACAATTAGTGCTATTGGCCAGGGGTGCCCTATAAAGGGCAAAAGTTGGGACAATTCCAAGACTACCAAGGGGCTCCAGAAAATAGGTTAGTGTTAAGAAAAAAAACCCCAAGAGAAACATGACATTTTTTTCATTGGTCCCAGAATTCCTGTTGCACCCCTGCCATTGGCTATGATATGAAAAAGGGAACATGAAATCACCCTCATTTAGACAAAAATATTTGACTTTTTCAAGAGAACGTGTATCACTCGTCAAACTTACAGAGGATGCCTTCTTTAAGGATACTTTGGATGTGAGAGTACATTGTCTGATGGAGCTCTTGCAGGACTTCCAGGTATCATGCAGCGGGGCTCCTAGTGACTAAGCAGTCGACTAACCCGGTGTCTTCCACCTGCTTAAAGAGGCTGGTCATCTAGATGGATTAATTCAATGATTTTTTGAGGTTATTCACTTTAAACTCCTGACTGTCATGCACATACGGGCAGGTGTTGTCCAGCATTTTGGCTACATTGGTTGCTGTTTGACTGATAACACATCGTGAGCCTCTAAAACTCACCATACACCATCAAGTGTTTCATATTAAATTAAAGCTTTTTAACATGTTGCCACGATGGGGTGTTTTTTGTGGCATGTTATGCGGAGGGCATATTTATACCACTCACAAACGTGACCCTAATGAGGATAAGCGGTGCAGAAAATGGATGGATGGATGGACAAACGGAAGGTAAGTTCTACATGGCAGACAGGTTTGTTTTGGGTTTAGCATACCTGAGATTGGAGACGGGATTGCATGCTGCAATCCTGTGAGCCAGAACTATGATCCAGAAGATTTTGTGATCAGTGTTGAAAGGCATTTATCAGCATATACCGATCACATACTGTACTTTTTCACGGAATTTGGACGATACTGATTGGTGGCTGATTGATTGGAGCATCCCTAGTTTTTTTTTCCTTTCTATGTTGCTATATGAAATTAATGTACCCAGGAAGGATGTTCTGCTAATGCTTAAAAAGACACAAATACTGTTAGTACTGTAAGTATAGTTTGTCATGAATGTTTCCGTTACTGCATGGTCACAGCATGTATATAAAACGTTAAAACTTTGTTGGAAGTTTTAGGAGGTGTTTTCAGTGCTGACAATGGCTGTGTCCCACTACGTGCATTTATTATCCTACCTCTTTTTAGCTGTTTTTTTTCTTTACAACGCATAGAAAAAAGAAAGACGTACGATCTCTCATGTATGATGACTGTGACTTTGTTAGGGTTGGGTATCGTTTACATATTATCCCACTCCGGTGCTTAAACGGTGTCCCAAAGGTACTTAAAAAAGGAAAACATACAAATGTGTGCAAAAACAATGCCAATTAGTAACTGTCATAATTGTCACAGCAACCAGCAGCAATGCAGAATACTTACTGTACATACATATCACTGTTTTAAGTGTATACATTTCACACAGTTAGAGCAGAAATTCATAATCAATACACTATTTTGGAGATTTTGGACTACCGCATGCATCTTTTTCCATGGAGCACAACCAAACTTTCAAACATTTGGGCCTGAGCATTTATCCAGATACTTACCAACATCTGTGCAAGTGAAAAACGAACGTCAAGTGTAAAACCGTAACGACAATTTACTCATTCCACTACTTTCAGTATCACTAATTCAAACGAGGCACCGATATTGCTACTACCGTACCGTTTAGGTCAGCTATGGTGCCGTTATGGTACTGAGATTCAGTACCACTCCATAGTCTTTGTCAGTAAATGTGTTCATCAAACTTTTAATAGGATTAAACAGTTTGATTCCTGTTCTGAAAGGATATCGGGCACCTTAAGGCCATAAAAATACTTATATATACAAACAAAGTACTTGACAATGGCTCATCTTTGTGACAGTGGAAGAGCCAGTGCTCTTCTCCGGTGCATTTCTCCGATTCCACCGCTGTTTGTGTTCAATGATACACTTTGAACACACACAAAAGGGAAATTAATTAATGTGCCGTATCTAATATACACAGATTATAGAAACACACAGGCCCACTCTGTCCTCTGTGGTGATATTTTAAAGCCATCATTCTCACCACAGACGTGCTCTCCCGGGACCACCGGGGAAGGCAGCAGCTTCCGGAAGCTTCTCCCTCTCGTCTGAAACACAAGATGCCCATTACACATCTTTTCATTTTTCAACCTTCCTCCTCCTTCCCTTTTCTCTTACTCCCTCCATGTTTTTTTTTGTTTTCCGAGGCTTTATCCATTTCATGTTTGACGGAACTCCCCAGGCGAGCCGACACGAGGAAACAAGATGCCGCAAATCTTTGATATCTTAAACAGAGGGCATAGTGCCAGCATTCTCACCAGATAGGAAAACGGCTATCCAAGAGAGGAACATCATCCTGAATCAAACAAAATGAATAAATAATCGGGGCTGCAGACACACTTTCATACTTGCGGTGCATGTCCGCCGAGGATTGGTTTACCAGCCCATGTGATTAGTCTGTTGACAGAACTGTTTGGTTTCAATCATTCACACTTTGATACAGCAGCACATCCAGTCCTCTGCTTTGGGGACCATAAGTGGAAAGGGGGGGAAAAAAGAGGCCTTTGTTTACTGTTAGCACAACTGTCACTTTTTGTCTGTCAGATTTATGGCAAAATGCATACTCATGATCTATGTTATTTGTTCCATCCGCTCAATTATGTTTCCATTTTGTCAAGCTACCACACGAAACACGTTTTTTCATTCATCGGGTTAAGAAATATTGCTTTTTAAAACAAATTTGTTGCTCTAATTTCAAATTGGCAGATTCAAATTTCCAATATTCGGCTGTTTCCTCAGTGACTCACAGCTGCATCCCTGAATCACAGAAACACCCAATGGGAGATCATATTTTAAATGCAAAATCGATTTTCATAAGGTTACATTCCTAATGTTTATATGTCAGCGACCTCTCTCCGGTTTATACAATAGCGAGTATTAAACAGGAGATTAAATTTTAGCCGCCTGAATACAATACAAACACAAAATTATGCCTCTATTTTCAGGGCAAGCTGTGCATTGTCATTTATTTATCAGTTTTTTTGCCCTCACCTCCCATTCCTTTGCAAAACTAACAGTGAATATGGAAATAGCGTTTGCCAGTTTGCACACAGGCACATGCATGAATGCGTGCATATCTACACTACACTGTATATGGGCCTTTGTGTGAACATCTTTTAATGTCTGTCTTTTTTCGTGCATTCAGTGTAAACTTGGGGAACTCCAGCATGGATGCAATAGCTTCAGTAGTCATGATGGGGGGGGTCCTTTAGTAAACTTACATCCATTTTCCTGCAGCAGTATAGACACTCAAACACCCAATTACACACTTTCTCTCTCAGTTATTCTCATCCGAAAAGACATTCACTGCCATTATTGCAGTTAGCCAATATTATGCTGTCCTTCACTTGGGTTGTTCCCTCACAAGTACTTTAAATCAAGGGTTTTCAAAGTGTGGCACAGCGAGATTTCCCTCAGAGAACATAACAATGACTGGGGGCCTCCTCCACTATAAATATAGTTTATGGGGTTTTGTGCTCAACACAAACTATCTTTGCATATTGACTGAGGCAACTTACAACTAACTTTAACTTTAAACTAGGGCTGTCAAAAATAACGCATTAAGGGCTAATTGCTTTTATTAAATAGGTAAATGTTTTAGAGTAATTAACGTATAGGCTTCATGGAAAGCCACGCCTTTTCGTTATGTCGACAGGCGACGTAACAGTGTAGCTCTGCACAGTCATGCAGGGTCTTCCACTCTTTACTAACTTTATTCTGACCTGAATACTTTAAGAGCAGTGCATTTTACTGTATGTACTGTATCTCCAACTCGCAAATGTATGTGTGCTGTAAATAAAACTAGTAAATCCTATTAAATACTATTAAAGAAACTGCAGTGCTTGATTTAGTTTCCAGTTCATTTGGAGCCATTAATTCATACAAGCATATATAATCCTGTCCTGTCATTTATATTTCTTCCAGTAAAATAGGCATATTTTGGACATAGTCGCAAATGGTGATTAATTATGATTCATAATTTTAAAAACTCAGTTTAGTCTGGTTACAATTTTTAATCATTTGGCAGCCCTACTTGAAACAAAACTAAAGTTTTCTTTTCAGGTTTCAGAAATATGTTTTTGTTATTTTACTCAAGCTGCTGTGCCCAACAAGAGATGCTTGTCTCATACTTTGAAAACCACTGCTTTAAATGGGAATTAAAACCCCAGAAAAATACAAAATAGGTACGTCTGAAGCAGTGAATGAAGTGGAGCCAAAAAAATACTCTAAGATACAGAAGAACTTTCAATATGTCACTGAAGTGTAGACTTCAACTTTAATTTTAAATGTTTCACAGCATAAATTAATTTACATTTTAGGAATATGCAGTTAATATTATATTGTTATTATATTATATAATTATTTAAAATATCTTAAATGAGCAAAAAAATGTTTATGACCACTTCATTGCTCACCATTATTTCAAAACGGAACCACCTACGAGCCAGGTCTCTGAGTCATGGCTGCATCTTCCCAATGTACTCCTTGGTGTTAATGGTAGGAATAAAAGCTCTGACTTGCTTGAGGAGAAATTGTTTCGCATCACCTGTTGGTTGGTATCAATAAATCTTCAGACCCCAAAGATAAGGTGAGCCGTCTATTTAATTCCTTTCTTTTTTTTCTTGGTTATTTTAA
This sequence comes from Oostethus manadensis, assembly GCA_024372805.1. Classification (NCBI taxonomy): domain Eukaryota; kingdom Metazoa; phylum Chordata; class Actinopteri; order Syngnathiformes; family Syngnathidae; genus Oostethus; species Oostethus manadensis. Next base: position 1,014,149 of record QODF01000089.1, read on the forward strand.
TTTAGCTGCGATTGACTGCCGACCAGTCCAGGGTGACCCCGCCTCTCGCCCAAAGTCTGTTGGAATAGGCTCCAGCATCCCTGTGACCCTAATGAGGATAAGCGGTATAGAAAATGAATGAATGAATGAATTTAATTTATTTTGAACATGCATATAGTTTACAGTGAATACTTCATATTACGTTTCACAGTTCCATTTTTCCAAAAAAGAAGTAGGAAGAAGCAGAGCCTATTAAATGTACCCCATTCTTCTTGTCACATATTGCTGTATGGTATTTGTCTCTTGGATTAATCAATCTGTAGGAGATTAATATAATCTCTGTCTATATCTAGCAAATTATTTATTTTTTCTCCTGTTGATATCTGGATCCACATCCTGCCGTCTTTGGTGTGGTACTGTGAGTGTTCTTGTATGTTGATACATGAGTTTCTAATTTTAAACTTTGTTAATTTGATTATATCAAAGCCATTGTTGTTGAATGTAATACTTCTAACTACAGTACATGGTTCTTATGCTTATTTACATAGATGTTTGTGCCTTTCAACTTCTTTCCCTGTTTCTGCCGTTTTGAATGGTGAACATAACAATGATGACGGGCGTGGCGTTGTTTCTGCCATACATATGCAAGTGTCGGTGGTGTTGATATCTACCTCCGCCTTTGATTGTACGAAGTTGGCAATCTGTTGCTTTGTTGAAGGAACATCCATTGGATATGGTTCTCCTCTGTTGTGGAATACCCAGTCTTTTGACCTGGTTGTAATTCAAAGCCCTGTGAGGATCGTATCATTTATTTGTGTATTTTGAGCCATCTTATAAATGGACGATAACCAGATTGCACCTACTGTAGTTGAGGTTCGACTAATGTACCCCTTTATCCATCACTCTAAAATAGACTTTCCCAGGAGCCTGAAGAGTGCTATCCCCCTATAACTGGAACACACACGCTGGTCAACCTTGTTTAAAAGGGGACCACCACCCCGGTCTGCAAATCCGGAAGTAGTCTTTCTGACTTGCGTCAACCAAGACAGTCCAACAACATCCATCCAACCATCAATTTTCTATGTCAGTTATCCTCATTAGAGTAGCGGAGTAGCTGGAGCCTATCCCAGCTGACATTGGGCGGGAGGCGGGGTACACTCCAGATTGTTCGCCAGTCAATCGCAGGGCAGACATACAAACATTCACACTCACATTTACACTCTAATGGACAATTTAGAGTCGCCGATTAACTTAACATGCATGCTTTTGGAATGTGGGAGGAACCTAGGGTACCCATAGAAAACCCACGCACACACGGGGAGAACATGCAAACTCCATACAGAGATGCCCAACGGAGACTCGAACCCTGAACCTCTGTGACTGTGAGGCCAACATTCCAACAACATCCAATATAGTAACTTTGTTTGAAGATGTGAAAGATTATAGTTGGGGTGCTTAATGTTTATCACTCACACCAAATTCATCCAAATGTGCTGTTATCAACCTTGCTTTTAGTTTTCAAAACCTTAGAAAAATAGACTTTATAAAAAATAATGTTCGATGGGAAGTGGGAGGTCTAGACCAACTCCTAACTGATTAATGAATTGGATCAGAGTCATGTCCTAACTTATAGAGTTACTTATGCTATAGTGCATACGTAGAGCACTGTAGAGCTTTCACTTTTTCCGTCTTAGACCAATACATCCACTTATGTTGTGTCCTGATAACATGGGTCAGTGATGGAGAATCCATCCAGCATCCATTGCAGGGTATGAAAATAAAATCCCTGTCCAGTCAGTTGCTGTGCTTGCTTTCTATATATGCCCTAGCATGAATAAAGCATAAGGGCTGCAATCCACCTGACACCAAGACTAAATCAAGCCATTGAGGGCTTTACTGTAGTAGAGACACAAATATCTCATTTAGAAGCTTTTAGATCTTTTACAGAATTTCTGCCTTTACTGTATGTCATCAGCAGCTTTCACACTGTTCAAGAGGTTATTCCCATACTTTGTTGTTGGAGTGTCAACTGCCTGATTTTTCTTTTATTTTTACCCATGGACAAAATATTGCCCCTCTTGTAGATATTGAGCGCATTACAGTCCTATAATTGGACTATATACTGTATATTGTCATCATTTTGCATATAAAGCTGTAGTGAGAAAAAATGACTTCAGTCATATACTTTTCTCTTAATTGACACTCTTAATTCGGTAATGTATACCATATACCATACTGGATCAATTAATTTTATAAGCATCCTCTGTAACGCTGACATACTTTAAAATGTTTTCCATCTTCCATTGTACACACTTCACTCTCTCTACGGATCTAGCTGTAAAAGTCTACATTTCCGCAGGGCCAGATCACTTTAACCCACATGCCAGTCCTCAGTAACTTTAGAGCCCCAACAGGCCACTTTCAATAGACCCCAAGCCCTCAGTTTGAACCTTGTTTAAGCATCAGGATTAAAGTACCACTATTGCTGCTGATATATTAGAGACATGACTCCTTTCACATAGGATAATGGGATGTACCTACACTATTTAAAGGGATGCATCTCAATACGCTGTCAATGATACATTATATTCATTCACTCTGACTAAACTGTCAGACTTTCAGTCTATGATGGATGGATAGATAGAAAGGAAAACGTAAAATTACCTGAATGAAGTTGTAATATTGCGAGAAAAAAAGTTACATGTAATGAGAATTAATATTATTTTTGTAATATTTCAACTTATGGTTTTTTTTGTTTATATTTTTGTGTATATTCTTTATTCTTCTTATATATATAATGAAAAAACTGTGAAATGTTACAAGTCTATAGTAATGAGACCGATGTCTTTACATTATGTGAAAACATTTAGACTGTTACCAAAGCAAATCTGAATTATAAGAAGAGAGGAAATGGCATACGTACAGTTGTAAAATTGTAAGGAAAAATGTGTGAATATTAAATGAATTAAGTGCATTATTTTAGTAATACTTCAACATTAGTTAGTTATTTTATTTCATTTTACTCTGGCCAAGTAACTATGACGTTTTCTTTATTTGTTAAGACTCTTATTTATTTTAATGTTTTTTTTAATGGGTTTTTATTATTTAGCTCAACTCAACTCTGAACCACTGGTGCCACTTCCTGTCCCCCCACACATCTCTCTTTGGAACACATTTATAGCAACACACACAAGCACGTGCCTTATTTATGTCTTAAATTGACTTGTATAATATCTACTATACTGGGAAATATGAGTGGAAAGGTGGGATGTTGTTTCATGTCTAAATGGCCCTAATCATGTTGACAGGTCGTAAACAGGTTTTTGATGGGATGAATTATTCAGCCTGTTGCAATGATGATTTTCCTTAAAACTCATGACAACTTCCACAACATTGACAAGTGTTTTTTTATCAGAATCAGAATCAGAAAAACTTTATTGCCATTGTAAGTGAACAATTCACAAACTAGGAACTTTCTTTGGCGACTCAGTGCAACGTAGAATTCTAAGTAAACATAGAGTATTAAATAAACATAGAACTAACTAAACATAGAACCTGAGTAAAAAGTTGAAATCACTGATAAGTAAAGGCATATTGCACCCATTCTCCTTTTATATATTCCCATGTCTGCACATAACTCATAGCAAATACATGGCAGTTTCCAATAGACTTTTACAATAACTACAATCCATTCTCACTCCCATACAAGTGTTGGGGTGATTTTGAAATGACCTTTATTTGCGAGGTAATTTGTACAAACTCCTGATTGTGATCTCTTCCACAGCAGATTGCTGCTTCAGCAAGGTTCCCTCTTGCTCCTCAGCATGGTACTGTCTTCCCTCCCAAGGTGTCCTCTGGCTGCGCGGGCCTCTTTGAAGGCCCCCCCCTCCTGCTCGCCTCCCCTATAATGGAATCGCTCCGCACACTTTCTGGTTGCAATACAAAGAAGCGCTCTTTCCTCTCCGATAAAGATCCTTCTTCCTCTCATTTCATGAGTCTCCCACTAGATTCAAAGCTGTGCAAGATTAGATTTGTCACTCTTCCCTCCATTTCACGTTACACAAAAAGTTCTAATAAGCTTTGAGTAGAAAAGAAATAGATAATTAATTTAATTGCTATCCGTGTGCTCGTGAACAAAAGAGGGGGGATTGCACTATTGGGATAAACAGTTTATTTTTCTTTCTTTGGGACTACAGAAGAAAATGTAGTTCAATAAAATTTTATTGAAGTCAACTGGATAGAGGTCATCTCTAACATCAGTTAAATTCAGAGCCGCGTCAGAGATTCTCCCCTTCCTGTCTAACCCAACACAGGAGGAGGTTAGTTATGATAATGAACCCCCAGTGAGTCTATGCCAATGTGCACACTGGTGAGAGCACACCTCTTCATGCTTCCAGTCTAATGAAGCGGTCATAAAAGACACCGGCGGAGTCAGTGTACACGCTCCACCTTGACGCGTCGGCCAACTGCACAAATGTCACAGAGCTTTAAACCTTTGTTATGTCATCTTAATGGTCTTCTGTGACGCACTAATGTGAGTGTGAAGAGTTTGACATTTATGTTAAAAATGGACAATTGAAAGTCATGATACAAACAGATATTTAAGGTTTGTTTTTTTTGGTGAACTCAGTAGCACGTTAGATCAAGTTAACTTATTCTGATTAAACTGGCAGACTTTCAGTCTATGATTTACTGACCGAGCGACGGATACATACATAGTAAAAAAGAAAAGTTGAGGTGTTACAAAATGAAGTCTTAGGTTTAAGAGGAAAACGTAAAATTACTAGAATGGAGTTGTAATATTGGGAGATGTTATGTGTAAATGTAACGGAATATAGTATTTATTTTTGTAATATTTCAGCTCAATTGCCACAGTCATTTGCTTTTTTTTTTTTTTAGTGTAGCTATAATGTTATTTATTCATGACAAATCAATCAAAATGATGAAAAACATGCAAAATGTTACAAGAATACCATTATGAGACCCAAGTCTTCATATTATGTGAGAAAATTCCGACTGTAACCAAACCAAATATGAATTTTAAAGGGAAAATAAATGGAGGACATATAGTTGTAATATTGTACATAGAAATATGTAATGCATTGATCTTATTTATTAACCCACAATTCACTGTCCTCCGTATTTCTTGTGTTGGCCAATCTGCCAGGGTGGGGGGAGGGCGGTATTTAAGTTTGCCCCCTACTGGATAGAAATATATGGACCACAAGTCTGAAACTTGCGTGTATAAGGCTTTGATCTGGCTTTGAAATGCCCTCTTTGGCAATCAATAAGTTAAAATGTAATAGTTTCAAAGAAAGTAAGACCTGAAACATTTTTTTGTCTGCAGCCTGTCATGTTCCGCCTTCAACATCAAGTCTTTGACCGGGTCAACCTTTGATTTGACACCACTGTCCTCATCTATCCACTTTCATATGGCTCAGCAATAGTCACTCTGACAAAATAAGAACTTTTGTTCTATTTGTGTGCAGTTGTCCTGTTTGTTAGGAAATGTCATGTTTGTGTCATTCTGATTGACATGTTGTGTCATTTATACTTGAGTTCTCCTCTGTTGTTCCTGTGCTTTTTCCTGTAGTTGAATGCGGTGTAAAAGGGGGACTTCCCTCCAAATGCTTGCGGCTGCTTTTCAAAACTTTTTCATGTGTCTCGCAGCGACATGATCAAAGATGACAATTGAGGACAGTGAATACGTGTGTGGCCGTGTCAGCACAGTGGTAAATATATAACATAATAGCACATGTTGTGACCCCGTATGTTACAGCGAGAGTGTCAGACAGTGCCTTACCTTGAACTACCTCCCTGACCGCAGACCGATCTATAACGTCTGCAAGGTGTAGGGTTGCCTGTGTTGATAGGAGAGATTTTCATTTAATTATTTATTTGTTTTTTTGCTTTGTCACCAATAATTGTGAATCCTCAGCTAGTTTTTCCTCTCTGGACCCTAGGGTCAGGCATCATGTTTCCCTGTGGTTCAAATGTGCTGCCTGAGAGCTTTGTAACATGCCATGTAGTGGGGCCTTCTAATGCACTGAAATTAACAGCCGTTGTTTTCAGTGTATTTTTCAGCTGCATTTCAGTGTCTCAAATCAAAGCACTCTGGTCCTAAATAAGAGGAATTATTCAGAGTTAATCTCTCAAGGACCACTGACCAGGACAAAGTTTTAAATGTTTGATCAGTTGTTGGGCATGAGTAGTTTTTGAACTCAAATCTAAGATAACCCCAACAACAACAAAATGTATTACTCTTATTTTTCACAATGTAGCCTAGTTCTACTAATGCATTATTTTATGAAATGTAACCCAGATAATTAAGCCAGCAATAGCATCTGTGTAGAAGGCAAAACCAGGACATTCTGATGTACAGAGCACAAAAGAGTCCACAACGAAATGATGCACCAAACACACAAAACAACAAGAACATTTTAGTCTGCCTTTTGTTTGTTTGTTGTATTTTCAGTTTGTGCGCAGATTAAACATTGTAAATGAATGTGGTAATTAACAGTGGGTGTACGAGTGTGTGTAGGTGCTGGTTTATCGGCTTGTTTTCCTCAGATGAAAGGAGCGTCATTTTTTATAAAACTGAAAGTGGGATTGGATTCAGTGCATCATACCCCCTTGTTTACAATAGGCTCCCTAGAGGTCTCCCTCCCTCTTTTTGCCAGCTAGAGTAGACTTAAAATAACTCGCCAGCTCAGGCAGAGCACCATTTACTGTATAGTCAGATTGCTCATATAAAGATCTTTGCATGAACTTTTACACATCATGTCTGCCTGCTATGTTTGATCTTGGGTTTCATTAAGAAAAGGGAAAACAATATAACACTCACCACATATAGTCTTGTGCATTCTACACACACTAAAAGCAAAGGAGTTCTTTTAATCACCATCTCTGTGGATGTGGCTAGCGTAATGAGATTCTTTGACTCCACTATTGTGACTGTTAAAATGATCGATAGAAATGAATAAAACCCTGCTCAATATAAATTGTATTGTTTTGTGGCTGCATGAATTGCCAGAGCAGAGTTCTTCTCCTCTTTCTTCATTCACTAAGCTATGCGTTTTTTTTTTTTGTTTTGTTTTGTTTTCCCAATTCATCAGCCTCAGAGAACAGAATAATTGTTGTCCATCTTCCCCTATAGTACTTGCAACTTAAATGCAAGTTTGTTTTAACCGTTATGTAAATCAATTACACTTTAACCAATGGGGTTACCAAAATTGGCATCAAACAGACCACTTGTGTGCATGTTTCTGCCCAAATTGTCACATGACAGCCACCAAGAGGAGGTCGCCAAAAGATCATTTGTTATCTTATATGTAGACATTAGGGACTGCATATACGCACATGGAGGTCCTACGCATATCTGAGTCACATTATGAGTTGCCTTATAAGATCCCTATTATAAAAAATGGATGTTTTAATGATGTTTAACCAGTAATATAGTCCCTAAAGTCTGTTTATGACCACCAACAATCATCTTCCGCAGTTGTTTGCTTTACTTTTGAGAGAAGATGCACTTTTTGTGTCATGAATGAAAAAACTCATTCCTCAGGAACACGACACCGGCTCCGCCATGATACCCATGCATGCAAGGACCACTTCCAGGAGGACAGATAACTACATTTTAAAAAGGCAGGTTTTGTTACACATCTAAAAATAAAGTCTGGTGCTCTGCCAAATAGCTGTCAGTCAGCTACAGACATTATTTTGTTTTTCTTGTGATGTCGTGTTTTTGCGCATGCACTTCATTCCTATATGCTTTGCCTTTACATTGAAAAGTACAATTTTGGGGTATTTTTTTCCTTTCGGCTTATCCCTTCAGGGGTCGCCACAGCGAATCAATTGCCTCCATCTAACTCTGTCTTCTGTATCTTCTTTTCTTGCGCCAACTACCTTCATGTCCTCTTTCACTACATCCATAAACCTCCTCTTTGGTCTTCCTCTAGGCCTCCTGCCTGGCAATTCAAAACTCAGCATCCTTCTACCAATATATTGACTATCTCACCTCTGGACATGTCCGAACCATCTCAGTCTGGCCTCTCTGACTTTATCTCCGAAACCTCTAAGATGTGCTGTCCCTCTGATGTGCTCATTCCTGATCCTGTCCATCCTGGTCACAACCAAAGAGAACCTCAGCATCTTCGTCTCTGCTACCTCCAGCTCTGCCTCCTGTCTTTTCCTCAGCAGCACTGTCTCTAAACCAAACAACATCGCTGGTCTCACCACAGTTTTGTACACCTTTCCTTTCATTTTAGCTGAAACTCTTCTATCACACATCACCCCCGAACACTTTTCTCCACCCATTCCAGCCTGCCTGCACACGATTTTTCACCTCTTTTCCACACTCTCCATTGCTCTGGACTGTTGACCCTAAGTACTTAAAATTCTCCACCTTCTTTATCTCTTCTCCCTGTAACCTCACTCTTCCACTTGAGTCCCTCTCATTTACACACATGTACTCAAACTTCATTCCTCTCCTTTCCAGGGCAAACCTCCACCCCTCAAGCTTCTCCTCCACCTGTTCCCTGCTCTCACTACATATCACAATGTCATCTGCAAACATCATAGTCCATGGAGATTCCTGTCTAACCTAGTCAGTCAGCCTGCCCATCACCATAGCAAACAAGAAGGGGCTCAGAGCTGATCCCTGATGGAGTCCCACCTTCACTCGAAACTCCTCTGTCACACATGCAGCACACCTCACTACTGTCTTACAGTCCTCGTACATGTCCTGCACCGCTCTAACATACAGTACTTCTCTGCCACTCCAGACTTCCTCATACAATACCACAGTTCCTCTCTGGGCACCATGTCATAAGCTTTCTCCAGATCTACAAAAACACAATGCAGCTCCCTCTGACCTTCCCTGTACTTCTCAATCAACATCCTCAAAGCAAATACTGCATCTGTTGAAAACCATACTGCTGCTCACAAATGCTCACGTTTTCCCTTAGTATATCTTCCACTACTCTTTCCCATAACTTCATTGTATGGCTCATCAGCTTTATTCCTCTGTAGTTGTCACAATTCTGCACATCTCCCTTGTTCTTAAAAATGGGCACCAGCACACTTCTCCATTCCTCAGGCATCTTCTCACTATCTTAAGATCTTGTTAAACAACCCAATCAGAAACTCTACTGCCACTTCTCCTAGACACTTCCATACCTCCACAGGTATATCATCAGGACTGAGTGCCTTTCCATTCTTCATCCTCTTCAATGCCCTCCTCACTTCTTCCTTAATAACTTTTCTATTTCCTGGTCCACAACAGTCACCTTTTGTACTCGTCATTCTCTCTCATTTTTCTCATTCATCAACTCTTCAAAGTACTCTTTCCATCTTCCCATGACACTACTGGCACCCGTCAATACATTCCATCCCTATCCTTTATTACCCTAACCTGCTGCACGTCCTTCCCATCTCTGTTTCTCTGCCTTGCTGACATGTATAGATCTTTATCTCCCTCCTTGCTGTCCAACCTAGCATACAAATCATCATAAGCCCCTTGTTTGGCCTTTACCACCTTTACTTTCGCCTTACGCTGCATCTCTCTGTACTCCTGTCTACTCTCTTTAGTCCTCTCAGTGTCCCACTTCTTCTTAGCTAACCTCTTGCTCTGTATACACTCCTGCACCTCCTCATTCCACCACCAAATCTTCTTATCTACTTTCCTTCCAGATGACACACCGAGTACTCTCCTACCTGTCTCCTTGATCACAGTAGCTGTAGTTGTCCAGTCATCCGGAAGGACTTCCTGGCCACCCATAGCCTTTTTCAGTCACGCAACACTCCACCAACCTTTTTCAGCTTCCACCATTTTGTCCTCTGCTCTGCCTTTACCCTCTTCATCTTCCTCACCACTAGAGTCATCTTACACACCACCATTCTATGCTGTCTGGCTACACTCTCATCTACCACTGCTTTGCAGTCACTGATCTCCTTCAGGTTACACCTTCTACACAAGATGTAGTCTACCTACCTTATAGGTCCCCCTATGTTCTTGTCTCTTCTGGAAGAAAGTATTCACTACAGCCATGTCCATCCTTTTTGCAAAGTCGACCACCATCTGTCCTTTGGCATTCCTCTCCTGGATACCAAACTCGGCCATGACTTCCTCATTGTCTCTGTTTCCTGCACCAACATGTTCATTGAAGTCTGCACCAATGACAACTCTCTCAATTCTAGGGATGTTCTGCATCACTTCATCCAGGTCTGACAAGAGTTTATCTTTCTCCTCCATCAAACATCCTACTTGTGGAGCATAACCACTAACAACATTGAACATCACACCTTCAATTTCTATCTACAGGCTCATCACTCTATGGCTCATCACTCTATCCAGGACATTGCTAACAAACTCCTCCTTCAAAATCACCGCTACTCCATTTCTCTTTCTATCTCTTCCTTTCTTTCAATCTACAAAATGACAGAACAGCTTAAACACTGCTCCTAAACTTCTAACCTTGATACCTTTCCACCTGGTCTCCTGGACGCACAATATGTCTACCTTCCTCCTCTGCATCATGTCAACTAATTCTCTACCTTTTCCTGTCATAGTTCCAACATTCAATGTCCTTACTCTCAGTCCTGGACTCTTAGCATTTCTCTTCCCTCTCCTCCTACAGACACACCTTCCTCCTCTCCTTCTTTGACAAGTACAATTTTTTGGTAATGTACCAAATTGTATTTGAACAAAAAAACCTGAATTGTATTATACTCTGCAGTGTGACTGTAGACAAGTGACAATGACTTCCGGTTCTGGTTTCCAGTTCTAAGCAACAGGCTTAGGAAAAAGAATATGTTACAAATACAGCTGAACTCAGGCAGTGTATTAATAATGCAGCAAGACGTGCGCCCTATTGTACGTTAATCGGGGAATGTACGGGAACCATGAACCGAGGCAAAGTGTTTTTATATAATTTAGGTAACCAAGATAGAGAGAGTTGTGGATACAGTGCACAACAGCCCTTCTGACACATTCTGTCAGAGACAGGCATAGACAAACCAATTAGTTTTCTTTTAAACTGTCTTAAATTCCAGCATTAAGGCTAGATTTTGGACAATACACTTCCAATATACTATTGTGGAACCTCTGAGACTTCAACTTGTAAAAAAAAGAAGAAAGAAGTAGTGTAATATGGGACCGTTAAAAACAAAATCACATATGTTTTTGTTGTCCTTTTTCCTTTTTGATTTTGTATAATTCTTAAGACAGTCCTCAGTGGATTTCCATTCAACTACTTATGTCTCAACAAATTGCGCGATATAATCTGGGACGTGTGTATTAGTGTAAAGTCCATATACACTGAACAACAGAAAAGCACAACTGTGTCAAGAACCTGAACAGTCATTCATTTTTTTAAATCCTGTTTAGGATCACGGGTGACTTGCAGGCTAGGAATCTGAACACACATCTATCAAGAAAAACTATCAAGGAACTTGTTCATGCGAAACAATCTAAGCTGCATTTTTGACAACTTAAAAAGAAAGAAAGCAGCATTCTGACATTCTTTCTAATCTTTTAGTATTTATGGACTGTGACACGTGGTTAAATAAATGGGCCGTGGAAAGGCACAGGCATGCGATATTGTTTGCACATTGTAACTATAATGAGTGTAAAAGAGGCACTAAACACTGCTCACGTTGATAAAAAGCATGCCGGGTGTGTGCAGAAGCATAGCACAGGTCAGATGCAAAACCCGCAACACAAATCCACTCGCTTTCTGCGCCAGTGTGGCTTTACAAGGTGAACGCTTTCTCACATGCACCTTGTCATGTCGTAAATGTTGGAAAGCATCATGTTGTACACCTCTCTCTTGACTTTACAGTACATCCTTTGACCTAAAGCACCTCAATAGACATTGGGTTTATTGACCTTTGTGGTCACAGCAGTTGCTAATTATGCCCATGTGTCATTTACACACCACAAGCAAGAAAGTAGGCCAAAAATGGGACTTACAGCATTTCCTCATTCACTGCCTGAAGAGTCAATTATTTACTCAACTGCAGAGAGCACCAAGTGTTTATTTGTTATTATGACTATCTCACTGGACCTGGTGGCATTTGGCCGCAATGCAATAAATCTATAACAGAAAAAACTTTGATCAGCACCTTTATCTGGATCTGCACCACAGTTTAAAAGACAAGGTCCCCAAACTTTTTCATGTGGGGGCCACATAACGTTTACCTTCTCTGATGGGAGGCCGGGGTCAGTTCGTAACAGAAAAAGTGTGACTATCACAGGGCTGCCTAAACGTAAACATTTACTGTATTGTTTTCCAGAAAGCCACACATAACCAGATATAAATAACCCTTTTAGGGATCTTCACAGGAAAAAAAGTCAGAAAATAAATATCACTAATAATGAAATAAATTTCTAAAATAAATAATAACCAAGCAACCCACTCTGGGTTCTTTACAGAAAGAAAGCTTGTATTGGTCCTGTCTACACGTAACAGATGTTTTTAAAACCAAATATTTCCCCCCCGGCCGCACGGTGGCTGAGTGGTTAGCACATTGGCCACACAGTCAGGAGATCTGGAAGACATGGGTTCAAATCTCCGTTGGGCATCTCTGTGTGGAGTTTGCATGTTCTCCCCGTGCGTGTGTGGGTTTTCTCCGGGTATTCCGGTTTCCTCCCACATTCCAAAAACATGCATGTTAGGTTAATTGGCGACTCTAAAAAAAAAATTGTCCATAGGTATGAATGTGAGTGTGAATGGTTGTTTGTCTATATGTGTGCCCTGCGATTGACTGGCGACCAGTCCAGGGTGTACCCCGCCTCTCGCCCAAAGCCAGCTGGGATAGGCTTCAGCATCCCCGTGACCCTAATGAGGATAAGCGGTACAGAAAATGAATGAATGAATGATATTTCCCCCCTCTCCATGTAGGAAAAATTTGTGTCCACACTGCCCCCACTGTTTCAAAAAACTGCATCCACATGCCCTGTCCACATGTAGGGGGGTTTCTCATAAAATTAAGTTTTTTTTCACGTTTTTGCACACATTATCCACACAAATCCGCAGATATGCGGCACTAAATACAAAGGTCTTGAAAACCTCCGCCCAAAGTGTGGATCTGGAGAAAACGCCAGTTATACATTTGCATATGGACGCAAGTAACTGGAGTTTGCGTTTCCAAACGTCACTTCCTGCGACAACGTATGCTGTAACGTCAGACATCCGACATGTATTTACATCAGAAACAACATGGATGCCCTCAGAATTGACGTTATTTTCTTACGTCTTGAATTTGTATCCTAAATCAGCGTTTAAATGTAATCCTACCTCCTCGTCTGTCCGAAAAACAGCCGGCCGCCATGTTTTATGTTTTGCGGAAGTGACGGGATGACAGGGGATGCTTCTGATTGGATAGAATTTCGGTAACAACAGGTTTGGCATGCGTATGACTGTGGCTCCCAATACATTTATCCGGTTACGTAAGGATGCATTTTTTTTTAAATACGAGGTCGTGTGGACACCATTTTTTTCAAAAACACAGAGGGAGAAAAATGCGGTTTTAAAAACACCCTGCTACGTGTGAACAAGGCGTTTTTAAGCGCATTTACAAGCATGCCAAGCCTTTAGGCAGCAGTAGTTAGCCAAAACTGCTCGTACTCTGACGTCACTTCTACATACGTCACACAAAAGCAGGGGCCAGTTTAATTTATTTTACAATAAAATACATGTAAACAGACAATCAGGGTAAAGAATAACAAATAAGATAAATACAAAATAAAAAAGACCAGCAAAGCTTATTTTTTAACAACTTTATTTAACAAATGCAATTTATAATAAGAAACAGCGACAACACAAATTAATCCAACAACACACAAGACCTTCATTTAGTTTCGCCATGTGAGGGGAGATAATTAAGTCTTTTCTAGCCACAAAAATGAAGACCATAACAAGCAAATGTCGCCTGGCAGTGGATAACGAACACAGGAGCGGATTCGGGAGACTCCCCCAATACCACAATGTCTTCTTGCACCAAAACAAATGATTTGGAGTTGGACAGCTCCGCTCCCTCGCTCCCAGTACTTCCGTCTCGTCCAACATAGAGCCGTGTGATTTTGCATCAGACGCCGAGCAGGTGAGCAGTACACCCGCTGTCAAACAAAGGTGACAGCTACTTGAGGTATGTGTGTGAGCGACGTGTGTAGAGTGATGACATGGATCCAGAGAAATCTGCAAATCTCCACTTTAGCCGGAGCTTTTAGAAACCTTCATTTTAATGAGAAAAAAACCCGGGGATTTGTGGACGACAAGGCAAAACACAGAAATATATCTCCCGTTTGCAAGAACTATGGCTACGCATAAACCGGGCCAGTCTCGTTCGTGTGGTCAAACCAAAAAAAAAAAAATCATAATGCGTCTCTGGTATTGTTCAGGGAGCCGGATCAAATGTGGAGGAAGGCCATATCCAACTCACGGGCTGTAGTTTGGGGACCACTACTCTACAAAGTCTTCAACAAATATTTGTGTAATCCTGCAAACTGACAAACTAATATACCTTTTTTTACTCCCATTTCCAAAGTCATATCAACAGCACACACTGAACACACACATGCTCTAAATTGAGCACAGCAGCATGGAGCAGGTCAATTATATTACTGCCCCAATTAAAATAAAACAACAGGACCCTCTCAATCTGTCCTGCAGGGGAGAGAAAATGAGCGGGGGGAGCAAAAAGAAATTGCAATAACAATATTCCAATCTGGTCTGATTGTCAAACTGTTACTTTTAATTAAAAAAATCGTATTCACTGCAATTAACTCCAAACTAGTCCCCTGTGGCTCAATGAATATGAAAATGTTTCTTCAACATCCTGTAATAATACCCTACGAAAGATGCCCTTCTTATTGAAATTTGAAAGTTTATCAGAAAGAAACTTTCAATTGTGTTTGCGTCGATTCATTCACACCGAACTCTAGAGCGATGACAAGTGAAAACAGACAAGGTTGTCTTTAGTCTAACTCAGTGGGATTATGATATGCCTTGATTAGTCCGATTTGAGATTGATTCTTCACTGACCAATATACACTCTGCTGTCAGCCTTTAATTGTCACTTGACAAGTCAAATGTCAGATTCTTCTGAGTGATCTTTATGTTGTCAATACGCATGCGTTATGTGTCGCTTTATATATATATATATATGTAAATATATATGCATAGATACAGTATATGTACAAATAGTATATATATATGTATATATATATGTATATATATATATACGAATATGCATACATACATATACACACATATATGCATATACACATATACACATTTATATATATAAATATATGTATATACTTTATATACAGTATATATACTGTATATATACACACACACAGAGGGTATACAGGGTGTCCCAAAAATGTTTACACTTTAAATAATTGTAAACTAGGTGTTTATTATAATGCGTTTAATTTTCAACATGTGAAAGAATTCACAAACATCATTCTATTCTTTTGTCACCACCTGCTCTCAGACTAGAAAGATAGATAGATACTTTATTAATCACCAAGATACATTTATGTTTGTTCTGGTCCAGACACTGCCAACAACGCGAAGCAATGGAATAGCACACATCGTGAAACAATTATCTTGGTATATGCGTGCATTCACGTTCAATGGTTGCTCTCAATTCAGTGACTATTGCAGGTCTGATTGCGTAGACTTTGCCTTTTAGGTAACACCGTAAAAAGAAGTATAGTGGTGTGAGGTCTGGTGAACGTGGGGGGTATGAAACAAAACTCCTCCGTCCAATTCACCTGTTTGGCAATACCTCATCAAGGAAGGCACCCCCTCACTACCATTGTGATGTTAGATCCTTCCTTGACATAGTATTCACACTATCATGACCTCTTGATGGCAAAAGCAAAAAAAAATGTCTCTTTTTGAACGTGGTCGGATTCCTGAGCTGCATAAGCAAGGCCTCTCACAGCTTGCCATTGCTGCTGAGGTTGGACGCAGTAAGACAATCATTTGAAACTTCTTAAAAGATCATGAGGATTATGGAACCAAAAAAAAAAGTACTAGCCTCGAAAAAATTTACCAGCCTTGAGCAGGAAGGTTTGACTGGTCTGACTGTCTAGAGAGAGCCATTTGACGGTCGGCAAATGAAGGTTGTCACTGGTGCTGAGTGCAGTCCAATAACCATCAGACAGCATCTGCGAGAGAAGGGTTTTAAAACGAAAAACACCTTCAAAGCCCTTGTCTTCTTCAGCATCACAAAATTGCCTGTCTGGAATTTGCAGAGGCCGCACGGTGGCTGAGTGGTTAGCACATTGGCCACACAGTCAGGAGATCTGGAAGACCTGGGTTCAAATCTCCGTTGGGCATCTCTGTGTGGAGTTTGCATGTTCTCCCCGTGCGTGTGTGGGTTTTCTCCGGGTACTCCGGTTTCCTCCCACATTCCAAAAACATGCATGTTAGATTAATTGGCGACTCTAAATTGTCCATCAGTATGAATGTGAGTGTGAATGTTTGTTTGTCTGCCCTGCGATTGGCTGGCGACCAGTCCAGGGTGTACCCCGCCTCTCGCCCAAAGTCTGCTGGGATAGGCTCCAGCATCCCCATGACCCTAATGAGGATAAGCGGTATAGAAAATGGATGGATGGATGGATGGAATTTGCAGAAGAGCACCAAATATGGGACATTGAAAGGTGGAAGAAAGTTTTATTCTCTGATGAGAAAAAATTTAACCATCACAGTCCCGATGGCTTCCAACATTACTTGTATGACAAGGAGATCCCACCTGGGATGTTTTCCACGCGCCGCAGTGAAAGGGGTGCCATCATGATTAAAAAAATATTTACAGTGGAGGTCATTATTGATATGCTGTTTGCAAACTGCGCACATAATTTCTGCTACACAGAGAATACCGGTGTAGTAGAAGAACTTCGGAAATTTAAATATCATGTTTTGTCCAAACCATCACGATTGGATTAGAGACTTATATTAAGTTAACATTGTACAGTCATCTTTTTACATGTTTTTTAATGTGATGGTGATTGATGTTTTGAGTTAAGTTTGAGTCTCTTGCAAGCTAAGCTTTCAAGAGATGTAAAATGCACCCAGGCATGCAAACAGGCCCAGCTTAGTCAGCAAGTTTTTGGAACAACAAGGGGTTAAGGTACATTTTAACATTCTTAACTGTGTGTAAAAAGAAGTTAACCTCTGTTTAAAAAACAACTTCGTGTGCCTGTGTAGGTGGGTCTCTTTGCAGTAATGTTAAACATAGCTTATTTCATTTTCCTCTTTTACCATTGAGGTTGTCGCGTCTGGTTGACATCATACAACCGAGGTATGGAAGTGTCTAGGAGAGGTGGCAGTAGAGTTCCTGACCGGGTTGTTTAACAAGATCTTAGATAATGAGAAGATGCCTGAGGAATGGAGGAGAAGTGTGCTGGTGCCCATTTTTAAGAACAACGGAGATGTGCAGAATTGTGACAACTACAGAGGAATAAAGCTGATGAGCCATACAATGAAGTTATGGGAAAGAGTAGTAAAAGATAGACTAAGGGAAAACGTGAGCATTTGTGAGCAGCAGTACGGTTTTATGCCAAAAAAAGAGTACAACAGATGCAGTATTTGCTTTGAGGATGTTGATTGAGAAGTACAGGGAAGGCCAGAGGGAGCTGCATTGTGTTTTTGTAGATCTGGAGAAAGCTTATGACAGGGTGTCCAGAAAGGAACTGTGTTATTGTATGAGGAAGTCTGGAGTGGCAGAGAAGTACTGTATGTTAGAGCGGTGCAGGACATGTACGAGGACTGTAAGACAGTAGTGAGGTGTGCTGCATGTGTGACAGAGGAGTTTCGAGTGAAGGTGGGACTCCATCAGGGATCAGCTCTGAGCCCCTTCTTGTTTGCTATGGTGACGGACAGGCTGACGGACGAGGTTAGACAGGAATCTCCATGGACTATGATGTTTGCAGATGACATTGTGATATGTAGTGAGAGCAGGGAACAGGTGGAAGAAAAGCTTGAGGGGTGGAGGTTTGCCCTGGAAAGGAGAGGAATGAAGGTTACCCACAGCAAGACGGAGTACCTGTGTGTAAATGAGAGGGACTCAAGTGGAAGAGTGAGGTTACAGGGAGAAGAGATAAAGAAGGTGGATGAATTTAAGTACTTAGGGTCAACAGTCCAGAGCAATGGAGAGTGTGGAAAAGAGGTGAAAA
The DNA here is from genome assembly GCA_024372805.1 of Oostethus manadensis. NCBI lineage: Eukaryota > Metazoa > Chordata > Actinopteri > Syngnathiformes > Syngnathidae > Oostethus > Oostethus manadensis. Next base: position 1,032,324 of record QODF01000089.1, read on the forward strand.
ATCGTGTGCAGGCAGGCTGGAGTGGGTGGAGAAAAGTGTTCGGGGGTGATGTGTGATAGAAGAGTTTCAGCTAAAATGAAAGGAAAGGTGTACAAAACTGGTGAGACCAGCAATGTTGTTTGGTTTAGAGACAGTGCCGCTGAGGAAAAGACTGGAGGCAGAGCTGGAGGTAGCAGAGATGAAGATACTGAGGTTTTTTTTGGGTGTGACCAGGATGGACAGGATCAGGAATGAGCACATCAGACAGGGGACAGGGACAGCACATGATAGAGGTTTTGGAGATAAAGTCAGAGAGGCCAGATTGAGATGGTTCGGACATGTCCTTAGGAGAGATAGTGAATATATTGGTAGAAGGATGCTGAGTTTTGAATTGCCAGGCAGGAGGCTTTGAGGAAGACCAAAGAGGAGGTTTATGGATGTAGTGAAAGAGGACATGAAGGTAGTTGGCGCAAGAGAAGAGGATACAGAAGACAGAGTTAGATGGAGGCAATTGATTTGCTCTGGTGACCCCTGAAGGGATGAGCCGAAAGGAAAAGAAGACCATTAAGGTTGTCACCATCTGTGTTTTAGCCCGCGTGACAATTTTGCTTTTGTTTTCATTCTGTCCTTACTTCCTGTTGTGTTCCCCCTTTTTGTAAGCACTTCCTGTTTTGTCTTGTCAGGCTCCCTGCTTGTTTTACTTTCCAGCTCCACACACCTGCACCTCATTTTGTGTTTGATTATTTAGTTGCTGCCCTGTTTTGTTGTTGGAGCATTGCTTTGTGTTGCTTGTGTTTTGCTGTATCTGGTTCCTGGCGCTGCAGAGCAGCAAATTATTATTAAAGAGAACATTTTCCTGACTTGCTATGGGCTCCCTGCTCTTCGCATCATTGGGGTTGTCACCACAACACCGCAATGCCAAGCCGAAAACGTAACAGAATCCTCGAACCAAAGATGACCTCGCGTAGATAGACTTCTGGACAATCCAGATTTTCAAGGCGATGGAGGAGGAGTGCGACAAATTCACTCCAGAGGAGCTGGAAGATGGTGTGGGGACTGGACGGCACGCTTGTTCCAATGGCGTTGGTGTGGCCGGGACCCGCCGAGCACACACCGGCTTTTCCGCGATGGAGGTCCCCGGCAGTTCCGGCCGGGTGACGGCAACAAGGTGGGCTTGGTGCCCACCCCCAAGCCTCCCTCCAGCTGTCCCTGGTCCTTGTGGCGGCCAAAGACAGTGTCTGGAATCTGCCTTCTGAACGGGGAGCTGTGAATTACAACCAGGTCAAAAGATAGGGAAGCTTATAACAAAGGAGAACCAGATGGAATAGATGTTTCTTCAACAAAGCAACAGATTGTCAGCTTCCTACAATCAAAGGAGGTGGATGTATATATCAACACCATTGACACTGTATGGCAGAAACACCATACCTGTCATTATCATTAAATTCACCAACAGGGAATTCAAAACTGCACTGCTGAAACAGAGGAAGATGTTGAAAGGCACAAACATCTACCTAATGAGCATTTGACAAAACCTAACGCTGACATTGCCAAGAAAGCTTGAGACTTGGGGATGCAGGGAAAGATAAAAAGTACTTGGAATACCAACAACAAAGTATACAGCTAAATGGAGTTCCAGGAGAAGCAAGAGTTCTGGTTGTCAAAGATACCAACAGATAATGGAGGATACAACGTACAAAGAAAGAACCAGGCAGGCAGTTCAAAGGATTACATACAATAACATGGACTTGAAAATCAATGTTGCAACAGCCTGCTCAACAAGTACAGAAAATTAGTTGCCATAATGTTGCCATACAAGACCAGTGCACTGTACTGTACTGTACACTACACCAAGACAGCAGGATGTGGATCCGGACATCAACCGAAGAAAAGGGAAAGGATTTTGGGTTTTTTAAAATTATTTTTTTATAGAAAAAAATAAATGTTTGTACGAGTGTATATAAAATTGAATAGTCTTTATTGTTATTGCACAATAGTTAAACTCTAAAAACCACTCTTCACCACATAATAGTAAAAAGTGAAATAACAATAGTAATAATGAATAAATAAATACCAGTGGAATGAAGATTTCAATAGTATGCATAGACGAGAACCTGTACCAGACATTATGCCCCATCTGCTTGCCACTAATAGGCCAAGCTGCATGTGATCTCCATGTTCTCCATCACTATGTGGACCTTATTCACAAAGACATTCCAAGATGAGGTTAAATATCTCCTTATTAGCTAAGTAGAATGGTGTATGTTTTAAAATCAGAACAAAATAATTTGACAGGACAAGGATTGCCAGGGTGGAGGGTGATTGCAAGGACTGTTGTGTTTGGCCATTTGTGTGGCCTTCCAAGATTGACACACATTATAGTCTTTAAATCCACTGTGAATCTCTGGATTTACCACAAAATCAGATGATATGGCCATACCCCCCTATGGGTTTTATCCATCCATCCATTCATTTTCTTCCGCTTATCCGAGATCAGGTCGCGGGGGCAGCAACCTAAGCAGAGAAGCCCAAAGGTCCCTCTCCCCGGCCACTTCGTCTAGCTCTTCCCAGCGGATGCCGAGGCGTTCCCAGGCCAGCTGAGAGACATAGTCTCTCCAACGTGTCCTGGGTCTTCCCCGAGGCCTCCTACTGGTTGGACGTGCCCTGAACACCTCCCCAGAAAGGTGTTCGGGAGGCATCCTAACCAGATGCCCGAGCCATCTCATCTGACTCCTCTCAATGGGGAGGAGCAGCGGTTCTACTCCGAGTCCCTCCCGGATGACAGTGCTTCTCACCCTATCTCTAAGGGAGAGCCCAGCCACCCTGCGGAGAAAACTCATTTTGGCCGCTTGTACCCACGATCTTGTCCTTTCGGTCAATACCCAAAGCACATGACCATAGGTGAGGGTAAGAACGTAGATCGACCGGTAAATCGAGAGCTTTGCCATTTGGCTCAGCTCTCTTTTCACCACAACAGACCGGTGCAGAGTCCGCATCACTGCAGACGCTGCACCACTCCGCCTGTCCATCTCACGTTCCATCCTTCTATCATCCCCTCCATCACCTCATCCCCGACCCAGAGATGGCACTCCATCCTTTCCCGGGCGAGAACCATGGACTCGGACTTGGAGGTGCTGATTCTCATTCCCGCGCTTCACACTCAGCTGCGAACCGGTCCAGTGAGAGTTGAAGGTCACTGCTCGATGAAGCCAACAGGACCACATCATCTGAAAAAAGCAGAGATCGAATCCTGAGGCCACCAAGCTGAAACCCCTCAACGCCCTGGCTGCGCCTAGAAAATCTGTCTATGAAAGTAGTGAACAGAATCGGTGACAAAGGGCAGCCTTGGCGGAGTCCAACCCTCACTGGAAACGGTTCTGACTTATTGCCGGCAATGCGAACCAAACTCTGAGACTGGTCATACATGGAACGAACCGCCTGGATTAGGTGGTCCGATACCCCATAATCCCGGAGCACTCCCCACAGTCTTCCCCGAGGAACACCGTCGAATGCCTTCTCCAAGTCCACAAAACACATGTAGACTGGTTGGGCAAACTCCCATGCAACCTCAAGGACCCTGCCCGAGAGTATAGAGTTGGTCCACAGTTCTACGACCAGGACTCTCCAGAACCCCCGAATAGACCTTCGGAGGAGTGTGGTCCCACGATAGTTAGAACACACCCTCCGGTCCCCCTTCTTGAAAAGCGGGACCACCACCCTGGTCTGCCAGTCCAGGGGCACCTGCCCCGACGTCCACGCAATGCTGCAGAGTCGTGTCAACCAAGACACGCCCACAGCATCTAGGGCCTTAAGGAACTCCGGGCGGATCTGATCCGCCCCCGGGGCCTTGCCACCAAGGAGCTTTTTGACCACCTCGGTGACCTAAGCCCCAGAGATAGGCGAACCCGACTCAAAGTCCCCAGGCACTGCTTCCATGTTGGAAGGCGTGTCTGTGGGATTGAGGAGGTCTTAAAAGTATTCCCTCCACCAGTCCACAACATCTCGAGTCGAGTTCAGCAGCATACCGTCCCCACCATACACGGTGTTGACTGTGCACTGCTTCCCCCGCCGGAGACGACGGATGGTGGTCCAGAATCTCTTTGAAGCCATCCGGAAGTCGTTTTCCATGGCCTCTCCGAACTCCTCCTATGTCCGGGTTTTTGCCTCAGCGACCGCCAGAGCTGCAGACCGCTTGGCCTTCCGGTACCTGTCAGCTGCCTCCAGAATCCCGTGGGCCAAGACGGCCTGATAGGACTCTTTCTTCAGCTTGACGGCATCCCTCACCACTGGTGTCCACCAACGGGTTCTGGGATTACCGCCACGACAGGCACCGACCACCTTACGGCCACAGCTCCGATCAGCCGCATCGACAATGGAGTCACGAAACATCGCCCACTCTGATTCAATGTTACGCTGCCTCCCTCGGAACTTGGTCAAAGCTCTCCCGTAGGTGGGAGTTGAAACTCCTTCTGACAGGGGACTCTGCCAGGCGTTCCCAGCAGACCCTCACAATGCGTTTGGGTCTGCCAGGTCTGACCGGCATCTTCCCCCACCATCGGAACCAACTCACCACCAGGTGGTGATCAGTTGACAGCTCCGCCCCTCTCCTCACCCGAGTGTCCAAAACATGTGGTCGCAAGTCCGACGACACAACCACAAAGTCAATCATCGAACTGCGGCCCAGGGTGTCCTGGTGCCAAGTGCACATGTGGACACCCTTATGCTTGAACATGGTGTTTGTTATAGACAATCCGTGACGAGCACAGAAGTCCAATAACAAAACACCGCTCGGGTTAAGATCAGGGGGGCCGTTCCTCCCAATCACACCTCTCCAGGTCTCACTGTCGTTGCCAACATGAGCGTTGAAGTCACCCAGCAGAACAAGGGAATCCCCCGAGGGAGCACTCTCTAGTACTTCCTCTAAGGACTCCAAAAAGGGCGGGTATTCTGAACTGCTGTTTGGCGCATAAGCGCAAACAACAGTCAGGACCCGTCCCCCCACCCGAAGGCGTAGGGAAACTACCCTCTCGTTTACTGGGTTAAACTCCAACGTGCAGGCTTGGAGCCGGGGGGCAACAAGAATTGCCACCCCGGCTCGTCGCCTCTCATTGCCGGCAACACCAGAGTGGAATGAAGTCCAGCCCCTCTCGAGAGGACTGGTTCCAGAGCCCTTGCTGTGCGTTGTGGTGAGTCCGACTATATCTAGCCGGAATTTCTCCACCTCACGCACCAGCTCAGGCTCCTTCTCCGCCAGAGAAGTGACATTCCACGTATCGACAACTAGCTTCTTTAGCCAAGGATCGGACCGCCAAACCCCTTGTCTCTGGCCGCCACCCAGCTCTCTTTGCACCCGACCCCTTTAGGCCCCTCCCACAAGTGGTGACCTCATGGGAGGGGGGACCCACGTTACCTTTTCGGGCTGTGCCTGACCGGGCCCCATGGATGCAGGCCCAGCCACCAGACGCTCGCCATCGTGCCCCGCATCCGGGCTTGGCTCCAGAGGGGGGCCCCGGTGACTCGCGTCCGGGCGAGGAAACACGAAGTCCATTGTTATTTGTCATCATTGGGGTCTATTGAGCCACTATTTGTCTGGTCCCTCCCTTAGGACCTGTTTGTCATGACAGCCCCCGACAACTTAGCTCCTAGGATCATTGGGACACGCAAACTCCTCTACCACGATAAGGTGGTGACTCAGGGAGGAGCTATGGACAATTTATATTCGCCAATTAACCTAAATGCATGTTTTTGGATGGTGGGAGGAAACTGGAGTACCTGGAGAAAACCCACGCACGCACGGGGAGAACATCCAAATGAGATGCCCAACAGAGATTAAACCCTGATCTCCTGACTGTGAGGACAACATGCTAACCACTCAGCGACCGTTACGGCCTCGCCTCGCCTCGTGCCGGCCTCTGCCCCATGGTGGGTCCCGGGAAACAGGGGTGCCTACTGCCCAATGGCTCGTCCTCTGGGAGGGGAAAAAAATATATAATTTACCTCCTAGTCTTACTATCCCTCGCGTCCTTGCCCCCCGACTGCCTGCAAGCAAGCACATAGGATCTTGGGGAGTGCGCGTGCTCCATGGGGGTGTGGCGGGGGGGGGGTCACAAACATGACCTCCTTCTGTCATGCCCTGGCGGCCGCAAACTCCCCAGTTTTAATTACACTTTTTCACTATACATAGACTCACAGACACCTCACATTCATTTTTGGGGTGGCGGGACTTGTGTCACAGGGTGGGCAGAGCTACTTAGCCGTGCTCAGCCGGCGGAGTGGTTCTGCCCATGGTGTCACGCAGTTTCGGCTCCTCAATTTTAATTGCCTACACACACATAT
>QODF01000089.1:1038723-1083457 GCA_024372805.1 Oostethus manadensis
GGATCTCAGTCGGCGGTAGTGCTGCGTGCGTGCGTGTGGGACTCTGTGGATATTCCGGTGGCCGGATATGGTGGTATGGCTCCGTGTCTCGGGGGAGCTCGCGGTGATGCTGCTCGCTGCATTGGGGTGGTGGCACATCCAGGTGCATATGTGAAAATGTAGGTGTGTGGGTGTGTGTGTTGGCATGTGTGAGTGTGGGAACAGGGTTTAGTGTGGGTATTGGGGCTGGGGTGGACGAATCACAGGGGGTGGGGGGTTGGGGTGGGGGGGGCAGACCCATGGGCCCTCTATGGGCGCCTGCCTCTGGGGAAGGCGATGGCCCGGGGCAGTTGTGTCTGGGGTGGCCTGGAGCTCCCGGGGTGTTGGGTATGGCCCCTGCTTTGGGGGGTTGGGTGGCTTCTGGGCCCGGGGGCTCGGGTGCGGTTGTCCCGCTTGCCCGAAGCTGGCCGTCCTCCGGCGGGTGTTCCGGCAGTTGGCGCCCAGGCCCCCCTTGTGGCCCTTGCTCAGCTGCCGAGTGGCGTCCGGCGGGGTCTCCCTTGCACCTCTTCGGAGTGGACTCGCTGTTGCCTCTTGAGGTGGCGGGGTCGGGCCTTCCCCTCTGTAGGGAGCCTGCTTGGGGGCCGTGCTCCCGCGTCTTCCTAGTCGGACCCTTGCTTTTGGAGGGAGTGCGGTTTGGGATGCATGGCGGTGTTCACCACAAACATCTCCTCGTTCTCTGTTTCACTCTGATGCAGTTATCCAGTCACTGCAGACTAATGTAGATTTAATGTAGATTTGTTGCACGTGTCATCTGGATGGTCATTGTTCAAGAGGTTCTGTTTCTTTTCTCGTTGTTTTTCTTGTATGTTTATCATTATTAGTAAATATGTATGTATGTATGTGTGTATACATATATATGCACACTGTATGTGTGTGTATGTATGTATGTACTGCATGGATATGTGTATGTGCACAGTATGTGTACAAGTATGTGTATATGTATGTATGTATGTATATTTACATATATATATGTGTGTGTGTATATATACATGTATATGTATGTGTGTGTGTATGTATGTATGTATATGTATATATGTATATGTGTTGTATATATATATGTATATGTGTATGTATGTGTGTACATGTATATTAGTATTATCATTATTATTATTATTATTATTTTATTTTTTCTTTCCCTTGTATTTTTGCTTATTTTGCTTTGTGGCTGTTCTGGTTGTATCACGGTTGTTAATAATATGGTTGAAATATGTTTGTGAGGTTCTTCTGCAACCTTTCTTATGTCCCCCACACCACTCCCCACCCGTCCCTTTTCAGGTCAGGTCCGGCATCGAAATGTGGCGCAACAAAATTCATAATAAACGCAGTCAAATGTCAAGGGAGACTCATTTGGATTATGAAATCTCCCTTGGCAAACCCATTTTGCTCAGCATTTAAAGGCAGCTTGACTCCCATTCAGCTGTTATGATACTGGACAGGACAAAAACAAAAAACAAAAAACAAAAACAAAAACAAAGGATGTGGTGGGCATTTTTCTTCTTGCTTGCACATAGCGTATCTGAGTCATAGAGTGACTGTTAGGAGATGGTTCCACGCCAGTTATAGTGTATGACAACTGTTATCTTTTTCTAATAATAAACAATACATAGAGCAAATTGTAAACATGAGATCATTATTGCAAAAATTCTTACCAGAAGAGCCAAAGTAGTTAGAAACGGTGGATCTGTGCTGTACTTCCCATTCTTATGTGTGTTAATTTTAATATTATGCTGCATTTAGTTTGACTTATTCCAGCACATTTTCCAGTTCATTCATCATAAGTGGGGAATGTTTCTCCCACACTACCTCACAGTAAAAGAATGTCATGGTGGTTCGCCACTGTTTAGACCTCTGGGCAATAGGTGGTAACGTGGCAGGATGATCCAGGACGCGTGTTCAGGGCACAATTGTTGTGCGCACAAAACGCGACTGAGCCCCCAGTAGATCCTGCTCCACCCCAGGGGATGATTTGATGTCACACGCAAACACCCTGTAACAAAGATTGTGCTTTGTCGGCAGTTTGTGTTGTGTCCAGGCCTGATCCTGGACTAGAAAGCACACAGTAAACATCCAGAACTCTTAGTGGACAACAGGTGGCTTTGCAACAAGTTAGTTCAAACACGCAAGTATTTTCATCTCACTTTTTTTTCAAACCAACCATGACTCAACTTGCCTTGAGTCCCCACTAATTAAAAATAAATAAATAAATAAACCTTCATCTTATAATTGACTAGTTTAAAGATAAGCAAGTGAGCAGCTACAGTGCTAAAACTTGAGATGTCTTTAGGACTTTGGGTTACACTTTGTTATAGAAATTGCTCTCTTGCTGACAAGATTTTTTTCCCACAAAAAAATATTTGCTCCAAGAGGTTTGGATTTAAGACAAAGGCACTTTTCAACTTTGTGTAAGACGCTGGGACGGCAGCTCCCATAAATGTATTAACTGGCAGCCACCTGTGTACAAATGGGAGTGGTTTTGAAGAAGCCGGTTGTTGATGTTGGAGGTCCACTACTGATTAGAACACAAACATAGACACTAGGGGACACTATCTCACAAGCTGCTGGGGTCATCAGGAGAGCGGCTATCATTTTTATAACATTATATGGACAAATTCTCAGAGGTTTCTTGAAAAAAAAGTCCTGTAGCCAGGGGCGTATTTAGAGATTCGGGGGTCCAAGGCAAACGTAGTCATTGGGGCCCTCCACATCCTTTTTTTTGGTTATTTTACAGAATGTGAGTGTGTTTTAAACCACTTTTTCATGCTTTTGAAATCTGTTACAGTTGTCTGTCAGCTTAAGTTTCTAGTCACACAGGCATGTTTATATACTGTATCATCTTCTAACAAGTTAGAATATAAAAGCCACCGAAAGTTATCCCAGTTTTCACTTCCTCTATCCACCTTGTCTCACTGTAACTCCATACATGCTATTAAACACGCATTAAACGCAGCTTTCAGTTAAACAGTTCAGTTTTTTAGCTAATTTGACCCTGGAAAAGGTCCTGGAGAGACTTTTTAACTGCAGAGTAATCGGATTTCATCATTTGTACTGTCTGTGTCCGGATTGGAGCACAGCGTTGCCTGTTAAACACCTCAAAGCAATTTTGTTTCACAATAAAAACTCTCCGGATGCAAAAGACACGCTCCTTCTTTTGGAAATGTGGGAAATGTGCAGCCCTTGGCATCACTCATGCAGCAGCAGTGTGGAATGGTTTCACAGAGCTAAGCTAAGGACAGTAAAAAGCTGTGACTCCCTCTCTGCCCATTGCCATGGATGCTCCCATATTGGCAAGCTTGGCGCAGGGTTTTAAGATAAGGACACAGACACTCTGGACCTCTTAACATCCCCCTCAGCAGGAGAAAATGAAATAATATTACTCCCTCGCCTTCCCTCATAAGTGGAAATGGAGCATTCATTCATTCATTTATGCATTTGCTATACCGCCTATCCTCATTAGGGTCGCGGATATGCTGGAGCCTATCCCAGCTGGGCGAGAGGCGGGGTACAACCTGGACTGGTCGCCAGTCAATCGCAGGGCACATATAAACAAACAAACATTCACACTCACATTCATACCAATGGACAATTTAGAGTCGCCAATTTACCTAACATGCATGTTTTCAGAATGTGGGAGGAAACCGGAGTACCCGGAGAAAACCCACACACTCACGAGGAGAACATGCAAACTCCACACAGAGATGCCCAACGGAGATTTGAACCCTGAATCTCCTGTCTGTGAGGCCAATGTGCTACACACTCGACCACCGTGCGGCCCGGAAATGGAAAAAGACAAAGGAAATGAGTATACATAGAAGTTTTGCAGCAGACCCCTGACCTCTGATTGGAGATTAAGCTTCAAAGAGGTTTGGTTTTTAGGAATCTTTTGCGTCATTCACACACTTTATCTTCTAAGTCTTTGTAATTACCAAGCATCATCATCATATGTTCTGTGATCTTTTCCATCATGAAATGTTGCTCTAAATTGGAGTGCATGTCATGTTTTCCACACGTCTAACAGAAAAACACAGATTACGAAAGTGTGTAACCTATTTACCGGTACCGGAAGCCAGCGTTGCTTGCTCGCTTTGATCTCTTCCTTAATAGAAAACAACTTTTTTATATTCTACATTCTGCATACAACCGCTGAAATGAAATGAAACCCGATTCTCAATCAGTATTTTCTGCTGTAATATTCCAGACTGCTTTTTTAATTAATTGGAACGGCAGCTGTAGGCCTCCTGCTAATACAAAGCCTCAACAAACAGGCTTCCTTCTGACCTAGCTAGCCCTGGGACTAATTATCATCTTATGGAAATGTGGCTATTTCTGCAACTTCCATATCCCTAATTATTTCTGTTATTCCAATATCAGGCTGGCTTTGATGTCCCAAATCCTGTATTTAAATAGTGTAAGATTCCTTTGTGCCCTCTGAGGATTGTTCATGTAAAATACATGGACTAAGAGTTGGTATTACCACAGCCTGGAGGGGCTGGACAGACCAGGTCTTTCTTGTGTTCCCCTCATTCATCTTCTCTCCCCCTCCCTTTTTTGGCTGCATCTGCTGGGCCAAATCAGCCAGAAGGTATAAGAATTTTGATGCGAAGCATTCACCTGAACTTACTTTACATTTTTATGAATTACTCCATTCTTGCAGTGACATTGTACATACTTTGAGACTATTAAGATTGACCTATCGTGTAAATGTTTAGGCCACTGAAAGTGCCGTTCTATTAACGGCATCTATTGTTGATGCATAAAGAAAACACTTGCATCAGTTTCAAGGGTTAAATGGCAGTGCACCATGTGGTCTGGGATGATCTTGGGTGCTAGGAGTATGATGTTGAACCGTCTTAGAGAATATCAAATCCCTTGTACAAGCCACGCGGTGATTTGATTCACCTGCACTGCAGGTTAGACAGAGTCCTGGAAATGAACTACACATGTAGAATTATGACTGTGGCTGCATCTCAGCGTTTTCCCTGCACCAGCGCATGAACTTCATCCTAAAAGATGACTCTGTGTAAAACCATCATCATGTATTTTCATATAGATGAGCTATGGCTACTTGCGCTCCCAGCCATGCCTTTATTAATGGGGAGCTGTCAGGATGGTGGCTGCTCTGCATATTCGCATATTAAACAGGCACAGGGAGGGGAGTGCCCAGTTTATTACCGTTTGATATAAATCAGCTTAAAGCATCTCTCCACCTCCTGCTCCACCTCCTTTTCTTCAGTGGACCGTCTCATCTTCTGTCTTTCCCTTCTGTCTTCCTCCTATGTTTGCCTTCTTCTATGTTTTTAATACAAAAACCAGTCTGTCTGCTTAGCCCACCCCTCGACAAATAGGGTACCATTTTGGTGGCTGTTCTTTTTTCTTGCTGCAGTTTCATTTGGTACATTTGGAGTGGTGTGCAGAAGGAAAACAATTCATTTCATCCAACGGAGCGATTAATGTCTATACAGTTTTAATTGAAGTCTACTTAATTACCCATATTGTGGCCATGCTAGCTTTCGAAATACCCATTCTTCAAAAATGTCCAACAACAGCGTGTCCAGAGCAACTGAAGTACTCAGATCTTGTATGGCTGCTGTGGTAAATGGAGCGTTGTGCTGGCACCTGTCCCTGGGCAGGGCCTGGGCCTCGGCATGCTTGCTCAGGCATGGCTGTGACACTAAACACTTTATATCCTGGCACTCCTCCAGATGACCAAATTATAATCGCCACTTAAAAGACAGGGAAAACAAGAGGCGCAGTGCAGAATATCCCTCCCGAGAGAGGAGTGCAGGACACGGCATGATGTGACTCTAATCATATCTTTAGCCTGATAATGATCCTGACATGTTTTGTTATGGCCTGCTTTACCGATGCCTCCACTTCCTCCTCTTCTGGTTTTGCTTTCGGCAATATTAGTGTACCATGTTAACATCATGGTTAATTGTTTTTTTTCTGTCTTGCGCTTTTGGTTTTTGCTTTTTACTGTCAAATCCATTGTATGGGCACAATTATATGGACAAATAATAATTTGTTATTCATATAGGAACTCAATATGTTCTTGGGGAAGTCCCTTTACAGCTGTCGGAATTGTCCTTTCACCCAGATAATTTTTGGTGGATAAGAGGTCAGAAGACAATTTCTGTTGTCGTTTATCATTCAAGATGTTCGAGGGGTATGTGAAGATCTTTGCACACAACTCCTCCAACAATGCCATAATGCCTGGTGTCTATCAAAGTAAAAGTTAAAAGATTTAGTACTCAAAAGGTTAGGAATCACTGGTAAAGACCATACCTGCCATTGCTGGATAAGCACAAAAATGCTTACCAAACACTCTCCAAAAACACACAACAATGGTCTATAAATCAGGACCGTGTCCTCTCCACCCCCTTTTCCTTTTGCCCCTCCCTCTTGGGGATTTTCTGTACTCCAGAAACAAGTACAGCTCCCACTTTTTGGGATAACTTTCCATAGGCATTATTAATTATCTAACTTCCTGTTGAGCCCCAAAGCCGTGCCTCCTCTGACCTTGTTTGGGTATGCAGATAGGAAAGAGAAGCACTGGTAAGCCAAAAATGCCTTTAACATCACCCTTAGTTGTTTTGACGCGACATTATACCTGTGCTGCAAGTTTTCATCCATACCTGTTCTATTCATGCTTGTTTATTGCCCCAAACATGTGCTAGAGGTTCACTCCTCTTAGACAGAAAGCCTGGGGCTATGTATTTGGCCACAGTGTTTTGCTTATGCATGTTTAATGTTGTTGAACATGAACACACAGTCCGCCTATCATAAACATGGCAGCTGGGACACTTAATAGGTCATAAAACTGTCAGTGAAATTAGAGTGGCATGTACACCAGTGCCACGCAACACCTGCTTGGAGACCAGGACAGGGTTGAATATTTTCCACGGGTATCCCTCCATCCCTCAGTGCCTTGCACAATAATACATGAGCAGCTGGAAGGTGGACAGCATGGATGTTTACAGCAGTTTACAGGGCATGACAAACATAAGGCCTTGTTGTGCATAGAGCAGATCCTTGCTTAGCATCATTAATCCAAAAACCGAAACTCTAATCAAATAAATTTGTCCCATTAGAAATAATGTCCAAGTCAATACGGACATCCAAAGATGTTAACACAACACACGTTTTTATCCATAGAATAGTCAAATGAAAGGTATACACAAACATTTAACAGCACTTTTACCTTGATTGAAGATGCGATCGTTGACAATTGTTGTTATGAGGCAGAGGGGACGAACAGAGATCTACACGGACACCACCTTTGTGTTTTGTTATAAGTTATGTCTGGAATTCAATAGTGTTTCTCACCTTCAGTATCAAAATGCTGGCACTTGCAACTTTTGTTTGCCTCCAATGTGGGTTATTTTGCAGCCATGATCAATAAGAAAAGCAAAAACTTGTGGGGTGACCATGTTGCTTAGCAAAGAACGGCAGAGTCAACTGCTGATAAATCACAGACGGGTGACAGAGTTGGGGGACAATAACTTCTGAGTTCTGTTTTGTTATTAACACAGCTGGACTTAAGCAGTGTATTAATAACACAAAGTGTATTATAACCAAGAAATGTACGCAAACCTAATCAACATTTTTGCGTACATTTTTAACGTAAACCAACAAATCCCCCGACAAAGCACTAAATAAGGTTTCACTAAACATATTAAAAATTGATGATATCTCTCAGATGCATGTGCACTTTCTCTGCTGATTTGTTGTTACAAAATGTAATATGCGTGATTCAAATTCTTACTAGTTAAAACTGTGGTAAAGCAGATTAACTGTAACGGCAAGGTCTTTTTATCTTTCAACATGTGTGGGAGGACTTCAGTAAGTGCCCTCGAGTGTGATCTTCACTTTTTAGGTTAACTGTGCGTGCTACCAGCTGCCACAGGGTAAAAATAACACTCTTCTTCTGCGCCATTATTCATTCAACTCCATTAATCATTAGAGCATTATCTGGCATGTGAAAATTCACTTCGCTGATAAGGGATGCATGACCCCAATATGAGATTTCCGGCTATTGTGGAGCTAGACTAATTGATCAAGGTCCGTTTCTGAGACTTGCTGCTGGGGTCTCTCCCTTACTGACACTTACAAGTGTTTTTATTTATTTTTAATTAAAAATGAAATGTTGTGGATATGGCTGAAGTTGTTGCTCTACTGCATTAGTTACTATAGCTGTGATATAAATAACTTATTTTAAACTCGTGTTTATACTCAATCGGTCCAATGAAGCAAAATAAGCTTTTTATTTTCAATTATCAGGGCTGGCTTGCTTTAATTGGTAGTGGTGGTTTATTCATCTTTATCAAGCTGCGTGTTCTGTAACAGTGATAAAGTTGTCAAACTGACAGGAAAATTGTTGGTCTTCTTTGTTTTTCAACTAGCTATTGCATCTAAAGAAAATTGCTGTTTGCCTCACAGTGCTTTTGTAATGTTACACCCCCACGAAAGGCTGCTTTTTTCCCCCTGACATGACCTCATTCAAAAGAAGTAAGTGTGCTAAGGTTTTGTCATTCTTTTCATGTGTGTGAATGCGTGCAACCTGATTATACAGACAATTTCTGCAGTGGGCAGCTTGTGGTCTCTCCCCAGCCTTGGCTACGGAGTAGCCAATTTTATGTGGTTTGTGGTCAACAAACAGCCTTTGACCTCAAAGAATGGCTGGTGTATCCATTGTGTGAATTCTGGGGGCAAGGGTGGGACCGTCAGGCAACCAGCTCTGATTGAGTTACTTTAGGCCCTGCTATATCACCTACTCTTTGCTTGTTTTGTTGAATTATTTAACAGGTGTCCAAGCAGAACAGATGAGTAAACTGAATTTTTTTCAAAAATAGATGAAGGGATTCGCCTGTCTGTGAGGAATTTGTCTTAATACAGACTTTAAAATATACATACTGCTCAGGTCTTTGGAAAGTACAGTAATCCCTCATTTATCACTGTTAATTGGTTCCAGACCAAACCGCAATAAGGGAATTTCCACAAAGTAGGATTACGTATTTATACATTGAATATTTTTGTAGTTCGAGCATAGAAACCTCATTTACAACCTTCTAAATATGTTCTTTTAATATTATTAGATTGGCATAGACATGAACTACCACTGCTATAGTCACTTTTACATTTTAGGGGTCATTGTGCCTGTTTTTATTCAAACCTGCAATAATACCTTGTTGTCCCGGTGAACAAGTCTGGTGTATGTGTGTCTCACCAAACATTACACTGACACCTTGTGACCTGTGTAGAACACTAAATATCATTCACATCTTTGCGTCTTTTGAATGTCTTATATATATTTTTTTGTTAATTTAGCCATTTTTATGCTCGAAAATGCTTAAATTAGGCAAAAATACCTAGAATAATAGGCCATATTCGACCACGAAACAGAATCCTTTAGATAGACCGTGATAGAGAGAAGCCACAAGATTCGAACTGCAATGTGGCACGACTATATATGAATATAAAAATAGAAGATGAAAGCAAATGTGTGTTTCATTGATGGATATCATTGTCTGCCTTAGGCTTAAGTTTCCCCACGTAAGCACACACAACACATCACTTAATAAGTGTAACAGTAATAATCATTTTTTCTATTGTCATTAGCCACTCTTCTCCACAATCTTCCTTAGAAGCCTTACCCTTACAACACTCCCGGCACGCAATGGGTGATCTCCGACACCAAATGCTGTTGGCATAGTCTGTGCATTAACAAAACTTTATAGAAGACATTTTCAGTAAGACACTGCTACTCCCTTGTGGTATTGGGTGACCTATGATGAGAGGCACTTTTCCAAGCAGGCCTCCAAAATGACTTTTCAACACATTTTCAGTTTCTTGCATCTTAAATGACAGTGGAATAGTCGGCTGTTACTTTCCTTAACAGAGCCAGATGGTGGGAGTGTGATTGAAGACTCAAGTTTCACAGACGCTTAGTGAGGAATTGCATGCAGGGCTGCACGAAGATGTGCATGCATTTCTGCATTTGAAGAATTCACATTGTGTTTGAAGTCACCTTTTAAATCAATTTCTTTGTCCAAATGATAGTATTGAAGTATATAAAGGAAATGGATCTACATCTTCTTCTGTCCCACAGACACATCTAGCCATCCATTCATCTCCAGGCATTTATCCATGCATCACAAAGTGAAGTAATGCATGTCTGTTTTGCAAAGGCCTCCAATAAAATGTCCATTTGTTTGTAATGGCCATAGATTACTTTATTGTATTTTGTTTATGATCTGCATTGATTGCTGTTCCTTTGTATCGTGCACTGTGTAATGTCTAATATACAGTATTATCTCAAAATCAGACATCCATTTTCAGGAGCACAAAATGGGTATGGGTAAGAGTCATAAAATCCTGTTTGGAGTGTCTAATTTGAACAACTCTGTAGAAATGTATAGAATATGCAGATATGTTTGAAATTACAGTGAAGCTTTGCTATAATCCTGAGCATGTCTGATTCAAATTTCATTCTGCAAAGTTGAAATTCTTTTTTGTTTGTTTGTTTAAACTTGTTTTTTAAATTGGATCAAGCCATACTGCACGAGTAACTTTTTGACTCCATAGTCTTCTCTCATGATGAATACATTAATATTAATAGAAACTTAGCTAATTACAGATATGCTTCCAAATGCAGATACAGCACCACTACACTGAAAAAAGACAAATGTTCCTCATTACATTATTCAGAATTAACATATTTACACAACAGGTGCATGTATGCTGTGTGTCCTGACTTGTAAAGAATGCGTCTATATGTTGGGCATTAGCTCCTGTTCATTATATTTTCATGAGGCATGCAGTGTAAAGAGAGCCATTTCTCCACTATGCTTCCAATTTCCCCTTCAGTCCAATTCACTTTCATGGCGCTGAGCTGCGGTACTCCCTACTGGCTCTATATCATCCCAACTTTGCTCCCGCTAGGTTTCCTGTTTGTTTTCATCCACATGTGCTTCACTGTCTCTCCCGCTGAGAGTAAAAGGAAACGATTCCTAGTGAAGGGCATCACCGGGTGTATAGCTCGAAAGGAGGGGGAAGTGGCCATGTTTCTCTTAATCAATACAAGGGCTGTTTACTATGCTGCAAAGTAGCTGAATGGTCAAGTAATTGTTGCACGTATAGTTATGAAGTTAAGTGAATGCATGTACAGTACATGCATATTACTCTAACATTGTGTATTCACCTCAACTGAACCTACCCTATTTGGAAGCTGATTCGAAGCTGCATTCAAGGATTTTATTGTCTTTCTGCAAAAAGTATTCCCAAAGCAAACATAGACCAACAATGATCTTTTTTTCTGATCAATTCATAAATTTGAGGTCAGGGCTGAATCTTTATAATAGAGTTAAAATGGTTTAAATTGGTTTTACTACCTGCCCCTTGACCCTCTGGTTTGCACCACAGGAGAGGGGAGAAATCAAAATATCTCCAATTCCAAAAGTTTGCTTACTCTGTACCTGACTAAAGTTTTATCTGTGATGTATCCTTTGGACAGTAAACATGTGATTTGCAAAGACTGCAAAACGCTGGTTAGGGAAGGAGGAACCAAGACTTCTTCCTTCAGTACTTCCAATTCCCAGGAAAAAAGCTAGTTGTCAGAAAATTCTGGACTGCGTTGCACTGAATAACCAGTGTTCTTCCGTTGTGCTAGATACCAGTTCACCAAACTTGTGGAGTTCCTTGAGCCACGCTTTGTCATGCCCAATTAGATGTATTTCTCAGATGTTGATGCTGATTCTGTATCCATTAGCTTCACAACGGAGATATGTTAATTCCATGACAGGAGATATCGGATATCCCTAATAAATTACATTATATACTGTATATATTGTATATATATATATGTGTGTGTGTGTGTGTATACTGTATATATAAGAAGTCAGGAAGAAGGCAAACACTTTTTTACACCATTATGTGTGTGTGTGTATATACAGTATATATATACATATATATATAACACACAGTGGTGTGTATTTGCCCTCTTCCTGATTTCTTATTTTTACGTCACACTTAAATGTCTTAGATCATCGCACAAATATAGTTACTGTAGTATATTAGTCAGTGACAACACAACTGTCTTCATTAAGTTTTTCTTCAGCCACCCAGAGTTGTACTTGCTAGTGTGTTTTGGATCATTGGCCTGCTGCAGAACCCAAGTTGGTTTCAACTTGAGGTCACGGACAGATGGCAAATGGCGTCTTCGGCATTTTTTGGTAAACAGCAGAATTCATGGTTCCATTTATCACAGCAAGTCCTCTAGGTCCAACATGACTATATTTTACTGTTGGTACGATGTCCTTTTTCTTAAATGCAGCATTACTTTTAGTACAGATATGATGGGACACACACCTTCCAAAAACGTATTTATCATCAGGCCATTCATCCATCCATTTTCTTTCGCTTATCCTGTATTTTCTGTTAATTGGTGATGTCAACGATAATATTTATTTTTTAAATTTAAATTTTTACGTTTATTTCAATTTGTTTGGTGATCACAAACATTTAAAACCTTTTGACAACTCTGTGTCAGAAACAAGTTTACAAGAGGAAAAATGAACTGGCCAAGAAGGTTTTACAACAGAAAACACATTTTACGTCACACATGTATATATGTACATTATATATATATATATATATATATGTGTACATTATATATAAATATATATATATATATATATATATATATACACACACACAGAGTTGTCAAAAGGTTTTAAATGTTTGTGATCATATATACCCCTGCTATATATATATATATATATATATATATAGGGGCAATATTAATCACACTTTGTCCATAGCTAACTCATTTTAAAAAATCACATTTAATTGCAGGTATATTATTTGTACTTACAAGTACAACTATACAAATACAAATATACATTATTTGTAAATATTTATGCAACTATTGTTTATCTGATATTGTTTTAATTTCTTTTATTTTTATTTTATTACATTTTACTAATAGGCAATGCAATATGAAAAACCTAATTTACAGTATTGAATTATATATTATTATTTTTTTAAGTGTCTTTTTCTACTACAATTAAGCTATTTAAACTAAGCAAATTCTCTTCAAAAAAGGTCTGTTTGAATCTAAAATATGTTTCTATCTTTAATAAGTAGGGATGTAAATCTCTGCGTTAAACAATTCAATATGTTACTACAATAACTACATCAGATGTTATGTAAAGGGATAATTATATTGGAAATGTGGAATATTCCATTTTCCTCCGCTTATCCGCGTCCGGGTCGAGGGGGCAGCAGTTTCAGTAGGGAAGTCCAGACTTCCCGGTCTCCGGCGACCTATTCCAGCGTCACCGGGAGGACACCAAGGCGTTCCCAGGCCAGCTGTGAGACATAGTCCCTCCAGCGTGTCCTAGGTCTTCCCCGGGGCCTTCTCCCGACTGGGCATGCCCGAAACACCTCACCAGGGAGGCGCCCGGGAGGCATCCGGACTAGATGCCCGAGCCACCTCAACTGGCTCCTCTCGATGTGAAGGAGCACCGGCTCTACTCTGAGCTCCTCCCAGATGGCCGAGCTCCTCACCCTATCTCTTAGGGTGAGTCCGGCCACCCTACGGAGGAAACTCATTTCCGTCGCTTGTATCCGCGATCTCATTCTTTCGGTCATGACTGTGATGTGGGATATTATTTTATTAAAAAATAATATAGAGTTAGAAAGTTTTGTCATGTTTTATGCAAGCAGCAATTTGTCCCACTGTTTGACGGTCCTTGAACGCACCTTTGTTGTCACATGCTGCACAGATAAGACTTCTATACTGTATTTTTACCCCTTTCCTTTACCTCACGTCTGAGGTTCCAAATGCTGATACTACATTTGAATGCACAACAGTAAGATCTGATGACCGTATTTAGTGCTAGTTTGTATATTTCTTGTTCTCAACCTCTCGGCAAAACAAACTCCAGGTGAATGGTGGTTCTGTATTCATTTAGTGCTTTTAATTGGCTGTTGTTACTGTCGTAGTTTTACACAGTCCATAATAAAAAAAGATAAATTAGAAGTATCTATGATTGCTATAATGTTAGTGTCAAAGGCTTAGCATTAGCTAGCTCCCCAAAATGCCAGTCTTTGTGGCTATGGCGGTAGCTAGCAGCTCCTAGCCTAAATCTTAGCTAGCAGTTCCAAGCAAAACAAGGAACGGCTCACATCTAAAAACACTCGTTAGTTGGGACACTTTATACCAAGGTACCACTGTGTAAATGACAAAACAAAACCTGCAGTGCGCCACTAATTTCTCACTTCTGTGGCGACATACTTCATGGCAACACGAATAACTTTGGTCTTGTTGAGAGATCTGCCAGGGCTCGAAGCTAATTTTGCCATTCCAAATACCCTTGTCTTTGCCCATTTCTGCTCAGCCTTTGTCCCTGCTTCTAGCTTCACACAAAACTGCAACTACGGTGTAGGCCAAGGGTCAAACAGAACTTTGACAGCCCTAATATATATATATATATATATATATATCAGATTATAATCACAGCAAGAGTAGATACAAATGGTCTTGTTGTGAGAGCCATCTACCAGGGCTTGGAAGGTAAATTTACCAATCAAAATACCCTTTTTTTGTCCATGTTCGCTCAATATTTGATCCTGCTTGTGGCTCCACACAGCTCCGTCCTCCTCAAAGTACACTGTGGCTCGATGGCCAAACAGAACGTGTGCACGATAATAGCATGTCAAAAAAAAAGTGCTGTTAAAGGAAACATCCGTTAACATGTTATTAACGGGTTAACTTTGACGGCAACACAGTGTAACTCCAAGTCAATCACACTTCTGGGAACTCAAACTGTCCACTTAGGAAGCAAGACAGATGGACAGTCAATTCACATGCTGTTGTGCAAATGGAATAAAATTAATTTGAGGACTTTGGAAAAGAAGAATTTGAGTGCGACTCCAAATATAGACCTCAATGAGATAATACATCGGATTTCCATTGATAATTTTGATGTGATTCTGTTGTCAACACATTCAACAAAGTAAAGAACAAATCATTTAATAAGAATATTTCATTTATCCAATCTAGTATGTTATTTTAGTCTGCCCTTTATATTTTTGAGCACACATGTGCGTGATATACACTGCTCAAAAAAATTAGAGGAACACTTTTTAATCAGAGTATAGTAGGCTATCAGTCAAATTTCTGGGATATTGAACTGGTCAATTAAGTAGTAAGGGGGTTGTTAATCAGTTTCAGCTGCTTTGTTGTTAATGAAATCAACAACAGGTGCATTAGAGGGGCAACAATGAGACAGCCACCAAAACAGGAATGGTTTTCCAGTTTGAGGGCACTGACGTCTCATCTCTTTTGGCTGATTTTTTACTGACTGACTTTCTACTGCTGTAGTTTTTAATTTGGCTTGGATTAACCTCTCTGTTGATAGCATGGTGCGGTACCTGGACGCTACAGAGGTTGCACAAGTAGTCCAACTCCTCCAAGATGGCACATCAATACGTACCGTTGCAAGAAGGTTGGCTGTGTCTCCCAGCACAGTCTCAAGAGCATGGAGGAGATTCCAGGAGACAGGTAGTTACTCCAGGAGAGCTGGACAGGGCCATAGAAGGTCCTTAAACCCTTTGCAGGAATCGGTATCTGCTCCTTTGTGCAAGGAGGAACGGGATGAGCACTTCCAGAGCCCCACAAAATGACCTCAAGCAGGCCACTGGTGTGAATGTTTCTGACCAAACAATTAGAAAAAGGCTCCTGAGGGTGGCCTGAGGGCCCGACGTCCTGTAGTGGGCCCTGTGCTCACTGCCCAGCACCGTAAAGCTCAATTGGCATTTGCCATAGACCACCAGAATTGACACTATGCCACTGGTGCCCTGTGCTTTTCAGCGATGAGAGCAAGTTCAACCTGAACACATGCACTTTCATTTTTGGGGAGTCTTTGATTTCCCCCCTCTATAGGGTGATCATTTTCATTTCTATCAAGTTATGTGGCATCATTTTGTTACTAATACATGATCCACTTATTATCAGGAAAGATATTCAAGGTCATCCCCCCCCCATTTAGATCTGATGTGTTTTGAAAGTGTTCCTCAAATTTTTTTTAGCAGTGTGTGTGTATATATATATATATATATATATATATATATATATATATTACACATGTGCAAGTGCCCTTTTATGTCTCAGTAAGGATTGGCAAAATGTGCTGTCTGCGTGCAGCCATCCCCACCAGTGTGCTATCTAAAGGCCACTAATAAAGCAGAGTTTAAGAGGCTCAGAAGTATCCTGCTGTAATACCATTAATAATTATTGGCATTTAAGAGGATGAGCAGGGCTGCTAAGTGTACACGAAGACATACTTTTTGCTGTACTTTTCACTCACAGGTTTGCAATGAGGGTCTCTCCAGCCCTGCTAGTGTCTCACAGTGACAAATTTAGATTAGTAAAACCGAAGGAAGGAAAAAACCTCTAGGGGTTCTTTTGTGACAGTCAATCTACACTGGTTATATTTAAGCGTCTGCTTTTATAATTTCCATCCCTATTTGCAGTGTGGAGGCATGACCACACTCGATGTTAATAACATTTAAGTCATTAGGTTGGATTCAATTAAAAACAAAAAACTCTACTCTATACTCTGTTCATTTTCCCCTTTGACTGTGTTTCCCAAGACATGATAAAGATTTAATCCAATTAGCCTGGCAATGTATCACAGGAATGCTGAGGGAAATACACTCTAATTGGACTAGAGACAATTAGCTGAATTACTTCCATGACAAGTCAGAGAATATTGTCAGATTTACACAATATTCCCCTTGCCGAAGCCTTTAGATGTTGTCTCTTTAATTCAGATAAGATGGCACATTAGGCAGGACTTTCCCTGTATTTCATTCTTTCTGAAGCCAATACGTGAAACTGATTTATTCATATTGGCATTCATGTCAGGCCTTGCCATTCATGGCATACAGTAGATTTGTTCCGAGCTGTTTAAGAGTGATGGACTTGTTGGGTGTCTTTTTTTTGTATTGTAATCACACATTCTTAGTTGCAAATTGATCTTCATCTTGGCATCATAATCTTGATGATTAAGATGAACAGTTTTTGTCGAATTCACATACAGTGATATCTTTGAAACAAGAAAGAACGACCCTGCCTGTGGAAAAATGATTAGCCATGAACTAAAACAACGTACACTTTTGACTGAACTGCAAAGTACTTACTGTTTAATTCATCACGTATTTGCAGAACCTGCACGAGCACAGATTGGGAATGCAGAGCAGTGAACTTGGACAATGGCGAAGTGCAGAAGACTCTGGGTTGGATGAAAGATCAATAGCGAAGGAATAAATGATGGGTTCCCCAAAGCAGTCAGGTTTACCCACCCATTCCCCCCTGCTCCGTTTCTCTTCTAAACAAATGCATTCCAAACCAGCACAGGGAGCACCCCTGCTAACAATGACAAACGACAGCACATGGAGTTTTCTCTCTCTATTAACATAAAGTAATATAAACCGAAGGACACTAGTGTATAGAGAGAGTTAGGGGCTAATGTTCCATATCAGATGTGGACAATGTCAGGACTGAATACAGATTAGGCTGTGTCCTTCTCTCCCGGGGGGAATTAAGGGGTTGACACCAGTCTAGCTGCCAAGTGTATTATTATAACATGCTGGTGCCAGGTCGGTCCTCCCTGGACTATTAACCCCACTGTCCCTAAAGCACTTCACTACTGGCCCTCATAACCACAACAACAGAAAGTCTTCTGCCAGCTTCACCTTATTGTACTCTACTCCCCCATCCCCTCTTAGCCTCTCTGTGGCCTACTGTAAAGTTATTGATAAGTCTCCGCAGGCCTCTGCACAATTATTTTATTATAGTGATCCAAATAACCTCAGTTTATTTAATGTCACTCTCACAAAGATGAAACACCTCAATGCCAACAGTGTGGTAAGAGGTTGAGTTGTTTGATAGGTGTGGCACTTAACACGCAGAGAAAGCAGTAGGTGTGTAGTGTGGCTGATCTGTTTGCTGATGATAGATTGCTGTCTATTTTCAGTATTGCTATGGGTCATTGCTCATGAGTTAACAAGTGGGGCTGGATTATTGGAGTAGTTACGCTTTCAAGTTAGAGAGTGTGCTCTGTTGCAGGATATGTGATTCAAATACTTTTTAAACAGTACTAATGGATTAGGCCATTAGGAATAACTTAATGCATGTTTGTTTCAATGGCTATTCCTGCAGTAGGTTTTGATGGAAGTACAGCTGGAGTAGAGAGAAAATTGAGCCACATTGGTTAGATAATACAGAATTGACTCCTCTAAACTGCATCTGGCACTATTCTGTTGGCTTTAGTTGTGTTGCTCTTCATATAAGAACGCTTGACTTTGTTGAAACACTTGGTGGCCTCTTTACACAGGAGCTAGTAGCCTGTTACCACTTCGAGGTTTGGCGCTTTAATTGCCACCACACATGGAAACATGCAGTATTATGTGAGGTGAGATGCTGGTGCTGGAAAATTCCACGCAATAATGCCTGCGGGTGTCATGCCATGTGAGCGATAATGTGTGGGCAGAGGCTTATATTCTCTTTTATATGGTCATGCCCACATTGGCACACACACGGAGCCCCCCATTTGAGCTTTGTAATGAAAGGAACACGTCGTCATGAAGGCTGGGGTTTGAGGTGTTGTTAAAGTCTTTGAGGTTTTCTCCCCGTGGGCCTCTGTCTGCTGTCCTGAATAAGAGGAGCTTTGTTCGAGAGGCGACAGAGGCTTTAGTGAGGCGTGTTGGGCAGCTCTTTCTCTGCTGGATTCTAGAGAAATGTCAATCCAGCCTTAAACTTGCCCAGTTCACCTCCCCAATGACAGTGTCAGAAACAGTGTTGTTGTGCACATACACACACATGCACAAAGACATGCAGTTCTCTTTTGAGATGTTATCTTGTTAACTTTGCTGTAATTAAGAGCAGTGATGTCACAGGTCAGGGGGGAAATCCCACAAAATGAAAGTAGGTTCTTTGTCACACTCTTGTTAAGTTATATCTGTGAAGTTAACTGAAAACTAAGTGTGTGGAATACCAAGCACAAAATATATAAGAGATCTTATTAATTTACATGTATGGAAATGCAGAGGACGACAAATTCCCATGAGTTTTTACAATATAAAATTCGACCAACATTTTGCCTCTCACAAAATTGTCACCATGCATGATGTCAGCATACCCCACACGAGAAAAGATCAGCAAGCGAAGGATTACCTCTGCGTGCATTTTGCAGTTTTTTATTTCCTTTTTATATGGCTTTTTTGTTCCAAAAAAACCCCAGCCTGGACATCGAGTAAGAAACATACACCAAAATGTACATATACATAAGGTAACATCTAAAACAGTAAGCATCCAACATGAACATACACTTTTATGCTTGCTGTGAAAGATGAGGTACAGTGTTCAGTGTCCATCAACAGATTCTCTAGACACATGAGTCAAAATCTTCTATTTGAAAGATTGCTGAGTGATGGATCATGTTCCATTTGAGAAGTTCCACTGTGGAAAGATGAAAAAAATAGACTAGAAACCTGCCTTGAAACTACAGTACGTAGCAATATAACCTGGAGGGTTTGCATTTATGCCATTCATAGGTAGCCATAGAATTGGTACTGCTTATTTCTAGTTATTTCTCACAAATCCATCTGTATTCCCTTTCGACCAATGAAATGTGCCGGTGAGCAGCAAACAGGAAGACATCAGCATTCCTTTACTCTCCTGGCAGGAAGTCTCTGTAACGGCCTGCTGGGAAATGTTTTTCGTCTTTCCGTCTCTTTTTTGCATGTATTCACTTAGACAAATTGCGATAATAAAATGTCACTAATATAGCTGTCGTTATGCCAAACAAAACTGTCTTTGTCGAGTGAGTCCCCTGTGGAAGAGAGCTCTTCCAGGACATGTCATTCTTCACGTCCACCCACCAACCCCCCTTTTCAGTCTCAGCCCCCCTACCCCATCTCCCCCGACCTTCTCAGTAGTGCACATCAGAACACTTTCAGCCATATGTCTCATTCTTTCTTTTAGCTTGGCAGCAATCTGAGTTTTGGGATGATGGGGATTTACCTGACTGGGTTGAACACTCATGCTCCTAAAGAGACAATAAACAAGCCTGTTTCCATGAGTGAGTAGTTGGTGAAAGCCATTACTCATAAAAAGATGATTAAAGACTCGCTTCATAAAATATTGTGAAGTTTACCTGTTTTGTGGAGGTATTGGTTCAAGTCATAAAACATGCATTAAAAATCTGCTACGCGATATGGTTTACTTTGTGAGTGGTTAAAGTCAATTGAGACGTTAAAATGACACTAACCTTAACCTTAAAGTGTAAAATTAAAGTGTTGCTCAGCATTTCTGAACATCAAATGGTGCTGGCTGAAAGACAATACTTTATGAGAAGCAATGGGGATTGCGAAGCATTGAATTTGATGGTCAGCTATAAATGTTGATTGGGTGCCCGTGGAGGTGTTTAAGTCTGTCTGCGTCTAAATGCTTAGTGGGCAATAGAAGGGCTTGGGGCAGTGCCATGCCCCCTGCAGTAGTTTATCTTAGGCTTGTACCTGCCCCCCAATGGCAGGGTCAATTCTCAGGGTGCCCTGCCCCAGCACAGCTCCATTAGTGGGTGTGCTAACCTTGCAACAATGCCGTGACACTCTCGTTTTTCATCTGGCTTTGCCTTCAGCCTTTTTACCCCACTCAGCCTAACCTCTGGGCCACCCAGTTGAGACAGAGGTGAGATGGACTTGCTGGTTGGACAATCCACTGCCATGCCAGTCAAAAGAACATCAATGGAAGAAGCCAGGAATGAAGGTAAGAATTTTTTCTCAAGCGGAATGGAATTAATGTGTAACCTTGGTTAACTTCCACCCTGGTTAGCGCGTTTTTGGTTCCTGCCGAAAAATTACTCATTACGAAACAGGAAGGTGGTGTGCGCTGTGATCTTGCTGCCACATTGTGTCTGTGGGAACATTCACATAATTCATTTATATTACACCTGTGATCATAAATAGGACAGGTGGCGTAGAAAATAAATGAATGCCTAGAAATTGCAATCCTGTTGTTGCTGTGAAAACGTGCTTGGTCTCAAAAGCAACCAAAAATCAAAATTAAATCTAGGCTTCTTTCGTGTTGCAATGTCATGCAACACTCTTTGAATCATGCTGCACACTTGCTCTGTAAATGAAGCACAGATGACACGTCCTGCAAAATCGATTTAAGACAAGATCTGTAATCATCATCAATCACATCATCACCACAGAGATGACTGTGGCAGTGTTGTCGCACAGCTCGTTTTTTCCTTTCATGCAGATCACCCTTCATGAACACATTCACGTATCCAGGATGACCTAATGGCACAGTTTCACGTGGGTGTAAAAAAGCTGTGAGTATTTAATCTCTGAGGTTAAACAAGGCCTAAGGTGTCAAGACAGATACACAATTGGAGCAGATAATGAGATGTGAAATCCAGCAAACACCTTATCAGTTTTCCATGCTTTGGTATGCCTTCCTGGTGACCTACTTCCTTTTACGGGGTAGTAATCCAGCATCCTCTTACTCAGCTGTGAAAACTATGATATCCTGTGACACATCACCTGAATTCTCTCATGTACTTAAAGAATCGGACTTGTCAAGGCTAGACTAATTTGTATCAATCAACCCCACAAGTAGCAGGTACAACGACTGGACTTTGACTGCTGAGTTTGTGCTGCCATACATGGAAGTTGAGCAATGCCATCAGCATACTCCTAGCTATTTACCTAAGTAGCTACGCAGTCATCCATTCTGCATTTTTTCATTGTCTCCTTGCATGCTTTTTATATAGCAGTGAAAAAGCTTAGGGCCTCCTCTTCTTGTCAGGTGCTTTACAGCTATGCTCAGTGCTTCTTCTTACATAATCAATCTCTGCAAAGCTTTTGAAGGCAGTAAGAATATAGAAAAGCTAGGCCTGCCCGCCTCCCTAACATGTGTGGATGATTAAATGGGTGTAATCTATATTCGTGCCCGTGTTGGCCTCGCTGTATTTTGTGTTGCATGTCTATTCATCCCCGACACCACCGCGATCCATCATATACACTGCTGATGGATATCTGTGCCCTTCCGAAGCTGCCCTGGACACATACTTATTGTATCCTTTTACTGAGGTGGAGCAATGAACTCAGGCGGCCCTGCAACAACAGAGGCTGATACTCAATAGCTGAAAGAGCAAGGGCATGGGTGAGTATAGGGATCCAAATTACACCGCACGATACCCACCACACTGTGAAGCTAACTGCCAGAAGAGAGAGGGATGAAAAGACATGAATAACATGACAAATCAAAGTGCTCTGAAATGGCACATTCCCAGAGGAATTACATGGTTGTTACTGTTCTTTACTTGAGCAGGAAAAATGAATTAGTTTCTTTTTTTTACACCACTCAGGATTGTCTGTGATAAAACATTCAATCAGAGGTAGCCCTGGGTGATACTATTTTAGTGCTGGGTGCAGTGTCCTCCTACATTCTCCTTTCTAGGGAATTTAGTGTGATTTATGGTGAAGCCCGGGCAGCTAGATGAGGCTTTTCCTGCTGATATGATACATCCATGTATGGCTATAATGAAATTCTCTGGTGCACAATTCAAAATTGTCACTGACATGATAAAGGAACTAATTAGAGTGAGACACATATGGAGTTTTCTGATTTGTAAGAATGCACTTCCATCCATTAGTCTCTATCATGTATTAATATATTAAGCACATTGTAGGGGAAATACAAAAATGTTTAGTAGCTCCATGCTGAAGATAAATGAAAAACTTGAAATACGTTTGACCCATGCTGAGAGGAAGCATTTTCAGGAGAAGGATGAGTCACGGTTAAGCTTCTTATCCGATGGACCTGCCAACCCCGTGCTGTCATCAATAAAATAATCTCATCGAGATGAAACACTCTGATCCCTGTACATTTCACATGTAGACTATTTAAATTCTTTAGGAGCCAGATTAGGTATGTGGCTCTATTATGCCCAACTATTACATATAGTTGAAAAGCAATGGCCAAATTTAATATTTGTGTGCCAGCTCCATCTTTGCACTGTTTGAATATACTGTAGGAGAGGAGAAGCTACTTCATCAGATGCAAATCTAGATGTAAGTCCCCCCAATAAGAAGGCTTAGTGAGCAATGAAAGAGAGCCACACAATGAATTAGCTCCTGATTATATGCTATCATGGTAACCTAATCTTTTGTAAGCTGCCTTTTTGCCTCACCCCTTGCAGAACCTTCTCTTTACTCGTACTGATGGAGTGACCTGAGTCGCTGCGCTCCCGCCTCAGGGTGTCGGCTAAACTGATAAGGACAATGCGATGTAAAGAATGAGAGGGGAGTTCAAAGTAGGAAATACTTCTCTCCCAGCGACTTTGTATTTTTTACCAGCTGCCCTTGACAGACCAACCACTCACACTGGATATACAGGATGATGCTCCATCTGGGGTCTTTGCACAAAGACTCCAATGAGGATGAGCGGGTGAGGAAAGACAGGTGTGCCCGGTGTGGTTCTCAGGTGACCTCAGTGTGCCCTGGAGAGTGTGAAGCCCATGTGGGCACAGGTGTGGTTGGCACCGAGCTGCTGTGTAACAGCGTGTCCCGTGCAGTCTCACCAGCCGGTGTGCCCTGGCATGGAGCCGCGTCCTTCCCCTCTCCTGCCTTTGTGGCCGCATAAAGTGTGATGACTTAATTCTTGCCGTCTCTGTGTAATTAAATATGATCTCATAATGTTATTGATTCGGGTGGGCGATAAAAATTACACTTCCACGGTCATGCAAAGTGTACCACATATTGATATGTGGTGTGTGTGTGTTGAAGTGTAAAGTGTAAAGCCACGATTTAAAGAATCAGTTTAGTTTTCATCCAAAGTGGCTGCACACACACGCTGTAGTCATTAGTAACAGTGTGTGCACACAATCACTTTCCAGCACTACTGGATACTATTGAACAATATCTTTAAATTGATCCCTTTTATTTTCATGTTCAGTTCAAGGTGACAGGGGTTAGTGCCTATCCCATCTGAATTTGGGTTAAAGGCAGGCTACATCCTGGACTGGCAGTCAGTTTTTAGACAGTTGTTATTTAGGCACTGACTGGGAATTGATCCCGTACTAGCAGCATCACAGGCAGCAACTGTATGTAAACTACACTACCACCCCCCAAAATGATCAAAGTGAAAAAACATTTGCATTGATGTTTCAAATATCCGCAGGGGGATTACATCTTTAGCAAAGACACTCTACATCAAAATCTTCAAGGGTGCACTTTAATCAAAAAATCTGATATAAATGATTTTCTTAGCAGTGACAGATATGTAACATTTCTTAATAAATTCTCATTTACGTATGCTATTACGCACTACAGGTTTCTGCATTTGCAATTGTCCATTTGGGAGTATGCATCTTTCTTTTTGGGTGTTTGTCCATGTCTCATTTTGTGTGGGAGTGTGCTTTGCACCATGGGAATTGTCTTGCTCCGCTTGTATTTTGACATTTGATTTATGTTTGTGTGAAACCATTTTCATGCAAGCCATTATGCAATCTATAAAAGCAAGCATGTGGTTTCAGTGAGTGTGGGGACCGGCTGCTGCATTGCTAGCATACCAAGTGGCACGTCTTTGTAAATTTCATTACTCTATCGACACTGCTGCAGCTCTGACCACAAGCTAAAGGTGCCATTGGCTAATGAAGGAGGAGGCTGCGTCTAAGTGTAGATGGATGCTGGCATCACTGGTGCTCTGTGCTATAAATATGTGAGCATATTTCTCAAAGATATGAGGATACTGACACTGTTGCTTTTTCTGGGGGAGGTGACTGCACTTTGCTGACTTGTATATAAAACGTTTCTGTCTGAATAAGTAAAATGACTTACGCAAAAAACAAAAAAAAAACAAATGAGAAAGACAGGCAATACTCTTTTATGGATCTGACACAAGATGAGATGACTTTTTTTTTTCTTTAATTTAGGTTTGTTTTACTAGTGCATTCTCACATTCAGGCCCTGTCCACATGTAGGCGGGTATCTCATAAAACAATTACACGATTTGGTCTATTATCCACACGAGCCCGCAGATACATGGCACTAAAAACAAAGGTTTTCAGCCAAAAGTAGTAGTACTTTTGGAGTACTGTAGTACTGTAGTAGTAGATTTGGAGAAAACTCCGGTTATACGTTTGGATATTGACACAAATAACCGGAGTTTTGCGTTTCTAAACGTCACAGCCTGCGACAAGGTGTGCTGTGACGTCACACACGCAACTTGTATTTACATCGCTTTGATTGCAGCATGATGAGGATGTGGCGTCATTTCCACAAGCTTCTGCAATGTCAAGACATTTACAGGATTTCTGTCCAGAGTTTTACAGATCGTTTGCAAAGATTTCCGGACATCTGCCCAAGTCTTCTCTATACATCCCAAAAGATTCTTACCGGGGTTCGGTTTTGGACCCTGTGGTAGCCGTGTTTTTGATTTCTCTTTGTAGTTGATATTTTACATTACGCATACTCTATCTTCATAGTGACCCTTCCCTTCCTCTTTGCTCCCAGCTTCAATATTGATTTTTTTTTGTTGTTTTCACATTTTTATAAACGTTATACTTTTTCACACTATCTTAGTGTGATACCATTGTAGTGGAATTAGATGATGCTAGACATTGATTACTCCAGTGCATCTTACCGACAGCGTTCTATTGTGACTTCTGAATAATGCCACTACTCTAAAGTGCATCTTAATATTATACAACACTCCTTTAAATCAGTTTAGAGTTGCCTACACAAGCCTCAGACCCATTCATCTAGACTCCATTCCCGTCACAGTACTGAAAAGAGATGCCTTTTACATTGGAAGGCAATACAATGACAATTAGATTACGCTGGCTGCACTTTGGTCATCCATGCGACTCTTCTGACCCAAATGATTGGTTAAGATCTAGCAGCGTGGCTCAGCTGGGAGACAGAGGTGGTGCTCATGGCAGCCTCATTGTTCAGCGGAGAACTTGATGTGCAGCTGGTGTTGCCTCTGATGTGATTTGGCTTTTCTCCCATCCTCACTTTGGCTGATAAAAAGGTTTCCGTGCGGGTCTACCTCCAGCGGCTCATAAGTCCGTTGAAAGATTTAGGGCAAAGATTGCGGTCGGAAGACTTTGTGCGGTTGCTCAAGATGAGTCTCTTTTGTGAAGTCTGATGCAACATTGTTTGCAACAACCACGGTTTGCACTGATGCAACTTATGAATGCAAAACTCTTGTCAGAAAGGTGGTCTCGCTTGGAGATAAAGCCCAACATGCATTCTTGTTGGCTTTTGATTTATGTCTCCACTGACTCAGTCCTAATCTACAGTTGTTCCTGTGACTGCATGCAGCATGCAGTGTATCTGATGAAGAGGCGCATTAGACCTTATATCTGTGGCTCTACAATCACATGCTCCTTCTAAGACATACCTGCACTCCTGCAAGACTAAAAGATGCTGTTGAAGATAAGGAAGTGCTCTTTAAACCACCCCCTTCAGTTTGGTCAATATTAATTACGTTGTATCACTGCCAACAAAAAATGCTGTGAATACTCCCAAATACAACATTCTTAACCAACTGTCCCTTTTCAGTTGCAAAATTTTGCCTCTTGCTCAACCCGTGAGGCTTTGGCTACGTATCTGCCGTGGTGCTGTTTTGTATCTGGCGCAGCCTGTTCTTCCTCTCCTGTCAAACATACGGCAGAACACATTGGCCTGCTGTCAGGCAGTATTTTCCCGCAGCCAGAAGGCTTTAGGAAGAAGAGACAGCGTTCAGCCCGTTTGCTCCACACCTCTCAGCGCTAGGCAGTTACGTGGGAGATGAGCTGTCTGACGAGACCACCTCTCCTGCCAGACTTGGAGTAGATGGTGGGAGAGGATGAAAGCATCAGTGAGCGAGAGCGAGGGAGGGGTAGGGGGTCGTAGAGAAAGTGAAGGAAAGGAGCCTGGAGACTATTTCCCTAATCTTTATGTATTAACAAAAACAACATTTTCTCTCAAGCTTGCAAAGCTTTCACAACCTGAAGGAGGAGGGTTTGGGACAGGATTTGTTTATCTATCCACCCGAGTGTGTGTGTCTGTGTGTAAGAGACAGACAAGAAAAAAATGTACAACAGCCTTAAAGTATATCTTGAGTTTACATCGATCTGAATCTGTGTGTTCTGTCCACACTGTTGATCCAAACTTTGACTTTGACTTTAATTGGTTTGTGTTTTTGAACTTTGTGCTCTCTGAATGGTGTTTAGGCAACGGTGTATGAATTTTTCATTGCTGGGAGCAGCAGTGGCTTCACTCTAAGCAGATCTGTGTTTGTCTGAACTTAACTTGGGTGACATGACATCTGCATCTGGAAGTCAACATGTGTGAATGTTTGGAGGTTCATTACCACAACTTTGAATACATGGTGCATCCCCCGCTTATATAAACAGCTGCAAAGCCATTGTTACAGTAGCGTTAAAAATAATAGCAGTGCCATGTGACTAACCAGATTAATAACTGTTAACAGTATATTTTTATTGCTACATGGCAATAAAGTAACCAGTAGGTGCAGTAGATTCTCAGAAAACAAACACGTACAAAATAGTTTTGTGTTTGCAAAGTCACTATATTTTTTAACACCCCCTTTTAACTAATTGCCCAATTACACAGCCTTTAGAGTGTGCATATCATGAATGCTGGGTCTTGTTTGTTTTCTGAGAATCTACTGCACCCCCTGGTAACTTGTTTGCCATGTAGCAATACAAATACACTAAAAACAGTGATTAATCTTGTTAGTCACATTGGACTTCTATTATTTTGAACACTACTGATCTAAATAACCAAAATCTAGTGAAAACAATCTTTGCATCAGAAAATACTTGGGAACTTCTAAAATCAAATATTTCAAATGTTGTACAACACCTGGATTGAAACACCAATATAAATTAAATCTTCAAGATTAAACACTGATAATGCACAAAACATATTTATTTGTTCATATGATGCACACAAAGCAATGAACAACGTTATGCTCAGTCTTTCTGCTTCCTTCTTGCGCAGTGAGGCATTAGGCGAACTCGTAATTGTGAGCGCTAGGCACTAATTGTTTTCAGTATTTAATCACGTACTCCATATAACAGTTGACTTACCTCTGGGGGTACACGTACCCCACTTTGGGAACCTAGGCCGTAGCGGAAGCCCATTTTATCCGATCTTCAAAATAATTTGGATTGGCAGCTGATTCTGATCCTGGAGTTTGGATCGGGACATCTCAGCTGTCACAGATACGGAACAGTGATTCAACAATTTCATTTTCGGCATGTTCTCAGCACCTTTACTTGCATGTACAGTAAGGACATATGGTTCTCACTCTGCCTTTGCTGATTTTCTTCTTCATATTATCTACTGTGTTGTTTGCCTCTATGCATCGTAACTCCAAAGCTGTGATTCAGACATCACAAAAGGAATACAGGGCCCCAGAGATACCCTCTACCCAATACCAGCACTAGGTTTTATCATACTTGGCAACTAAGTCCCTCAGGCATCAGGTATGCACAGCAGAACCAATGCGTTCTATTCAATGACAATATGATTACCTCTTGAATGGCCATATAGCATTTGAAGCAATGTCCCCCTGGCTTTCTTTGTTTCAGTTCAAACTCAGTCAATAATTAATGTTGGTATTATCTGAGGGCACACCTCCTGAGGGCAGTAATGAGAGCACAGGTTTGTGATACTGGACAGGACAGTTACTGTATGTGGTGACTAAAGTTGGGCATAGTTTGAATTTAAACGATTCTTGTCCAGATTCCTTGTTCGTCAGATACCTCGTTTCGACTCAGGTTCCTACCAATTCTTGATACCATGCTGTTAAGAATAAGGGTAATGGCTACTAAAAAAATCATCCAAAATGTGAAAGTATTTTGAAAAGGTTACAGATAACACCAGAAAGGCTCATTAATATAACCAATGGTAACCAAGTCGCTACTGGGAATCTTTCTTTCCCCTTCAAAATAATGACGTCACTGTCAGAGTAGAGTGATATGACGCCGTCTTTTGGAATATTTACAATTAATCCAGGTCAAACTTTAAAATTGAATACACACTTTTAAGATTATAATCAATATTTTAGAATAATTCAAACTCATATTGGTAGGGTATCTCAGTTCATTGCTCCCAGTGATTATTTCCAAGATAAAAAATTTAAGGGCAGCCTGGCTTCTTAAAATTAATCAGGCAGAAAACTGAAAGTTTTGGCAAGTTGTTTTTCATGCCATGTTGTTCCTATTGCACTTTCATAGTGTGTGCCGACCGTGCCAAATTTCGTTTTTGTTCAGCTTCCTTTCTGTGTCACTAAATCAATGATTTGTTGTGTTTAAGTGTTTTAGCCTTTTTTTGAGGTGAAAAAAAAAATATATACATATATACATGTAGATACAAATATCGACGATGAACAATCAATCAACAATCAATGAAATTTGACTATGAAAATCCTTAGTCAAAGAAAGCCCTACAACTTTTGCAGTTCCTGACGTGTGCACTGGCTGATCAGACTAATGAGCGGACAGCAGCTGTAATATATCGTTGCATAATAAGGAGACACATTTCTGTAATGGTAACGACATTGTAACATTGACAGAGAAATGTGGCTCCTTATTGTGCAACGTCATATAGTGGAACCACAGTTTTTACCACCGCCAAGCACAACGCAGAGGTTATGTTTTTGCCATTTGATAGATAGATATATACTTTATTAATCTCCAAGAGAAACTCATATTTCTAGCAGCTCTGCAAAAAAATCATAATAAACTCAAACACTTAATCACAACATAAAACAAGAAATGTTTGGGTTCAAAATAAACTTGAGAAGTTCTGAATGGATTTGGATTGAAATTTTCAGGAATGCAAATGGAAATCGCAAATGGAATGTAGAAGAACTAAGAACACTGGGGGTGATCCGGATTATCATCTGGATCCAAGAATGTTTTAAATAATTTTTTAAACGGGACCAATATTGCTACATGGGCTTATACAGTAACTCAGCTCACTCACTTTAGCTAACAAGTTTCCAACAGGTTCTACAAAATATCAAAGACTGATACAATGATCCAGAATAGCTCGGTGGAGTTCTGCGCTCTCCGAGTGCTTTCTAGTTGAATTTACATTGTTTCTGATGGGAAACATTGTTTTAGTATGATTTGGTTTTAGACAGACACTTGGTAACTCATTAATAACTAAAACGTACATAACCCTGTAGTTGTTATTTCGATTACCCATCAGTGGAAAAAGAGTAACTCCGTTAGAAACACATTTATATTTATGCTGTTACTCCCAACAGTGCTATGACATTGAAGCAGTTGTGATCATGATCCTGGCAATGCTTCCTGAGTAATCGCCTTGTAGCCACTAACACAAACTTCCCCCACTTGAGTAGTTCAATGTTTGGCAAGGTAATCTCTGCTCCCTTCCAGTGCCAGACTTGTATATAATATCAACAAAAGCTGTGAAGTTTGTGAGGATACAGTTTATGCTGTATTTCTCACGGTGACACAGTCTGAAAAGGGATTTCCTTCTGTCAGAGGTGAGGGGGTCACACTGTCTGAGCTGGGCTTTCTCACACATGGTTGGACTCTCTGCATCATTCAAGGCCCCCTGAAATCGGTCTGGGTGATAAGCTGCCAGCGCAGATGGGAACAACAGCAGATACGGCTTTTAAAGCAGTTCAGCTTGACTGGAGGGCTTCTGCCTGCTTGCCAACAGCCCGATTACTCAATCCAGCTTTTTCTACTGTGTACAATTTGCCCTAACAGCTCCCAGGACTGGACCTCATGACTACCTGTCTATACCTGATACTCCACAAAGACGGCCAATGGTGGGTTATCAGAAGCAAGAAAATGTTACAATGTCTGCTGTTGTCCGCGGTCTAACTATAATATTCAGCATCTCATCTTGTAATGTACTGCAGACAAGTCCAAACTATTAAGAAGAAAAAGAGTTAACTTAGGAATGATTCTGGGACACGTTTTTGAAGTTATCCTTCTCTGAAATAATTTGTCTTACCTTCATGCTCATTTGCAAGAGCAGCTCAATACACAAAGTAGGATTACATGAAATTGATTGTCCGTCAACCTTGAAATGTGAGGTTTCACATATTAGAAGAGATATTAAAAGAGACTAAAAGGTAAAGTCTATTTCACAGAAACTGCATTGCATGTCATTATTGTGTTAACACTGCAGTATACTGTAATATAAGACCCGATCAAAATCTTAAGACCAGTTGAAAAATTGGTAGAACTTACCTTTTGCACATTTGGATCTTAATGAGGTTTTAAGTAGAGCTACAATATACAAAAGCAAGAACAACAGCAATTAAACTGAAATAGGCCGTTTATCAGTTAATCAAAAGTGACCATCCCTCAAAAAATGACAAACTCTCTAAACCAGAACAACAAATTTTCTTAGTGGGACTCAGTAATGATTAGCTCCACCATTCTTGTTAATCACTTCAAAAATTCGTTTAGGCATGCTTGATGCGAGTAGTTCCAGGAATCTAGTGGGAACATTGCTCCAAGTGGTGAATGGCTTCACGAAGGGCATCAACTGTCTGGAACTGAACTTTTTATAAACCTTCGTCAAGCAAGCGTTGTGAACTGCAGGGCTGTCCTGTTGAAAAACCCAGCTGTTACCACACAGACGAGGGCCCTCAGTCATGAGGGATGCCTGCTGCAACATCTGCACGTAACCAGCCGCCGTCTGACGACCCTGCACCACCTGAAGCTCCAGTGTTCTACTGAATGAAAAAGCACCCCAGATCATGATGGACCCCTCTTCACTGTGCCAGGTAGAAAACCTGACAGGTGGGATCTCCTTGTCATGCCAGTAACGTTTTTCTCATCAGAGAAAAAAACTTTTTTCCACCTTTCAATGTCCCATGTTTGACGCTTCTTGGCAAAGTGTTAAAGGGCAGTTTTGTGGCATTGAAGGAGACAAGGTCTTTGAATCTGTTTTTTGTTTTTGAAACCCTTTTCTCGCAGATGCCGTCTGATGGTTATTGCACTGCAGTCAGCACCAGTGAGGGGTTTAATTTGGGTCGAAGACCGCGCTGTGTCTTGACGAAAAATTTAGAATGACTGTCTTACTGCGTCCAACCTCAGCAGCAATGGCGAGAGACGTTGCTTATGCAGCTTGACGATCCGACCATGTCAAGAAGAGAAACCTTCTTAGCTTTAGCCATCAGGAGGGCATTACCGTGTGGATGCCTGACAGCAAATGAGAATTTTTAGCAGATTTTGGCTTTTATAGCCTTTAGTCTTAAACTTTTCATCAGGTGATAAACAACCTGTTTCAGTGTGTTTATTTATTTTTAATTACAAGTTCCAAATGCTTGTTAATGCCTGCTAATTTTAGAGAATTTCCTATATAAATCATTAGTTGTTGGGATGTGAAATGAATTTTTTAGGATTTACAGAAAGTGTGCAATAGTTTTTAAACAAAATTAGGCAGGTGCATACGTAACTACATCAATAAATTACATCAATAGAAGATCTTCCTTTTTCAAAAATAACAGCCTCTAAACACTTCCAATGACGGTATGGATTCAGGTTGACAATATCTTTGGCCAATCTTCTTTACAAAACAGTCAGATTTGATGGTTTCCGAGCATGGACAGCCCACTTTAAATCACACCACAGATTTTCAATAACATTCAGGTATGGGGACTGAGATTGCATTCCAGAATTTTGTACTTTTCTCTC
Organism: Oostethus manadensis; assembly: GCA_024372805.1. Classification (NCBI taxonomy): domain Eukaryota; kingdom Metazoa; phylum Chordata; class Actinopteri; order Syngnathiformes; family Syngnathidae; genus Oostethus; species Oostethus manadensis. The sequence continues at coordinate 1,071,543 of QODF01000089.1, forward strand.
TGCAGGAATGCCTTCATTGAGCAGTGTTTAGGGTTGTTGGCTTGGTGAAGTATCCACCCCACTTCAACTTTGTCACTAATTCTTAAGCATTGTTTGCAAGAATCTGCTGATACTGACTGGAATCCATGCAACCTTCAATTTTACTGGCCACACAGCCCCACAGCATGATGAAGCCACCACCAAATTTTACTACTGTATATAGGATTGTGTTGGTCTTGGAATGCTGTGTACTTCATCTTACGTCCATCCCTCTTGTTACATTTAAACGATTCTATTTTAGTTTAATCAGTCCACAGCACCTTGTTCCAAAATGAAGCTCACATGTCCAAATGTGCAATGTGCCACTGCGTTTGTGGCATGTCCGCAGAAACGGCTTCTTCCTCATACAGCATCTCCTTGTGCAAAGTGCACTGAATAGTTGACTGACGCACAGTGACACCATCTGCAGCAAAATCATGTTGAAGGTCTTTAAAGCTGGTCTTTGGGTTGAGTTTGACTGTTGTAACCATTCTTCGCCTCTGCTTGTCTGATATTTTTATTGGCCTGCCACTCCGAAACTGACAGCTGGAATTTCTGAGCTAGCTTTTGGTATACTTCCCCCAAACCATGATGTTGAACAATCTTTGTTTTCATTTGACAGTTTTTTTGAGGCTCCCATGTTACCACACTCTGGAGAAGATGCAAAGAGGAGAGCAGCTTACAATTGGCCACCTTAAATATCCTTTCTTATGACTGACATGATCTGTGCATGTAGGTCAAGGATCAATGAGATTACCAAACTGTACAGCCTCTGTATATACAGTATACATTGATGTTGAATTAACCAGTGTTTTTGAGAAAACAATTTCATTAACTGCACAATTACAAATATCATTTAGTTAATGTATCGACATTTGATTTATTAAAAAACTCACAAAAATGTAAAACCAGAAAACTATTTTGTCAACGGCAAGGGTACAGCACTGTAGGTTAATCATATGTGTCACCCACATCATAAATGTCACTTTGTAGATGTCACATGACATCAGTCCGCTAACATTAAAAGGCCCCCCTGGTTTTCTCTTGCACCTTCACACCACTGTACGTCGAACAGATGGCTCCAGCAACACGGAAATGCAATTTTGATCCTTATTTTTCCAACTACGAGTAAGATGCCGATATCTATAACAAAAGTTTTCCGTTCACTTGTAGCAGGTTGTTATGTAGAATAGGTTGAAGACTACACTTCGCACCCTGAACTCCGCTATAGAAATGTGTGTTTTCTTCACTTCTGTTTATAAAACTACTTTTTCATGATTAATTGTAAAATGTGCCCATTGCTGAATCCTTTTTAATATGTTGCCTTTTGATCACTTGTAAACTTTGAGACTGTGAATGTGATATACTAGTATTTTAGTATAGTATTATTAGCATTCAATATAGTAGTATCAAGGTACTACTGTAAATACTGATACTACTTCTTCTTCTTCTTTTCCTTTCGCCTTATCCCTTCAGGGGTCGCCACAGCGAATCAATTGCCTCCATCTAACCCGGTCTTCTGCATCCTCTTCTCTCGCGCCAACTACCTCCATATCCTCTTTCACTACATCCATAAACCTCCTCTTTGGTCTTCCTCTAGTCCTCCTGCTTGGCAGTTCAAAACTCAGCATCCTTCTACCAATATATTCACTATCTCTCCTCTGGACATGTCCGAACCATCTCAGTCTGGCCTCTCTGACTTTATCTCCAAAACCTCTATCATGTGCTGTCCCCTCTGATGTGCTCATTCCTGATCCTGTCCATCCTGGTCACACCCAAAAAAAACCTCAGTATCTTCATCTCTGCTACCTCCTACTCTGCCTCCAGTCTTTTCCTCAGTTGCACTGTTTCTAGACCAAACAACATCGCTGGTCTCACCAGTTTTGTACACCTTTCCTTTCATTTTAGCTGAAACTCCTCTATCACACCTGACACTTTTCTCCACCCATTCCAGCCTGCCTGTACATGCTTCTTCACCTCTTTTCCATACTCTCCATTGCTCTGGACTTTTGACCCTAAGTATTTAAAATCCTCCACCTTCTTTATCTCTTCTCCCTGTAACCGCCACACTTCCACATATACTGATAGGTTACTTTGAGCAGTGTATATAGTACTATCAGTCAAACTTTAGTTATGTAGCAGAGGGGGTTGTTTTACCTGTTTCAGCTGCTTTGTTGTTAATGAAATCAACAACAGGTGCATCAGAAGGGCAACAATGAGACAGACTCCAAAACAGGAATGCTTTTCCAGATTGAGGCCACTAACTTCTCATCTATTTTGGCTGATTTTTATTGACTGACTTTCTACTGTTCTAAGTTTTTCATTTGGCTTGGATCAACATCTCTGTCGATAGCATGGTGCGGTACCTGGACGCTACAGAGGTTGCACAAGTAGTCCAACTCCTCCAGGATGGCACATCAATACGTACCGTTGCAAGAAGGTTGGCTGTGTCTCCCAGCACAGTCTCAAGAGCATGGAGGAGATTCCAGGAGACAGGTAGTTACTCCAGGAGAGCTGGACAGGGCCATAGAAGGTCCTTAAACCCTCAGCAGGATCGGTATCTGCTCCTTTGTGCAAGGAGGGACAGGATGAGCACTGCCAGAGCCCTAAAAAATGACCTCCAGCAGGCCACTGGTGTAAATGTTTCTGACCAAACAATCAGAAACAGGCTCCATGAGGGTGGCCTGAGGGCCCGGCATCCTGTGCTCATTCCCCAGCACCGTAGAGCTCAATTGGCATTTGACATAGATGTCAAATGCCACTGGCGCCTGTGCTCTTCACTGATGATTGCAAGTTCCACCTGAGCACATGCGACAGACATGAAAGGGTCTGGAGATGCCGTGCAGAATGTTATGCTGCCTGCAACATCATTCAGCATGACCGGTTTGGTGGTGGGTCAGTGATGGTCTGGGGAAGCATATCCCTGGAAGGACGCACAGGCCTCCGCATGTTAGATAATGGCACCCTGACTGCTACCAGGTGTCAGCATGAAATCCTTGCACCCATTGCAGAACCTACACTGGTTTCGTGGGACCTGGGTTCCTCCTGGTCCACGACAATGCCCGACCTCATGTGGCTAGAGTATGCAGGCAGTTCTTGGAGAATTAAGGAATTGGTACCATTGACTGGCCCCCACGTTCACCTGACCTAAACCCAATACAGCACCTCTGGGACATTATGTTTATGTCCATCAGGGGCCGCCAGGTTGCTTCACAAGCTGTCGAGGAGCTCAGTGATGCTCTGGTCCAGATCTGGGAGGAGATCCCCCAGGACACCATCCTTTGTCTCATTAAGAGCATGCCCCGACATTGTCAGGCATGCGTACAAGCACGTGGGTCCACACAAACTACTGAGAATCGTTTTGAGTTGCTACAATGACATTTTGGCAAAATGGACCAGTCTGCTGCATCATTTTTTCACTTTCATTTTTGGAGTGTCTTTGATTTGTTGTTCATTTTCATTTGCATCAAATTATGTGGCATCATTTTTTTACTAATACATCACCTACTTATTATCAGGAAAGATATTCAAGATCATTTTCCCCCCTGTTTAAATCTGATGTGTTTTCAAAGTGTTCCTCTAATTTTTTTGAGCAGTGTATATATACAGTATATACTATATATATATATATATATATATATATATACACACACACACACATACATACACACATATATATACGTACATACATACACATATATATATATATATATATATATACTGTATATACTGTACATACATATGCATATACATATATATATTTATATGTTATGTTTTTTATTGTAAGCGGTAGATCATTTGACATCTGAAAAAGTGGGAGCAGTAGTAACCTACGCATGATTTAAACATGATGACAATCTATTGTTTTAAAAAAGACAATAAAATGAGAAAATAATACTTTTCTTACCACCGCATAGCATAGTAGGTTTCTTCCCACACTGTGTTGTAACATTTGTCCACCTACTTCTGTTAGTGCAGTGGTTCTCAGTTATTTTTTGTGTCACGTCCCCCCAGGATCCAGAACTGTCGCACTCACCCCATTTGAAATATTATTGACAACTGATAAGATCTATTTATTTATCTGTACTGTACAAACTGAACTTGAAAGTGAAACCAAGAAAATGCAACAAAATGGAGAGCTGTGAAGTGTATTCAAGAGTCAAATGGCATGTTAAGTATAACAACTCTGGACATATTGGCAGGTTTACACTAAAAGTGAAAGTACTCCCTGCTTCTCACGCCCCCCTCCCAGAGAACCACCGTGTTAGTGTAAGGGTTATTCATGTATCATCATGTCCCACACACAAATGACTTCAAAGTCCTCACACAATCAAAGTAGGCTGCATAATGTCAGAACAAATAACGCTTAACTTGTTTTTCCAAGTTGTATGCTATGTACATTTCATCAGTTTCACGGGGTATTGGCTGAGAGGCGTTTCTCATAAATTAATTATATTTTTATTTTTAACTTCCTAACAATTAATTTTTGCCACTAAAGCAAAAAACTTTAATATTTTAATATCTTAACTGTGGGAGATATAGAAAAAAATGGGGCATAAAAATAACATTTAAAAACCAGATTGGTGCTTACAAGAGACCAGACCTCCCCCAAGCCCAAACAAGTGTACACCCTCATTGATATGCCTAAAAAACTCAAGCATTATTTAGTGAAACATTATAAAATAATTTTCAAATATGTCCTATGTGTAAAAGCCAAAAAAAGATTTGTGATCAGTGAATTTATCCTTCTAAATTTCTTTCTTGTATTCCAGCACTGGGTTACATTTTTTGGGACATTTTCAAAGCAGTTTTTTTTTGTAAACCTGCTAACTGACAGCCGGACAAAAAAATGGTTGTTATTGTTTCACTCAATTATTTTATTAAATATTTTGTGATGTTTTTTTGTCTATGATATTTTTTGACTGTGATGTTTTTTGACTGTGATAGACCATAATTATCGGACAAATATCTAGTTCTTGCAAAGTTTGCAGTGGTTATGAGGTCTAACGGAAGTCCTTAGTGGTTAACAGCAGTGTGAATTGTGTACAGAATTACTGTACACCCAGTGCACATTCCAATGTTTGTCCTGTTAACCTATTTTGCAGATTGCAGGTACGCTTGTGGTTGCACAACAGACAAACTGCACGTCAGCTTTTGACTAATACGACAACAATCGTCCCATTTATTAGTGGTTGTGGAACATTCTTCATCTGAAGTCTTTGATAAATGTGTGTCGCAATGCTCTAATGCTTCTCTGCCTTAGTTACGGCAGCTAAACTGTGTACTCACTAAACTGGAATGAAACACTTACGGTTTACTGAGATCTAAACAACATAAAACCCACTTACATGGCCATGTCTGTGTCATCATGGCGGAGTTTTATTGCTGTGCATCAACATTTGGACCAGGCCGATCCTGGGGCACTGCAGACCTTTCCTTGTAATTACCTTCCCCTCGCATTGTTCTTGAGGAGTTGAGGTGAGCCTACTCCTGCTCCTCCTGCACACTTTGGGGCATTATCATAAATACAGCACATTAACACTTGTTCCTGCCTTGTCAGGATATAAATTAAGTCTGCAGGTGTCCCGGCGAGGTTTACCCCTGATGCTAATTAAAGCATGATAATTAGGTTTGTTAAATTCGGTCCTTTCAGCCCCAGTGCCCCCCTTGGAATACAACAATCGCAGATTGCAGACAAGAGAGGGGCTTAGAGGATGCTTCTCGCGCTAACACATGAAGCAACCATCAGGTGCCTGATAAAGTCATTCGTCTGTACTGGAGGGAATATATGGGCTTGTAATTATGATTTAACGTGTGACAATTCTCATTCATCTGACTCGGGCTCGTTTTGTGAAGGGAAGAGACAACATTTTGATGAGCTTCTTCCTCCTCATCAGAGAGAGAACTACTAATTTACACCAGAGAAATACCTCCAACACCCCTCTTTCTTCTCCTCTCCTCGTGTCTCTATGACCTTGGCGTCTGGCAGGCCTTATCAAGCAAGAGACAAGAACAAAGAACTCAGAGAATAACAGAAGGTTATGGCAACTCTTTAAAGCATTTCAGAGGCTCAAGCATAAGTTCTGTCTTCTTATAAGAGTGAATACAAAGTCAGTGTATTCAGTGATGCTGAGCTCATTAGGTGATGCCAAGATGTATGCTGAGGATTGTGCACCTTTACAGAGAGGTCACTAAAGGACACAGATCTGAATATCATTAATCACTACCGTGCTACTTCAGAAGGTCTCCACGCTTTAAAGTAGCTCTCCAGTTCAGTTAGGGGGGTGTAGTAATTTTCATATGAGACAAATAAGTCAGACAAATAAAACCTCTTTTTCAGAGTAGCTGATAGTTATTATATACTATTGCATTCAATAAATTACGACATTGGACTGGAGGAAGACCTAAAGAAAAGTAGAAGAAGGAAATAATCTGTCGTTTACAGTGACCTTGCCAGTCTGGCAGATGATGAAGAGAGAAAAAAGCATAGTATGAAGAAGAGGATAGAAAGGAACAAGGGAACAATCCTGTTGCTAAAGAGTCAGCTGGCCTAGCAGTCGAGCAGTTCATCATTCTCTCCCTTGCGACCTGTGGACCCTTCAGTGGAGAGGAATGGGTGGAAAAGGATGGAAACAAGTTGCAAACCTAGACAAAGATAGAGTAGGAAAATTCAGAATAAGACTGATCCCTCCCTCCTGTGTAGTCCAGATGTCAGACTGCGTGCAGGCCTCCCAGTCCAGGCCTCTGGGACAGGCCGGGCCTGGTGAAGCCCCTGACAGCACAGGGAGAACAGCTGTGCACAGGTCCTCTGCTCTCCTGCTCACAGTTCGAATTTGGGACAAACACATACCGCTCTTTGTTTACACATTGGTTGTGTGTATGTACTGCACTTGTTTACAAACCTTTTGTTGTCACTGTTATGTGTGCCATTGTTCTGCATAGTCATCAGCTTTTGAAGTTTTAGCATGTAGCAGCTGATGGCTCTCCAGAGGTGTCACAGAAGTGCCACAATGAGCATTTTGTAAGAGAAAGTTCCGTTGTAGGTCTGATACTTAGCAGGAGCACACCTGATGTCTACCCTGAAAATCTCACTCAGGATTACATAGGACTACATATGAATTGATTCTGGTTCACGCATTGGAGGCTTTTTGTCAGCACTTTGCTGGTTAAAATTTTCAGTGAATACTGTTTTACGTGAAAACAAAATAACTCTATAGGGGCTGTCAGTTGTATCCTAGTCAAGCTGGCAGGCATCTGCACATCACTGCACCTCCACTTAACCAGTCACAAACTTCAACTCATTCGTATCCAACTATGATGGAATATAGTGGAGCGCCTGACATCATGGATCATGTGTCTATGATTTTGTTACAGTTATTCTTGCTGGAAATATACCCATCTAAATGCATACCAATATGTGCTATGTTTCAGTTGCGCCTTCACACTGCCTAATAAAGGAGTTGCTGTTCTGTGAGAAGAACTTTGTCAGAGGCATAACTGAGACGGTATGGTGGCCCTGCAAAAGGGAATAGCGCAAAGCCGAAACAAGGGTGTGTGTTTAAATACCCCAAACTTACTTCTACTTTCACATTGGGTTTTGTATTCTATCACAGTTTTTCAAAATGCATCAGTTAATATATTACTATTGTTAGTCAAAAAACGTGCCAATTTGAGCGAATTTACACACATTTCTGTTCCATTCCATTCAATTTTCCTCCACCGCCAGACAGGACGTACTAGCCCCCCTTCCCGAAGGCGGATACCAGACGCCGTCCACGCCCCCCCCCAGGAACCAAGGAAGGGTGGAGGGAGGCTTGGAGGAGGGCACGGGACTCACCTCGACGACGTCCCCGAGTCGGCCCCGCCGGGTTTCCCGGGTTGGTAGGGTCTCCCAAGGCAAACAGGTTCTAGGTGTCGGGCCAGACTAAGAGTGATTCAGAAGACCCTAATGAAAAATACCAAGAGGAGTGACCGCACTTCGCCCGGACGTGGGACACGGGGGCCTCACCCTGGAGCCAGGTCTGGGGGAGGGGCTCGCAGGCAAGTGCCTGGTGGCCAGGCCTTCACCCGTGTGGCCTGGCCAGGCCTAGCCTGAATCAGGAACACAGGAACTCCCCCCCCCGGACCCACCACCTGCAGGGGCAAGCATAAGGGTCCGGTGCAATGCGATTTGGGTAGTGGTCGAGGGCAGGGGTCCGGGCGACCTTGTTTTCTTCTTTCCTTGACCCAGATGGTGATCAGAATCAACAATTTTAATTAGTTCTTTCATATCCAATTTCTGACAACATTTCATCCTAAATTCTTTGGAACTTTATTTAGAAGTTTATGTTATTTTGAACACAAACAACCAGACAACCAGATACACTTGGGCAAAAAATAACCTCCTTGGCAGAGGTAAAAATGGTAAATATGTCAACTTTCAGCACACATCTATTTGAGAAAATATGCATTTCCAATTCAGAATAAATGTTGGTGTCTTGAGCTCTTGAAGGAAGAAGAACATAAAGAGTAAAACATAACCCGGAAGTTACGGAGAGTGGAGTAATTTTCAGAAAAAAACTTGCAATGTACACGTACATTTCGGCCATTAGGAAACATCACTGCAGGAATATGACTGCTTCAGTGACGTAGTACAAAGAAACATAAAAAGGCAAATCAAAGATCGATGGACTTGATGACTATGCTAAGGAAATCATTGCATGGATGTGACCGTGGCCCCTTGTGAGTTTTGTTGTGTCCATTCTGTCGCTATCCACAGAGGCGCCTGTTGTATGTTTTCCTGTTTAAGGAACTCATTGCTCTTAACAACACACTTCAAAACGGAATCACCCTAGAGTCCTATAGGAGTCATGCATCTTCCCAACTGCTCTGGTCAGCCGCGCTCAATGGAAACAGACGCAGATGAACAAACGGCAACACATTTGATCAGGTGATGTCACAATTTTGATTGCTAATGTTGCAAGTTGCTGGCCTGTCTGCATGGCTTGGCTAATACCTCGAGGAGGTTTCACTTTTAAATCTCTCGGGTGGGCTTTTTAAACAGTTGCTCACACTGCGGTGAAGGCCTCGCTCACATTTTTCCACCCCTCCCTCTCTCCTCTTGTCTACTGTCCTTTTCAGTGGCTGATTTATGGCCCACGTAAGTGTGCAAGAGACGTTGCCATTTCAGAGGAAGTCATAAATAGAACAAAACCTAGGAAGACAGGAGGGAAGAGGAAACAGACTGAAAAGGTGGTTAGGAAATACGGAGTGAAAGCATGAGCACGAGGGAGAGCTTTTTACTGATTATTTTTGAGTTTTTTTCTATAGAGGGAAGGCCTTCTGCTGCGCTGCTAGTGTACTGGCTTCCCCTTTGTCTTCTTTCCTGTCAGCTGACCTTTGAACTGCTGATAGTGGTTACGCCTTCCAGTAGTTTGTTCTCCTGATTGGAGTCAGTGTGCAGAAGATCTTGCAGCAGGGTCCACACATTGAATACACTTTGGTTTTTAGGAAAACCAACACAGTGAACCCAGTCAGGTCAGTTGAAGGGAAAGAAAGACAGAGTAAATGAATATTAATCTTTTTTGAAGTTGTTGAATTTTGCCGTTCCATACTGAGCAGCCAGGAGAGGACATGTTTGGGGCTTTCTGAGTTTAGATTTGTACGATTTTCTGGCTCTGTTATTGTCATGACAGTTTTACTGTTTGCCATCATCAGTGCCCTTTTGCCACAGCATCTGTAAATGATTTCTTTTAACCAAAAAAAAACCTAAACATGTGGAGGTCTTGAGTGGGTGTGACTTAAAAATTGTAGTGAAATTACAATTTGACCTTAAGGGCATCTGACATTGCACTGTTATTATCATATGATAATGTCAAAAGCAACAGGATGCAGACTTATGCCTAGGCCAAACAAAAACCTTTCCCAATCGTTCAAGGAATTTGTAAAATGGATAAAGAAATTCATGGATTTGCACCAACATTTATTAAGTTCCTCCTTCACGCCAACACAAAATCTCACGGAATGCGATTATGTTTAGTTGTAATCCTTTACCCTGACACTCCCCACTTTTCTGATAGTGCAAAAAGTTTTTGAACAAGACACAAATGCTTTTGTGTATTACTTTTCGGCATGTGTGTGTAGTGTTTTATATTTTTTAGTGCACAGACGGTCCATCCATCACGTCCTCTTTACAGTGTTTCCATGAGTCATTTGCATGTCATTACAGGTTTGTTTTATAAGTGAGTGGCTATTAAGGAAGCTGTTCCATAAAATGCTTGTTAAAACGGTGGAAGGCAGCAATACGGATCTTAAATATCCAAGAGCACCTAGCGTAGTTGATGATGATGTGCATGCGTGTGTGTGCGAGCGGACCCAGATGTGTTTCCTCAGGGATTCACACATCTGTTGAGTTTTTAATAGCAGCGAAATGCATGCAGTCCCATCTCTATTCCCACTTTGTCTACACTCCCTCTGCTGTTCCCAGCTTCACATCTGGAACTGGCTGGGGGAGCCCTGGTGTTGTCCCCATCTGTGTGGGACACAACTGTTGGCACAGTTCATTCTTGCATGGTCTGGAATTTGGGCAAGGCATACTGGGAATCCACACATTCAGTGCTTCTTTTTAACACGTGTATGTCAATACGGCATGTGACTGTACAATTACACAGCAACGCAGCAATGCACAAGAGCCCATTGATAGCACATTTGCTTAGTATTTATTCCCTGTGAAAGCGGACACCCCTTCGCTAACAAGGAACCACATACTGGAGTGTGGGAGTGTGAGCGTCCAACAGTTAGGTGGTTTTAGGTGTGTTGCGCAAAAAACCCACAAGAGCTAAGGAGCATGTAGTCTGCATCTGGTTCTGCTCACAATGTCAAGGAGGTTGCGTTTGGGACAGCCAGGCACGTGGCACCTACACGAAACCATTCCAGAGAAATATCTTTCTAACTCAATCGTGAAAGAAATGTTGACGTGAAAAGCAATTTTGACAAGCATGGCTTTGTATACCAACCAAGAATCCACACAGACATTTTGGATGCTAATCATAACAGAGAACAGGAAGGTTATGCAAGTTTCAACCATGATATGACGACACGAGGAAGTAAACACTCTTCTCTTAGTAAAATGTGTAATTTCACATTTCTGAAATACTTGGACTGGAACAAGGATATCAACTCAGAAATTAGTCACGTAACAGTAACAAAAAGAAAGGTTCTGCCTGGCTTGTGGTTTTGTTGGTTTGTGTAAATAAATTATTTTTTTCACCCCAATAGTCACTCTTACGCTACTAGTATTCTTTGTTTACATCACATTGCTCACTTATATCACTGCAGGGATATAAGAGACAGCATAGCAAGCTACTGAGCTATTTAGCTACTATTTAGCCTCTCTAATTGACTTATTCTACACTTATTCTACACAAGTGTTTCAAACAGAGAAGGGCACGAAAGATAAATAAGCCAAAAAAATGACCACTTCCACACATAATGAGAGGAAACCCTTGGGCGGTAGTGGCTCAGGAGGTAGAGGTCAGACTTCCCCAGGGCATCTGTCCCTCTTACCACAAAATGACCCCCAAAACTGCAGCGACTACTCATCCAAGAGGTCACAAAAGACCCTTCCACAACATAAAAAAAACCCTGCAGACCTCACTTGCCTCAGTTAAGCTCAGCGTTTATGAATCTACTATAAGAAGACGCTGGATCGTTGTTATACTACAGTCAGTGGGGCTTATCGAAGTGTGTCACGTGCTGCTTTAGGCCTTTCTGATCATGCCATGGTTCACCTCATCCCAGCATACAAACAACGACTGAAGCTCTCCAAACCTACTGTGAGAACAGCTAAAAAGTGGACAAGTGAGGCTGTGGAGGAGCTTCGCACATGTTTGGATACAACAGACTGGGAACTATTCAAA
>QODF01000089.1:1083607-1233308 GCA_024372805.1 Oostethus manadensis
GGGCATGCCCGAAACACCTCACCAGGGAGGCGCCCGGGAGGCATCCGGACTAGATGCCCGAGCCACCTCAACTGGCTCCTCTCGATGTGAAGGAGCAGCGGCTCTACTCTGAGCTCCTCCCGGATGGCCGAGCTCCTCACCCTATCTCTTAGGGTGAGTCCAGCCACCCTACGAAGGAAACTCATTTCCGCCGCTTGTATCCGCGATCTCGTTCTTTCGGTCATGACCCATAACTCATGACCATAGGTGAGGGTGGGAACGTAGATCGATCGGTAAACAGAGAGCTTTGCCTTCCGGCTCAGCTCTCTCTTCACCACGACGGTCCGGTACAGCGCCCGCATTACTGCAGATGCTGCACCGATCCGTCTGTCGATCTCACGCTACAACCTTCCCTCACTCGTGAACAAGAACCCGAGATACTTGAACTCCTCCACCTGAGGCAAGACCTCACTCCCAACCCGGAGACATCATACAAACATAAAAATATGGTTGTGGTAGTGTGATGGTCTGGGGCCGTTTTGCTTCTTCAAGACCTGGAAAACTTGCTGTGATAAGTGGAACTATGAATTTTGCGGTCTGTAATTCTGTTCGTGACCTCAAGCCGAAACCAACTTGGGTTCTGCAGCAGGACAATGATCCAAAACACACACCAGCAAGTCCACCACTGATTGGCTGAAGAAAAACAAAATGAAGAGTTTGGAGTGGCCTAGTCAAAGTCTTGACCTATAGGAAACCTATTGAGGTGCTGTGGCGTTACCTTAAAAAGACGTTTCAAGCTGGAAATTCCTCCAATGTGTATAAATTACAATAATTCTGTAAAGATGAGTTGGACAAAAATCCACCCAGCACTGTAAAAGACTAATTGCTTGCAAGTTATTCCAAACGCTTGATTGCAGTTGTTGCTGCTAAGGGTGGCCCAAACAGTTATTAGGTTTAAGGGAAAATCACTTTTTAACACAAGAATATGTTGGTTTGAATTTTTTAAATATTTAATATGATATTCAAATGTTTTTGGGGAAATCCACACACTTTTGGACTGCATCAGGGATCCCCATATTAGGCTCAGCTGTATTATGAGTGGTCGATGAGAGGTAAGGTTCATTTTAAAAGTGATTATTTCCACGCAACTGTGCAGGTTTTGCATTTAATATCAATGAATTCAAATCAATTCTACAAATAATTGTTTTTGTGGAATGTGGACAAACGCACTCTTACTTTTTTTTCCCTAATTCCTGTCTTGTCCAACAGTAAGTGGGCTCACTGTGGTCAAAAACAACTGGTTCTCATTTATTGCACAATGATGGTTCTGTTTGCCAGGAGTGTACATTGCGAGATTACATTCTTTCCCATCTTCACAATGAATTGAATTAAAGTTTTTAGGGTTTCATTTCACCACACATTTGTACCCATTTAATGACAAAAGGAGACAAACTCTACCCCTCGTGTTTTTAATCTGTCACATTGATAAAGGGCTGTATGTATGACATGCTATTCTAGTCTACCTTGCACTGTATCCACTCAACTATTTTCAACAAGCACTATCTCCGTCTCCGTCCCTTCTCACTAAGTCCTAAGTTGCCTTCTCTAGGGCTAGTGTCTCCAAACAGTTTCTCACAGCTATTTCTTTCCCTCCCCCTTTGGCCCGCTCGCTCTCATGGACATGACAGTGCGTGGGGATAAGGGAAGAGTAATTATGGTTCAGTGAGGCTGCCAGGTGTGATAAATGACTAATAAGGGGAGCAGAGCCCTGGGTCCTCTAAGGAGGACTATTACAGTCTTATCAGCACAAGGCTGCAGCTCACAGCCTGGCCCGGGACAGAGGCCCTTGTTGCTATGCTCGTTCCCTTCCTAAACCTTTCACCTCAGCCAGCATCGTGCCAGCCCACCCCAAAGACAAGCCCTAGCTTTTAACATCTTAGCGGCTGGCTCAGAAAATACATGTGAACTGCGCGGTAATGTAGTGGCAACAAGTTTTTATGCCATAAACCGGGTTTTAAAATCATGACATTTAAAACAATCACCAGTATATTTGGGCCACTGTTGACCGTACGTCAAGTAACATTTGATTACATACAAAGAACTACACACAATTAATTCCAGGCTGCCCAATTCTATTCTACTATTTCACTAAAGGCACTGTTTTGCAGCTGGCTCAAAATGACCTAAAGACAAAATTTAGACAGAATTTTAATTATTGAATTGTTCAATGCTGACACGTATGGTTCATGGCTGTCACCCACAGCTGTGCCTGTAAATCGTGCACATACACAAAAGTCGCCTCATAGAAGCGATATTAACTTAAATGTTTTCTTCATCTTGTACTTATCTTCTTCCTCCCTTATATATGAAATATATGGGAAGGATGTTCTGATATCTACACTGTCATAATGCCAGTGCTTAGCAAAGGATCCTGCACGTGTGTGTTTTATGTGGTGCGTAGTTTAACATGCTCGGAGCAGGAATAGGGCAGGATATAATGCTTGCAGCGCGTTTCGAGTTTCAGGGTTGGCAGCTGTGTAACCATTCCAGACAGTCAAAATGTGATCATGGGGATGGACATGTAGGAATTGGGAGAATGGAAATGTCATGCAAAATGTACATCAAATGACTGACCATGACACTGTCTTTAATAAAAGGCCAGGTGGACACGAGGCTGCAACGGGCCAGTTTAGTCTATTAATGGTGATGGCTTTATTATCGTCACCTTATTATGTACAGTACTTAGCCTCACTGGTCTGAGCAGCCAGGACAAAGACGTGTGTTTGACTTTTTAAGGGTATGTTGCAAGGACCGCACGGTGGAGTTTGCATGTTCTCCCCGTGCGTGCGTGGATTTTCTCCAGGTACTCCGGTTTCCTCCCACATTCCAAAAACATGCATGTTAGGTTAGCTCCAGCATACCTGCGACCCTAATGAGGATAAGCGGTATAAAAAATGGATAGATGGGTATTTTGCAATAAGTTCCATTGCTGTATCCATGGCCATCATTAGAGTTTTCTTTGCCATCACTTTTGTGTGCTGTCATTACAAAAAAACAAAGAAAAGTTGCGGTGCTAATTCTTGAGGCTGAAGCTGCAGTCTTGCAATTGTTTTAAATTTTACATGATGATGGACTAACTTGTTTTCATGCATATAAATGCAAATTTTTTTTACTATCCCAAATTACACAACCACGAGGGCATTGACATTTTATGGTTACATTTTGCTACAGTGGATCTCTGCACTTTGACAATTCAGCAATCGTGACCTTGCAAATTTTCAGCTTTTTTTTTCTTCTCTCAAATAGGTCAGTTTTTTGGACAAAAACACACAGCATTAGCCGTAAGTAGGTAACAAATAATAAATATGTGTATATACAATACAGGTTTAAGCCCTGTGTCAAAAATATAACTCTTTATAGGTGAGTACGTTTTTCACGCTTTTCGCCAGTTATTGTTTGTGCCGGAAAGTAACCCCCACGAAAAGTGGGGATCTACTGTACTGAGAAAGGAATTGTCTGCCCAACAGAGAGCGTCTGAGCAGAGCTTCAGTACCACAAACAAGCGGCCCACTGGACAGGCCTTAAGCGAGGTCAAATCCTTAAGTGCATCTGCCACTTGCTTCTCCACATCCCACTGCACCGCACCGACAACTTGTGACCTGGGGACCATTGTCTCTGGACGGTGCTCCTCTAATGGCAGTGAGAACACCCTGGAGAGAGCATCGGGCTTGCCGTTCTAAGAGCCTGGGCGGAAGGTAAGGGTGAAATCAAACCGGGCCAAAAATATCGCCCACAGTGCCTGTCGGGGGCTCAGCCTTTGAGCAGAGCAGAGGTAGGCCAGGTTCTTATGATCCGTGTGGAAAACAAAAGGGAGTTCGGAACCCTCCAGCCAGTGTCTCCACTTCTACAGTGCCAGCACGACGGCCAATAACTCCCTGTTGCCAATGTCATAATTCCGTTACGCAGAAGTCAGCCGCCGGGAGAAGAAATCGCAGGGTTGCAGCCTCTGGTCGACGGAAGAGCGCTGAGAAAGGACGGCCCCCACGCGGGAGTCAGAAGCATCCACCTCGACAACAAATTGAACAGACGGATTAGGGTGGATAAGCACTGGAGCCGAGGTAAACAATGACTTGAGTCTCAAGAATAAATTAGTGGCATCTGGGGTCCAGGCAAACGGGACCTTAATAGATGTGAGCCTCGTCAAAGGTTCAGCGACCCGAACAAAGTTTCGAATAAACCGCCGGTAGAAGTTGGCAAAGCCCAGGAACCTTTGAAGATGCTTCCTTGATGTAGAGGGAGGCCACTCGACCACGACCTGCATCTTGGCCGGGTCGGCTCGAAGTGGTCCCTCCTCCACAAAAAACCCCAGGATGGAAGTGGAGGACATGTGAAAAGCACATTTTTTAGCCGTAACAAACAGTCTTTTTTCTCTGAGCCAGTGGAGGACTAGCCTGACGTGCTGAACGGGCTCCTCCAGCGTGGAAGAAAAAACGAGTATGTCGTCGAGGTAAGCAAACACGAAGCGACCCAGCATGTCGAGAAGGACATCATCAATGAAGCTCTGGAAAACAGCCGCAGCGTTGGTAAGCCCAAAAGGCATAACAAGATACTCAAAGTGTCCGAGAGGAATGTTAAAAGCAGTTTTCCATTCATCACCCTCACGGATACGTACTAGATGGTATGCGGTACGGAGTTTGGTGAAAAATTTGGCGGAGTGGAGCGACTTGAAAGCGGAGTCTAATAAAGGCAATGGATATTTAACGTTGCTGTAACTTTCACTCAGTGAAAAATGTTTCTCTTCGTGCATCAAGCCCAGTCGATGTCACGCTCCTGAGAGTGGTATACCCCACTGTGATTGGTTGGTTTGTCAGCTCCGCACACAACAATGTGCCATTCATATTTTAGCGTTGATGGGAGCACTTCCTGCTTCCCAGTGTCCTTTGCGGGATTGTCTTACAAATGTCTACTAGTTGCATGTTAGAGATGACATTGTTGTTATTTATTGTGCACCCCCTCTTCCTAACAGTGTCCTGTCTGTTGTTATCTGCCTGTTGTATACTGTAGTCTTGCGATGTTTTGGTGCATTCTGTTTAAGACACCCTGAGTGAGACTCATGTTGAGTATTGACATCTCGCGATTCCGCTGTGTTAAACAAGTGTGAATGTTATTCTTACTTTGATCATCAATAAATAGTTACCTTTTCTTAAATGCCTCATGAGCGCAACAAGATAAATATTGGGGGATGCACTGTGATTGAACTTATATATGAAGTTGGGGGCCACAAAATATCATCCGCAAGTTTGAGACCCCAGCTGTACATACTCATCCATCCTTGTCAGTCAAGTTTTAATGTATTTCGCAGAGCAGCAGCATGACAAAAATGTTTTTTCTAAGTCATATAAAGCTCTCATGCAAAATGCTCATGAAGCGACTGCTGCTCAGGGAACACAATGTGCCCGTTCTTAAGCTGCTGAATGATATCACCTCTCGTCCAAATTGCCTTGCAGATGGTGGTATGGTTTTCTCCATTCATAGATGCTAAAATAGTGTGGAAACATGATAATGCATAACTACCATGATGCTGTCTGCACAATAACTTTGTCACTTCACTTTGTCACTCACATGAGCGTAATACTGACAGTTTTGCACAGCAGCAGGAATTAAGTGAAGGCTTTTTTTACAGAATAAAAAGGCACACAATTTAACATTATTCTTGATTCCTCTGACAAGTATTGTCTCCCATTACTAACACACTGTACCAGTTTTTCCAGTGTCAGAAAATTGTTTTTAAGTAGTGTACTACTTGGTCAGCTCCCATCTGCCAACATCAAACTCTCTTTTCCGTTGGTTGATTTAAAATGCTCCACCAAGCGAAACAGCTTGCAATAACATACAGTCATTTTCAAAGTTCCAGAACACTTAATACCATTCTGTGAATGATATGAAATGACCTGCTCCCACCTACACCCATGAGCCACTTCAACCACAAGTCAGACACCATCCTTGGCTTGGTTTGGTGCTTACTGTACATGAGCAGGTTCTCAGCGTCTTATCTGGACTGATTGGACCGACTGAGGAAATGAACCACAAATGTGTTAAACATGCATGCGGCCCTTTAAACTATCCCCCTCATCTAAAACTCCGGGCTAATTCATAGCTCCGTTGATTACCCAGGGGAATTCTTTTATCTCCCCCATTTCATTCCTGAAGCGCTCTGTGGACGTTTTAATGGCTGCACTTTCATCGTCTGTCAGATATTTAAATGGAGACGTGCATGCCTGTGGTAAGGAGTGAGGCAGTGTAGGAGGCCTCTCAGATTCAGCATGTCAATCTTTAATGCCTAGAGATATAGATGGGCGCTGACCTCTCACTCTGCCATGCTGCCGCTCCCTCGCATAAATTGACCTCCTGATAATCATTTCCTGCTCCTATATGCCGTAACGAGTGAGCCAAAGTACTTGGCAGTCACATGACCCAAAGAGAGCCATTAGGGTTGAGAGATTGACCCTTTCGCAATGGCTAGGCAATAGAGTTTCTCTCTGACATATGTACTACAGTTGGACGGTCATGGCCCGTGAATATCGCTCTGCATGTTATGACCATGAACATCACAAAATGGCATGTAATAGAAATGTGAGCCATTTGTATAATGGAGACACAAGAACAAGCCATTTGGTATTATTGCTCGGAGGAATGTGTAACGAAAGAAACAATGTGAGGCAAAAAGGGCCTTTTTGGTCAAATTGGGAATCGTTTCATGCTGTTTGTATTTCATTGAAGCAGTCATCTTCAAATGTTAGATGCGAAATTGGTGGTTCCTTTTGGGTGCAGTGTATTCAGCACTGCTGCTTACAGAAACGTATAATTTAGCCAGGCCCCAGATCACAACCCTTGTAACACATCTCGTCCACAGCAGTAGTAGACTTCATCCATCCATCTATTTTCAATGCCGCCTATCCAGTGGTGGCCAAATTCAATGGAACCGCTACCATTAACAAGAGTTAAAAATAATTGTATATGACAATTATGTGATAAGGATCAACCACAAGTATGACCTTCTGAATGTATTCAATTTGCCGTACGCTCACTTATTCCTGGATGCAAATTCTGTTTCAATCGTTTATAATAGCTGCTTGCTGCGGGTCCTCCAATAAACATTTAATCCCTTTGGGGGCACCTCTAATCTTTCCGTATTAAAAGCCAAATGGTCAAATGTGGATATGTGGATATTTATCAAATTACACATGGCTGCTGTGGAGGCCGCTGAAATTAAGGCTACATCCACATGAAGACAGAACACTCATTATTTCTAAAACGTTTTCTGTAAAGATGGAGCCAGTCCAGAAACTATGTGCGACTATATCAATGTACTAAAAACGAGTTCAAACGATGTAATACGTATGCCAAACCTGTTAGTGGCGCTGTGACACTCTGAAAGCGGAAACACGTGACAGAGCGGCAACCAAACACTGGGCATGTGCAGTTGCACAGACAGCCTGTAAACAGAAAACATGGCGGCAAGTATGAGTGGCCGAACTGGACCGACGATGAAGTGGAACTGTTGCTTGAGTCAAACTGGATTATAAAACCAGAATAAAGTGATGTGCTGTCACTTCCAGCATTTGTTGTTCTTAAAAACGGCGTCTTCAAATCTTTCCACTCTTGGACCCGATTTCAAACGTGTTCGTTTCCAGACCCTGAAAACGCCAGCTTCATGTGGATGATACGCTGTTTTGATAAAGTATTTTTGCATTTAGGCCTGAAGATGGGGCTTAAATGTGTTCCTCAGGTAGCACCTAGCTGATGTTGTCTTTATATGTGACCATTAAACTGCGAGCATATAGACCAGTGACTGTCAACTGGTGGCCCACGAGACACATTAGGCCCGTTAGAATACAATTACTGAATTCAGGACCGAGACTTGGTCTGTGAAAGTAAAACTATACTTTTGTAACATTGTGGATACAAAAATGGGAAAAACAAGGTGGGTCAAAATCGGAGGCCGCCCGACCTTAGCTCAGATTTCCTTAAACTTAACCTTCCTCGCTTTGGAGCGAATAATGCCAGTCTCAAATGGCATTCATTGTAAGGTGACAAATACAGCACTAACAATTCCTGTTGGCTGGAAAGGAAAGCGGATTCACGGAAAGAGCTCCGCTTTTGCTACCGGGGTTTGAGCAAGTACTCCACTATCTGTATCTGTTTCTGTTCACCCGTCTAAATGATCTGTATCCGTTTCTGTGCTCAGAGAGGGCATAAACCGGAAGTGGGAGTGGTTTAACCGGAAATGGGAGAGGCTTAAATTGGTACATTATTTGAAGTATTAAGTATGAAACTGTCATGGATTGATCAGAAGTTGCAATATTTATTGTTTTTTAAAACTATTTACAGAATAGCCTCAAATTTGACATTCAAATTGTGTGTGTAAGTGATCTGTAAAGCTTTATTATTTAATTACTTTTTAATGATTTGTTGGAAGTTGGAGATTCGTGCAAACACCCAGTGATGGCAAATGGAAAGAATCTGTCAGTCCAGTTCACTGGATTTTTCTCAAAAGCACCGCTTAAGTACTCCTAGCACAGTTTTCCAACTGACTTTATATCACCAGCTAAATTAGAAGCGAGCAGACGGAAATTGAAAACTAGACTCTGACGCAACACGAGCTGTTTATACCTCTGTCTTGTCAAATGCACTACGTATGTTACGAAACAAATTCACCAAGTAACTTTAAATGGTTCTTACCTCTGTGGAGTCATGGCGGCTGCTCACTTAGCGTATCTGACATTAATGCGACTTGCCCAGCCCAGTAGGCACACATCACCAAAACCCCACAGGCCGGTTTACACAATGTCAGGTACATTTGAATGCATTTAATAATCACAACAACCACTGTTTAAAGTATCTATCTGAATCAGCACATACATTTTTATCTATACTGACTGTCCCGTCTGCCTCTGTCACGCCGCCCCCCTCCTCAACATCGGTGGCCAGTGGATCTGATATGGATGTGGTTAATTGTAAATAAACGTTAATCAAACGTATTGACGTCTTTGATTGTGTAACCGAAAATTGCGAAAATTATCATAATGAATTGGGTAATACAAGTTCATCTCCTCCTCCTTGAGCAACCACCTTATTATGGTGGAGGAGTTTGCGTGTCCCAATGATCCTAGGAGCTAAGTTGTCGGGGGCTGTCATGCCCCTGGTAGGGCCACCCATGACAAACAGGTCCTAGGGGAAGGACAAGACAGAGTGGCTCAAAAGATCCTGATGATGAATAAAAACATTGGACTTTGTTTTTCCTCGCCCGGACGCGGGTCACCGGGGTCCCCTTTCCTGAGCCAGGCCTGGAGGTTGGGCACGAGTGTCCGGTTGCCGGGCCTGCATATACGGGGCCCGGGCGGGCGCAGCCCGAAAAGATAACGTGGGTGCCCCCTTCCATGAGCTCACCACTCGTGGGAGGGGCCAAAGGGTTGGGTGCTAAGCGAGCTGGGTGGCAGCCGGAGGCGGAGGCCATGGCGGTCCAATCCTCGGCTACAGAAGCTAGTTGTCGGTACGTGGAATGTCACCTCTCTGGCGGGGAAGGAGCCGGAGCTGGTGCGTGAGGTGGAGAATGCACAGCAAGGGCTCTGGAACCAGTCCTCTTGAGAGGGGCTGGACTTTATTCCACTCTGGTGTTGCCAGCAATGAGAGGCAACGGGACTGTTGTTTGCGCTTATGCGCCAAACGGCAGTTCAGAATACCCGCCCTTTTTGGAGTCCTTAGAGGAAGTACTAGAGAGTGCTTCCTCGGGGGATTCCCTTGTTCTACTGGGTGACTTCAATGCTCATGTTGGCGGCGACAGTGAGACCTGGAGAGGTGTGATTGGGACGAAACGGCCCCCCTGATCTTAACCCGAGCGGTGTTTTGTTTTTGGACTTCTGTGCTCGTCACGGATTGTCTATAATGAACACTATGTTCAAGCATAAGGGTGTCCACATGTGCACTTAGCACCAGGACACCCTGGGCCGCGGTTCGATGAATGACTTTGTGGTTGTGTCGTCGGATTTGTGGCCACATGTTTTGGAGACTCGGGTGAGGAGAGGGGCGGAGCTGTCAACCAATCACCACCTGGTGGTTAGTTGGTTCCGANAGTTGGTTCCGATGGTGGGGGAGGATGCCGGTCAGACCTGGCAGAGCCAAACGCATTGTGAGGGTCTGCTGGGAACGTCTGGTAGAGTCCCCTGTCAGAAGGAGTTTTAACTCCCACCTGCGGGAGAGCTTTGACCAAGTTCCGAAGAAGGCAGCGGACATTGAGTCAAAGTGGTACACAGATGCAAACACAAGTGACAAGCGCCAGACCACGAGCTTGGCAATGCGTCTTTTATCCACAGTTGCTTCGGATATCCCCATCATCCCCATTATGCATAGTTTTTGTTTATTCATTTTACATATACATATTATATTACATATTTATATTACAAATATTGGTTACTAAATACAAGTGTCTTCCTTTACCGGTGGCCACCGTGTGCCTCCGGTGCTCTGATAGTTTTTGTTTTGCCCTTCTTCTGACGTCATTGAACCGTTTTTACACTGGGCAATGGTTCTCAGTACATCAGGGACCATATATTCGGCCACTGAGAGCTTGGACCTCCTGGACCAAATCATCACTTTCTGTATGGGATAAGTTTGGCTGTCTTCCGCAGTCTTCATCCATATTTAACAAAACTTGCAATTCGCTTTGCCAGCAGCGCATTTAAAGGTGAGAAGAGGAGCTCATTTGATTGGTGAAGATTTGACCCGGCTGTGTTAAACCCAGACACACCTTCTCTCCTCCATCTTGCCACTTGCACCGGTAGGAGGGACGGTGGTGTACTTACGCCAGGATGCACGGGGCACAAAATTGCAAAATGCGCATAAAACGCGGCTATTGTCGAGGAGCAACTTTGCTAGCGCTCGGTCTACGAAATTAAAGCCCACAATCTCAAAGTTACCAACGGAGGGCAAGTGTCACGAATGACTTCCTCTAAGGGGGGTC
This sequence comes from Oostethus manadensis, assembly GCA_024372805.1. Classification (NCBI taxonomy): domain Eukaryota; kingdom Metazoa; phylum Chordata; class Actinopteri; order Syngnathiformes; family Syngnathidae; genus Oostethus; species Oostethus manadensis. The sequence goes on from QODF01000089.1 coordinate 1,094,607, forward strand.
GCTGTGTATGACTGGCCAATCACAGAGCTTGAAGAGTAAGTTACCAAATGAGGATTTTCCTTCATCACTAGTTCGGATAATGACGAGCTGTACTAATCTAATGCTCGTAATGGGCAAAAATACATACAAGTAACTAATATGCATGTTTAAATAAATTAAGCCATTATTAAGAAGACGGACATTAAGACGGTGAGCAAAAAGTGGAGGATTTGGCGTTGTTTTAGTTGTAGTGACAAAACAGTCCATTGTTTATGTGCACCAAATGGCAAAGTAACCAATCAAGTTTGGTCCTAAACAACGTCATGCTGTGTGTGTGTGTGTGTGTGTGTGTGTGTGTGTGTGTGTACTGTTTTTTTAGTCCCTTTTTGTTGAGTAAGGAGACATGTATTGTGCTCTTGGTAACAAAATGTGCACTGGGTTGAAAATGACTGTATTTAGACTTTGTTTGTATTGTGTAGTGAAGTGTAGTTTTGTGCTTGTGCAAGAAAATCATGTCGTGACATCATGTTCCCCAACCTGCCTGGCCCCAAATAAAAGCACAGCTGCTCTGGTGGATCAGCTGAGTCAGAATAACGCAACCAGCCAATGTAAGCAAATTATGTTTATTCGCTTATGTTTTCAGATGTTATTAGGTGAAATTGGCAATATCAGCTGATTTGAACTTGTAATGTTCAACTTTCTGACAGCATTGACTAATGGACAATGTCTTCACCTCCAGTGATGTACATTGTTTCCTAATTTTTTCACATGAATGTAAATGGCATTTATGGCACTACCCACTGCGATGTAAGCCTTGTTAAAACGTCATTGGGCACTGGACACAGTTTATCATTGTGCATTACACCATTACCGGTTATGGGCGCCTCTGTCGCCATTGTGAGCTCGATGCCAAAAACAGAGTAGCCCTCCTTGAGCTCCCAGAGGTATACACATTGGATGATGTTGATGTATGTATAAGTCTCTTCTTAGGCTGTGTTCACACTGCAGGTCAATTCCGATTTCTTGCGTATATGTGACCTGTATCTGATTATTCCATGTCAGCGTGAACGGCACAATTCCGGTGTTTTCAATTGCGACTCAGGTCTCATTCGTATGTGGATATAAATCCAATTTGAATGCGATGTGACTGCAGTATGAATGCAGTCGTATATACCTGACATATACAGTACATCATTGAAACGCTTGAATTGCCTTGCTTACCGAGACTTTGAAAAGGTACTCACCGATGTAGGCAAAACTTCTTCTAATCCAAAAATGATTTTTATAAGGTGTTAGTAAAGCAGCTCTCGGCAATGTCTCACCACTCCACCCACACGCAGCTTGGAACAGACGTGGCAACGAGTTATCTACAAACTTCCATACCAAAATTCTTGCCATCTTTCTTCTTCATCGTCATCCTCATTTGGTGGAGAAAATATTAACTCCTGTTGCACAAAATCCTTGAAATTGCCACAAACGCATTAAGGAGAGCATGCAAGTAATGTGATTGAATGTGACGAAACAGAAATGTTGATATCTCTGATACCAGCTCTTCATGCGCTAAAGTTGATTCTGTAATCAAAACAGTGTTCCCTCATTTATCGCGGATATAGATTCATTGACATTGACAATAAACAATGTTTCAACACCAAACAATGCCCGCAATGGCACCCTACAGCTGTGTAAGTCCAAGGTTTTGTGCGATGGTTAACCTTCTGCTCTGCCATTGGGTGCCGCCGCCGGTGAAAAGTGAACCGCGATGTCGCGAGGGAACACTGTAGTGATACTTTTGATACTTCAGGCATATGATTTTGTTTTTTTCTTGTTGTTTTTTCTTTGTTTTTTTCTGATGTTGTTTATTATCTTGGCTACATTGTAAATCACCCCACTACCTTAGAATACATTAAAAGAAATACGCCGATACAAGCCTAAATTTTACCCAGTATCAAATCAGAAATTAAATCAATGGTATTGTGCATCGCTACAGCACACACTGCAGGAGTCTTTACTTCTGTAAACACAAGGAAATCGGACTGATGTCGTGCTTATGCGCATGCACGTTCCTTTTGCCCAAAGTCAGCTGGGATAGGCTCCAGTTACTTGCAATCCTGAACAAGATCAGCGCTAGAAAATGACGGCTAGATGAATGAACACCAGAAAGTAGTCGTATTATGTCAGAGTTCTTAGCCTAGTCATTCTTATTTCAAGTGGGATTACCGTAGACAGGATAAATTGGAAGGTATATGACCATTAAGCTGTTAATCGCTTGCACAAGAAAGATCTAATGGGCGGTTGAAAAAGAAACTGCCATCAGCTACCTTTTCATTGATTGACACAACTTTGGAATGAACATTGTTGGATTTTTATTACACTTGACTGGTGCTTTTATGACAATACTACCTAAAGATTGCCTGCACAGTTAATAAAGGTTTCAAGATGACTGTTCATGCAGATTGTTAACTAATCTGCGGTCAACCCGCCTCCCAGTTAGGATCATTTTTGACCTTCCAGCTTCCACTGCCAGGTTGATATAAAATAGCAGAATATGAAAAGAAGGTATTTTTTCTCTCTCTTGTTGTTCAGTTGTTTACTTAAATTTTTTCCCTGTCAAATACTCACAAGGGGCCGCACGGTGGCTGAGTGGTTAGCACATTGGCCACACAGTCAGGAGATCTGGAAAAACCTGGGTTCAAATCTCCGTTGGGCATCTCTGTGTGGAGTTTGCATGTTCTCCCAGTGCGTGTGTGGGTTTTCTCCGGGTACTCCGGTTTCCTCCCACATTCCAAAAACATGCATGTTAGGTTAATTGGCGACTCTAAATTGTCCATAGGTATGAATGTGAGTGTGAATGGTTGTTTGTCTATATGTGCCCTGCGATTGACTGGCGACCAGTCCAGGGTGTACCCCGCCTCTCGCCCAAAGCCAGCTGGGATAGGCTCCAGCATCCCCGTGACCCTAATGAGGATAAGCGGTATAGAAAATGAATGAATGAATGAAATACTCACAAGTGTTTGCACACTCAGTCATAAATTACTAATCAGACTTTGACTATGTATCACATTCTCATGCCTCCTTAAATGTGCAATATTTGGAGCTGTACCACAACTTTTCATTTACGGTCATTTCATGAAAGCTTATCTGTAAGACTGTTTTCACCACACTGAGCAAGTAGGGTGAATAACAAAGGTTAGATAACCTCCACTCCCATGAGTAAACATAAGTATTAGTAAGTAAATATTCCGTCTGATATGTTGATGACTAAAAAGATAACAATTGATGTTAGTACAATTGCAAGGAAAAGAAAATGGACATTCCAAAAACACGTGTATGGAAGGGAAACAATGTAATGTTGAAAACAAATGAGATGTAGTTGTTTCATGAGATGGAGTTAGAGACAGGGAGGGCTGGGGCGATACAGGCAGTGTTCTAATGACTTCACACCCCATTAGCCACTTAGTCTGATGCGTCACACCCCATTATGGTGCTAGAGCAGCAGTGCATGAATGCGTGAAACCGTTCGCTCAGCCAGACCTGTCCATCCGCTCCAAAGGCTCACTCACTTACGGCAATTAGTGTGTGTGTTTGTCTTTCACTGTTGTTTACTTGTTTGCATGTGTATGTGAAGGTAAATATCAATGAGTTCACCCGCTTCTAAAAACAACAATTGCCACCATCCATTTTGTAAAAACGACTTTCTTAGACCTCCGTTTCAGCTCATGTTTGCTATGGCTACCCTGCAGCTCAAGCTGCAAATGTTCGACCTACAGAAAAGAGGTGAACTAGCATGCTCCAGAGGAGTCTCCTTAATCTCCCTCAAACATCCATGCACTCATGCAGACACACACACACATTTAAGAAAATTGAAGAAACCCCCCACCCTCCTCAACGCCATTCCCTGCATGGGCAGCCCCAGTTGGCAGAGTGTGAAGTGTTCCTCTCCAGCACCAAAGCCTGCTAACTCAAATCCTTGGCCTTGAGCCACCCTGCTCTCCATTACAAACACTAGGCCCATTTATTCCAGTGTCACCCCTCCACCACACTCCTCTCCCATCACACAGTCATCCTAGGGGAAGTACCACAAAATAGGTCTGTAGCCACTGGAATGGACATCTCTGTTCCAAAAATGTTGATCTCTTTGCTCCAATTGGTTTGTTAATAATAAATATCACAGCACACAGGGAGAAACAAATAAGTCATATGTGCATCCTTGTGCCACATAATTTCCGAGCTTCTAGGCTGAATTTAATGTTTTTTTTATTTACCCCAATGGACACTTCTACAAATATTTGTTCTAGCTGTTTTAGCTCTGCTAACACTGACAACTTTTATAATAAACAGTGTATACAGTAGAACCTCTACAGTTGAACACAATCCATTCCTGTCCTATCTGTCCAAATTGTCGTACAACAAACGGAAATGAAAAGTTCCAGGGTCAAATGGTTGCTATCAGGAAACTTGTAAAAGTAACTACAGTAAGTATCAAATGTAACACAATTCATTCATTCATTCATTTTCTATACCGCTTGTCCTCATTAGGGTCACGGAAATGCTGGAGCCTAACCCAGCAGACTTTGGGCGAGAAGCGGGGTACACCCTGGACTGGTCGCCAGTCAATCGCAGGGCACATATAGACAAACAAAGACAAACAAACATTCACACTCACATTCATACCGATGGAGAATTTAGAGTCGCCAATTAACCTAACATGCATGTTTTTGGAATGTGGGAGGAAACCGGAGTACCCGGAGAAAACCCACACACACACACGCACGGGGAGAACATGCAAACTCCACCCAGATATGCCCAACGGAGATTCGAACCCAGGCCTGTCTCACAAATGTAAAAAATATGGCTGTCGATAAAATTATTTAATTGCGATTGAGCGCATTCTGTCTATTGTTAACTCATAATTAATCACACTTAATCGCAGATAGAAATACGTTTTCCGGCTTAAAACCATGGCCTCGGATTTGGAGGTGCTGAGTCTCATCCCAGAAGCTTCTCACTCAGCTGCAAACTGCTCCAGTAAACGCTGAAGGTCACAGACTGATGAAGCTATCGTCTGCAAATAGCAGAGACGAGAGGAAACAGGCTCGACTTACTGCTGGCAATCCAAACCAGGCTCCTCGGTTGTACAGGGCAGAAAGGGGTGGACTGTACCCTATGGGTTGGGAATGAGGTCTTGCCCCAAGTGGAGGAGTTCAAGTATCCGGGGTCTTGTTCAAGAGTGAGGGAAGGTTGGAGCGTGAGGTTGACAGACGGATCGGTGTAGATTGTGCAGTAATGTGGTTGCCGTAGCAGACCTTCGAGGTGAAGAGAGAGCTGAGCCGGAAGGCAAGGCTCTTTGTTTACTGAACGATCTATGTTCCTACCCTCACCTATGGTCATGAGTAAGGGTTGGCTCCGGATACGCATGCAGCTCTTCAACCTCCTTCTTGCCGCTCCCTTTGCTAAGCACGGTGATTTTTTTTAAACACCAAAGTAGGGGAAATGTGTTTTCCAAAAGAAAATGAAATGACCGAACAATTGCCAAGTCCGTGAATGCATCTACACTGTCTCCTGACTGCTGATTGGATGAGCAAGGGATGGGGGTGTGTATCGGTGATCACCGAGTGGGAGAAAATATAGTTGAAGGAGTTTGGAGTTGAGTCTGAAACAAGTTACCGTGCGGTAAAACAAAACAATGTCATTAACGAGAGCATAGCAATATGTTTTATAACAACAAGTGCGCTGTAGCTATGTGCTCACAGCCCGTGACACGCTAATCACCGCGATGGTGACTGTTACACTTGCGTTGCCTTTTGTTTTTTCCCTGCCTTCTCCCAGGCGTGTGCTTTTTGGTTTCAGGAGCTGTCACGGCAACTGGAGGCGGGGCCACCGACGCACCTGCACCTAATGAGCGGACACCCTTCTTAAGCAGAGGGTTTGCACCTGAGAGATTGATTAATTAATGTTTGATAAATTTGATGTTTTTCCTGTCTTAGTTTTACACGAAACATAACAAATAATATAAACTACATCACTATAATGTGCGTCTGTTTTACTGATGATCTTTTCCAGTGACCGGCTAGTGCCGCGGTAATGCTAGCACTGCTAGCTCTTTAGCCACGGTCACATGAACGTAAGGCCCCAAATAGCTGTCCTTGCTATGCCTGCCGATAACGACCAGCTCATACCCACATTTTAGCTTGCAGTTCAAAGAAAAAATCAGTCTAGAGACGACTCAGATATAAATAAAAAACAAAACAAAACAAAAAAACAATTATTTGGGGCACTTATACGCCAAGATACTACTGTACAATAAAAAAATGCAGACGGGACCTACTGTTCACCTTTCTCTGGCAATTTGACATACTCTGTGACAATTCAAATCACAGGGACAGTAGATACAAAAACACTTTGGTCTTGTTGTGAGAGCCATTTGCAAGGACTTAAGGACAAAATTTACCACTCAAAATACTCTTTTCTTTGTCCATTTTTGCTCAATATTTGTATGTGCTTCTGGCTCCATAGTCACGCGTGCGTGTTTATCGTGCGTCAAGAAAACCCTAAAAATAGTGTTGTTAAAGGAAACTTTTAACGCGTATTGTTATTCATTCATTTATGTTCTATACCGCTTATCCTCATTAGGGTTGCGGGTATGCTGGAGCCTTGCCCAGCTGACTTTGGGCGGGAGGAGGGGTACACCATGGACTGGTCGCCAGTCAATCGCAGGGCACATATATACAAACAAAGACATACAACCATTCACACTTACATTCATACCTATGGACAATTTCGAGTCGCCAACTTACTAAGATGCATGTTTTTGGAATGTGGGAGGAAACCGGAGTACCCGGAGAAAACTCCAAACAGAGATGCCCAACAGAGATTCAAACCCAGAACCTCCTGACTGTAAGGCCAACATGCTACCCATTCATCCACCATGCGGCACGTGTATTGTTTTATATGTTGTCTACTTTACATTCTTTAAGCGTTCACATGTATACAAATACAAAATCCCACACATTTGAATGGTGCAACTATCATCAAGGGAGCAGTAGCGAGAGAAGGGGGCTGTGGAAACAAGCTTGGACGGACCACTGAGCAGATTTGGGAATTCATTGTCTTGCTCAAGGGCACCTCTTTAATGCTTAGGAAGGGATCTGACGCATCTCCAAAAACACAACCATCCAAACTACCTGGTTTGACCAACCACTTGTAAATCCTTGTACAGCTGCAAAACTGGTTTGAAATATGTTTTGCATATGTGATTTTGCTCTCCCAAATATTTCGACAGTAGGGAGTGACCTTCAGAAGCATTGGGAGAGATAATGTAATCATGGTCAGGGAGTTGTTGCTGTCAAACAAGTCTCCTCCCAGTGATGAACACACGCTGTGTGAGCATGTCAAACATCACACACCTGAACACCTGTCTGGTTCCGTCTCCAGCTCCTACCTCGCCCCCATCTAGGGCACTGAGGGGGGAAGGACATAACTGGGGGAAGGGTTATTGCATGGGGAGTGAAACAAATTTCCTTCCACCTCCAGCGCAAAGATATCGCATTTGTATTTTTAGCACACCATAGATTATAGCTCACAGTAATTACATGTTAATTTGGCAGAATGGGAGTTTAATTAAAACATCGTTATCAGTGAGGGGTGCACATGGGAGGGTACATAAGACACATTTTACAATTCAAGTATCAATCAAATGTGACTGACTGGCAGCTGTGACAATCGGTGCGGGTAGTACCCTGCTGGATGTATGCAGATGTGTGTGTGTGTCTTGCTGTGACACCGCTGCAGCGTTTCTATGACCTCCCAAGCCCTCGCTTTCAGGCTCTGTCTTCCGCTGGAGAGTTGAGAAGACGCAATCATGCTAAATAATGTAGGAAAATAAGTCTTTATATGATTTGCTTCAACTTCTGACCTTTCTATATCATTCTTCAGCAGACATGATCCACATGTGTCTCCCCTGTGTGCAAGCATACAGCTAAATGTGTAATGCCTAGTTTAGACTTGCACGCATTTTGTCCCTGCAGTTGTGCACAATTTTATGTGCCAGTGACGTGTCAATGAATAAACTGGTCATAAACAGGTGTGACGTATGTGTAAACTGTGCGGGTCTGCATACCAGTGCGCAAAGAACATTTAAAAATGTGCACAAAAGGTGCTCATAGGTGAGAAAAAACAAAGTACAGCAAAAGACACTGGGAAGTACAACCAAAAAAACACAAATAAGAGAAAATGCAAAAATGAACAATGTACATGGAACAGTTGGCTGCAGGGGTAAAAGGCAAAAGAGAATCACTAGCAGATATGACCTGAGGGACCGGACCATGCACGGTGCTGGTGAAGGTAAGCAACAATCTGGCAAAGGACTGACTAAACAGCACTGCCTAAGAAGGTTTGATTAGTGATGGTCTTCAGCTGCGCTAGTCAAAGGAGCGGGTGAGAGTTCCTCTGCAGAGCTGAAATGAGACATCACAGGGCAGCAAACCAAAGCAAGTGCAAATCATGATGGTTTATGCCTTCTTCCAGCCTTTTCCACATTGTCTTTCTGTAGCCGCGTGATGTTTTACTTAAATTTACGCTTTTGCAATGACAACGCGGGGCCAAATAAGGCCATGCGCATCCTGCGTACAATGTCATACGCTAGGAATAAACACTACTTAACTTACTTAACACTACTGTAAATACTGTAAAATGTACAAGGGTGACATTTTCTAGCACAATGTTTGGTCACAAATTGCATGCCAAGTGCTTAAAGATTGCATAAGCTGGTTTTGAATCTTTTCAGGTTTGCAATCTAAACATACATTGCCACGGCAAATTGCAGGACAATGCAGAGGCAAAATACGTACAAGTGGAAACACAGCTTAACTTTTACTGAGACTGGTGGGGTGATCACGCAGTATGGTCAAATATCCTTATTTATTTCCTTAACTGACTTTATTTCAACCCCAGTCCTGCTCCCACTTCCTGGCTTGCTGTTGCTCCCTCTTCTTTTTTGGACAGAGGAATGGTTGAGATCATAATTATGTTTTGACACATGGCGTTAGCCCCTAGAGCACTCAGATTTTAACTCAAAGTAGGAATTGTCAGAACGGCAGCCCTTGCTGCTATTAATTGGAGGGGAGGGCCAGGAGGCCCGCCCACTAACTAGTGGTGGCAGTTTTAATGAGGTTATGTTTGCGCAGGAAGTCAAAGATGTGACAGGGGGAAACAGTCATTGGCCTGTCAAAGAGAGCAGATGACATCTCAAAGCCTGCTATGCTTGCCATGGAGAGGGGAGACCTCGCTCCACTTTCTACAGGTGGGAGAAGGCAATTAGAACAGAAGTGAGTAAGCAAAAACACCCAACTAGAGTACATCGCCAATAAACACCACATCAGCCACAGATAGAATTATAATTGTTAAATTAAATGTAAATTAAACCCACTGGCATCACTTCAACCAGACTCCTTTGAAAATGAGCAACGATTCGCCCAGACTAAATGGTAATTAACAGGGAGTGAGGTGCTCTTTGACTCTGTACATCCATCTTTGAATGTCCATGTCTACTGTGTGTATGCAGTCCAATTACTTTGCCTTTGAAAATGGAGAAAAGGTGTTGAAAGAAAAAGTACAGACCTCTTGAGCCAAGACACTGGACCCAGTGTTCTCCAGGTGCACCCTGTTGAAGAAGTGAGCCAAAGTTTTGCGGTTGTTGGTACCCTGCCTGAACAAGCGGGTAGTGCACAAACTTTGATCCGCACCACCCTCAAAGTGAGTATCCCTGCAGGCCCGCCTTCTGAAAAAAAAAACCAAAAAACATTTTGTAAATGTATCCCATTTCTTTCTCTCAGGAATAACAAAAAATCCTCACAGACATTTGCCATTACTGTTGTACCGTCGTGCCCACCTTGTGCCTTTCTGCAAACTTCTGCATGTATCATACACATTAGCATGCTATTATAACCAATTCCCAGAACTTATCTTTAATTTTCTATTAAGTGATGAAAATATTTTTAGACAAAAACAAATGTTTGAAATAGAAACATTACATTTTAGTATTCCATGATAAATGCAAATCCGATGGCACGTAAAAATGTTACAAATTCAGAAAATAATTCAAAATATATATGAGCGAATGGGATAAATGAAGGATTAACATCACGTTTACCTTGATTGATGTCTTGATTGTTGACAAAGACAGCTATCAGAGAACTGCAAGGACTGACCAGAGAATTTAATTCAATAGTGCTTCTAGTAGACATAAGAGACTTGAGTCACATGACATGACTGCAGTCAGACTCGAGTCACGATTTTTAGGACTTGTGACAAATGTTCCAAAAAGACTCGACTTGACTTTGCCTTGATGTATTTGACTTGTTGACTCCTGTTGAAGCGCCTCAGTTACCGCTGCAGTTGTGTTGTTCCCCTCACATAGCAGTCCAGCCTTTTGAAATCAGTTGGGGGAAAAAAATAAAATAATTTTACCTTTGACCCGGGTCAAGGTTCACACAAGCCCCCTGTTTTTATAGCTGTCTCTGGCAATACCTATTAAATGAAGCATTAAAATCATCAATATTTCGAGATTTAAGTTGTAAATTGACGACAATAATGTTGTATATTCACGAGAAAAGATTGTCCTTTTAGCAGAGTACAAACGTGACTTTATTTTATGGGCATTGCCTGAGACCGCTATGAGTCAGAGAGCTGTATGTGGAGGGGCGGGGTTTAAAGAGTGTAACGGTGAGATGATGCTAACCCAAGCTAACCTGGTTGTGACCAACTACTCTGTTTTGTTTTCCCGTCATAACTAAAAGCTTGTCTGAAGCCAGAGGGAAGTTCTCCTCCCCACTAAAGAACTATGCTGTAGTTTCCCTCAGACACGTATGACAATGACACGTAAAATAGCCACTTTTATTTCATAAATGTATTACTTTAAATCTCGAAATCTTAAATCATCAGGACAACTAATTTTATTTATTATTTATTTGTTTTGTTTTTGTTTGTTTTTTAACTCAACTCTGTTCGGCCCTACAAGTTGTTTGTTGTCAAATATGTATTAAAAAAGTCTAAAAGTTTATAACTTGTGAACTTTGAATCTGTAAAACTGGCCTAATTAAAACGTGTATGACTTGACACATGTCAGGTCAACTTGCAGATGAAAAGCAGTGACTCGACTTGACTTGCTTGGTTCTCGTAAAGATTGACTCGGGCGTGCTTGTAACTTGAAGGTAAAGACTTGGTGCTTACTTGTGACTTGTACATGAGTGACTTACTCCCAACTCTAGATTTTACCCTTCCCTGTCAAAGTGCTGGCACTTTCTTCTACTTTCTTTGTGTCCTTCATGGGTTATTTTGCAGCCGTGGTCAGTAAGAAAAGCCTAAAAATGTTTTCTAACTAACTGTGTTAGAAAATAACTACTAAGTCAACTGCTGATGACGTCAAATATGGGCGACAGAGATGAGAGGCAATCACTTCTGGTTTCCAGTTCAGGCTCCAAAGAGGAATGTTTTGTGATTTAAAAAAAAACAATGTACCAGGAACACGGTTGGACTCATACAATGTATTAACATGACCCATGCGTGCTGTTATACAGTATGCTAAGCAGGAAATGCATGTAACCAAGGTAACATACATGATTCTATGTAAAAAAGAAAGGTTAAACAACAAAAACAGTCAAGGCGGAGTTGCTTGTCAACTTACACACTGTATTCAGCTTGGTGTAGATGGAGAAAAAAATGGTGTTAAAAATGTTCAGTGTCCACACAGCTAATGCCAGCCTCTTGGCTTATGCCTTGCCACCTCTCTCATATCATGAATTTAATAGACCTGCTTTGTCCTCAGTAACAATACGTGGCTTCACACAATTAGAGAGGACTCCTTCCTGCCATAGCACAGATAAGCATCTGCTGTTGGCTGTATAGATTGGAATGGGCCCTCCAAGGTTGTCTAGAGGTCTTTCTGTGTTTAGCTCTGCATTCAAACAAAAACCACAGAGCTTGCTTCTGTGTTGGAAACGACATGCTCGGATGCGACGTGACCTTGTGTGACATGGGATCACAAGGCGTGAGTAGTGGACAGAAAGAGACAAGGTCATGGTGGGCTTTAGATGAAAACAAGGAGGATGGCAGGTTATGTCACATGAAACACAGAACATCGGGACATTGGTTTTGCATTTAATTCTATTCTGTCATAAATATGTGTCATCCCATGTTGCATGTTCAAAGTTGCAAACCTACTGACACATTGGTTGCTACCTGCAGGGTGGACAATTTTAGCTTTTGAACATTGATCTTCTTTTTGAACATGAACGTTGAGACATTGGGAGACATTGTGCGTGCAGATTTGGATTTGATTAGAAACTACAAAACTCCCTCCTAATCAATATACATGCTTCTCACATGTGTTATCTTATAAAAAGAACCAATTAAATAATCCATTTATTGCTGGCCTGATGTCCGGAGTTGATTAAGTATAAATGTGTTTAAAACGAAGCAAAATAGAGTGCACTACTTGATTACAAACCTGCAGAATGCTGTTGATTTGCTCTCAACTATTTTGGGGTTTAAAGTTTAGTCAACATGACTTCAGCTAAGAAGAATGAGCAGATTCCCAAGCGACATCGTTCTGCTGAATATGCAAGCATTGAAACAGAATTTCAGATCACTCAGAGAAACATCCTCCTGTCCCATTCAAAAAATAACATCAAAGAAATGACAATAAAAGGATTTCAATTTCCACTATTCATGTAGTTGAATGGCCATTCCTAGTTTTATGTGCTTGATTAGAATTCAGGATAATCGTTAGGCACATGGCTATGGGAAGTTTAAGAAAACTAGTCTTGTATATACAGTATAAAGCTGTACTATTATCGAAACAGTTCAGTGTAATGTTTGAGATGCAAAACATTCTCTGCACTTCATGTTGTCGTACATAAACAAATGCGATGCAATGTGATGTGATGCTGGCACAACAGAATAAAATCACAGCAAACACTGTGTTGAACTCAATACTGATGATCAGTCTGTAATTCAGTGTGAACTGTCTTGTACAACGCTGACTTTGTGGCTCTACACTGATCACCTCTGGTTAAACCAAGAATCCTTAATGCGCCAACGTCCCCTCAGCCTGGATTCTCGAACATTAATAATGCAGAACATTTTCCTAATGAAGGAACATATTTTTTCTTTTCCATTTCTCTTCCAACATGTTGGATCACTGTGTTAATCAAGGCTTTACTTCCACATTCACCCTCGCTTCTAATGGCATATGCGAAGGAGAAAAAAGGTCACGGTGGTAATAGACTGATCTGTAGTCCTCAGGGAAGAATCTCTTCTTCCCTTCCTTTCGACGCCCTCTCTCCTTCTGACACATCGCAGTCAGACGGCCTACATGACAGACATCCTCATCTGCGTCCCGCTGCGCTCACCCCACTGTATCAGGATTTCCATCACTGGACTAAATGAAATTATTAAGAGGAGTAAAACTTATTAATCATTAAATTAGCTAAATGATCCTCCAATTGCTAGTATGGTGGAATGACATGACATTCTCTAATGTAATTTGTCTCTACAACAGGTGAAGGTCAAGATGATGTCATAGCATGTATGTGGGGGCTTCTTTCTATTTTTTTAGAATGTCTTAGTAGTGTGAAGGGGGAACTTTTGCATGACTTTAGAGGTGTATCATTATTCCAAATCTTGGATGAGTTAGGAGCTGCAAGAAAACACAATGCTTGCCAGTTTTCTAGTTTTCAGTTAAACATTTAGTTTTTAAATTTGTTACTTATAGATGAAAATGACCATCAGGAAATGACAAGTGTCGTTTGCCGTCAAATATTACATTGCAACCACAAATTATTTGCTCATTTTTTAAACTACATTTAAATTGTATTAATATGAATATGATTATATAATTAGTCTGTGATCAATACGACATTGATTGCTATACAAACAAGGGATTACAGCATTGTCTGCCCTCTGGACATTTCAGCATTCATGATCTGGACATGTTCGACAAGCTGACCTGTGTAACCTTGACCAAGTTTACATCGATATGTGATTGTCAAGAGCTAAGAGGCTGTGGGAAAATAAAGAGCCGGAGGTTACAGAGAGAAACTAGAATGGTAACACTATCTCATTGCTAGGGATGAGTATTTTTTGCATTTTATTAGATACCGGTGCCGAATTGGTACTTTTGAAGTCCTGAAACGGTACTTTTAAAAAGGAAAACATATAACTTTTTTATTTTTTGTAGTAAATTATGCACATAAAATATTATACATTTATATATACCAAGCAAGTTGAAAAAAAATTCTTCTCTTCTTCTTCTTTTCCTTTCAGCTTACCCCTTTAGGGGTCACCACAGCAAATCAATTGCCTTCATCTAACCCTGTCCTCTCTTATCCTCTTCTCTTGAGCCAACTACCTTTATGTCCTCTTTCATCCATCTATCCATCCATTTACTTCCGCTTATCTGAGGTCCGGTCACGAGGGCAGCAGCCTAAGCAAGGAAGCGTAGATGTCTCTCTCCCCGGCCACTTCGTCCAGCTCTTCCCGGCGGATGCCGAGGCGTTCTCTGGCCAGATGAGAGACGTAGTCTCTCCAACGTGTCCTGGGTCTCTCCCGAGGCCTCCTACCGGTTGGACGTGCCCTGAACACCTCCCCAGGAAGATGTCCGGGAGGCATCCTAACCAGATGCCCGAGCCACCTCATCTGGCTCATCTCAATGCGGAGGAGCAGCGGTTCTACTCCGAGTCTCTCCCGGATGACAGTGCTTCTCACCCTATCTCTAAGGGAGAGCCCAGCCACCCTGCGGAGAAAACTCATATTGACCGCTTGTACCCGCGATCTTTTCCTTTCGGTCACTACCCAAAGCTCATGACCATAGGTGAGGGTAGGAACGTAGTTCAACCGGTAAATTGAGAGCTTGCCAGCTCTCTCTTCACCACGACAGACCAGTGCAGAGTCTGCATCACTGCAGACGCCGCAGCAATCCGCATGTCCATCTCGCGTTCCATCCTTCCCTCACACGTAAACTAGACCCCGAGGTGCTTAAACTCCTCCACTTGAGGCAGGACCTCATCCCCAACCCAAAGATGGCACTCCACCATTTTCCAGGCGAGAACCATGGACCCAGATTTGGAGGTGATGATTTTCATCCCAGCCGCTTCACACTCAGCTGCTAACCGATCCACTGATAGTTAAAGGTCACTGTCACTGCCACAATTCTGTCCACAAAAGTAATGAACGGAATCGATAACAAAGGGAAGCCATGGCGAAGCCCAACCCTCACTGGAAACAGGTCCGACTTATTGCCGGGATGCGAACCAAACTCTGACACCGGTCATACAGGGAACGAACCACTTGGATTAGGTGATCCGATACTCCATATTCCCGGAGCACTCTCCACAGTATTCCTTGAGGCCTTCTCCAAGTCCACAAAACACATGTAGACTGGTTGGGCAAACTCCCATGCACCCTCAAGGACCCTGCCGAGAGTATAGATTTGGTCCACAGTTCCGCAACCGGGACGAAAACCACACTGCTCCTCCTGAATCTGAGATTCGACTATCCGGCGGATCCTCCTCTCCAGAACCCCTAAATAGACCTTACCGGGAAGGCTGAAAAGTGTGATCCCACGATAGTTAGGACACACCCTCCGATCCCCCTTCTTGAACATCGGGACCACCACCCCGGTCTGCTAGTCCAGAGGCGCCGACCCCGATGTCCATGCGATGCTGCAGAGTCGTGTCAACCAAGACACGCCCACAGCATCCAGGGCCTTAAAGAACTCTGGGCGGATCTCATCCACACCCGGGGCCTTGCCACCAAGGAGCTTTTGAACCACTTCGGTAACCTCTGCCCCAGAAATAGGTGAACCTGCCTCAGAGTCCCCAGACACTGCTTCCACGTTGGAAGATGTGTTGGTGGGATTGATGAGGTCTTTAAAGTATTTCCTCCACCGGTCCACAACATCTCGAGTCGAGGTCAGCAGCACACCGTCCCCACCATACACGCTGTTGACTGTGCACTGTTTCCCCCTCCTAAGACGGCAGATGGTGGTCCAGAATCTCTTTGAAGCCATCCGGAAGTCGTTTCCATGGCCCCTCCGAACTCCTCCCATGTCCGAGTTTTTTCCTCAGTGACTGCCAGGACCGCAGACCGCTTGGCCTGCCGGTACCTCTCAGCTGCCTCCAGAGTCCCATGGGCCAAAACGGCCTGATAGGACTCATTCTTCAGCTTAACGGAATCCCTCACCACTGGTGTCCACCAACGGGTTCTGGGATTACCGCCACGACAGGCACCGTCCACCTTATGGCCACAGCTCCGATCAGCCCCATCGACAATGGAGGCTCGAAACATCGCCCACTCGGACTCAATGTCCGCTGCCTCCCTCAGAACATGGTCAAAGCTCTCCCCTCAGGTGGGATTTGAAACTTATTCTGACAGGGAACTCTGCCAGAGATTCCCAGCAGACCCTCACAATGCGTTTGGCTCTGCCAGGTCTTACCAGCATCCTCCCCCACCATCGGAACCAACTCACCACCAGGTGGTGACCGGTTGACAGCTCCGATCGTTTGACAGCAACATGTGACAGCTCCACATGTTGCTGTCGGTTGACAGCAACATGTGGCCGCAAGTCCGACGACACAACCGCATCTCACCAGTCCTACGACAGTTCCACTGGCTCCCCATCACACAACGCATCCACTACAAAATCCTTCTGCTCACATTCAAAGCCATACACCACCTCGCCCCCCCCCATACCTGACCGAAATTCCTTCATATTGCTACACCCGCTCGGTCACTCTGCTCCTCCTTCTCTCTCTAGCTCACTGTACCCCCGGCCTGCCTCGTCACCATGGGGAGTAGAGCTTTCAGTCGCTCTGCCCCCCAGCTCTGGAACACTCTCCCCTCTGACCTCCGCACTCTGACTCTCTTCCACACTTCAAAACCAAACTCAAAACTCATCTGTTTAGAAAAGCTTAAGCACTGTGACCATAACTGTCTTTTTATCATGTATTTGTTTTTAATTGTATTTTATGTTTTTAACTGTTTTATTGTATTTGTCACTATGTAAGGCGACCTTGAGTGCCTTGAAAGGTGCCTAACAAATAAAATGTATTATTATTATTATTATTAACCACAAAGTCAATCATCGAGCTGCGGCCCAGAGGGTCCTGGTGCCAGTGCACACGTGGACACACTTATGCTTGAACATGGTGTTTATTATAGACAATCCGTGACAAGCATTGGGTATTCTGAACTGCTGTTTGGTGCATAAGCATAAACAACAGTCAGTCCCCCCACCCCAAGGCGTAGGGAAACTACCCTCTCGCTTACTGGGTTAAACTCCAACGTGCAGGCTTGGAGCCGGGGAGCCACAAGAATAGCCACCCCTGCCCGTCGCCTCTCATTGCCGGCAACACCAGAGTGGAATGAAGTCCAGCCCTTCTCGAGAGGACTAGTTTCAGAGCCCTTACACTGTGTCTCATTCATGTACTGTAACACAATTTATTTGTATCTTGATTTAAATAGATGAATATTTGGACTACGTATATATGGTTTCTTCACTGCATTTGATCAGGAAATCTGCAAAATCAGTAATTTTTACTAAATAAAAGAGATTGCAATTATATGTTAAATACAGTCATAACATATTACAGTTCAATTGACAAATATTAATAGTTTTCATCAACAGCCTCCCCAGACAACATGTCACTGCATGATAAATATTGACACGGAAGCAGTCACTGATGTACAAGGATAAAGTTTGTAGCTGATCTTCAGATCAATGACGGCAGCGCAGGCTCAGGTGACACTTCTTTATTAAGTTTGTGTAAAGATGTGAGTGAAGCAAGTGAGGTTGTTATGATTCGCCTCTCTTCTGTTGGTACAATGTGAACCACAGCAGTACTAGTATCGCCTCTTATTTTCCCTGATGGTACTGAGTGTAGACCCCCAGAGAGTGATTGTTACATCCATGAGCAGTGACTCCTTCATGCTTGGCTGACTCTCGATTGCCAAGTAAAGAACTCTAGAGAGACATGAACGACCACAGCCGATGTTTGCCCAAGAGTGACTTGGCGTTGAATCTTGTGAATCCAAGTGGTATTAGCAGCAAGCAAGCTGACAAATAACACACAGCTTGAGAATGGTTTAAACTGGTTCTTTTAATTTTGGCTCCTGATTAAATCCACTTTGCTACCCTTTGTGGCCATAATATTTATATTTTTCAGGTGTCAACTTTTATCCTTGCACCACTGTAGTTATAGTTCAATACTGGTCAAGCAAATTACAATTAACGTTTATATTAGCCTAATAACGTCCTATTCATTCCTGTACATTAGTACAAGAATATTTTGCTTCTGTCTGTTGAATGAATGTGTCAAAGACAACACCAAACATGCAAGCATATTGCCAAATTTGACACAATAGGCACACAAAAAACCTTCGTCTCTTACAATTGCATATTTTCCCCCCGTTGCGCTTTTGTTTTGTGCAGGCTCATTTGTGATGGCATTCATCTCAGTAAAGGATGCAAATGCCTTGCTCTTGTGTGAAAGAAGAGTACTTTACAATCGTCTGCATTAACAAAAAACAGTATTTTACCATTACAATAAGCTCAGACAATAGCATGTAGCCCCCTTGTTCATTTTTGTGTAGCAAATGAAAAAGATGCATATGCTTCCGATGTTCCGAAGAAAAATGCACTACAGGCACTGCAATCTCCCTCCGCACTTTATGCAGTAGATAATGAGGAGATGCTGATAAATTTCACAATATTCTCTTCATTGCTAATCCACATCTTTCAGCATTGTAACAATCACAATTGTGGGATATTATTCTTCATTCAGAGCACAACAATGACAGAAACACCCTCAGATTACTTGCCCCATTGAGGAGGATGAAGGTCTGCATGGTGGCAGCTGTGGGGGCTGTGCTTGTGTGTTTGTGAATTACTAAATATATTTTTGGCTGATCGAAAATGTGTTATGAGACTAAGAGTGGCTCATACAACTACAAATTTCATTTTTTTTCCAGGCATTGTGCGTGAAAACTTAGGAATGTTGTCACTGAAAGGAAGTGCCATAGAATGAAAAGGCAATATACCTTATAAACCTGGTCAGTGTAAATAATTTCAAGAAAACAAGCATCGTTTTACCTGTGCTGCACGTAGTGTCTGAAATCTTCTTGTTGAAGCATCAGCATCCACTGCAACGGCTTACTCACCTCCCTGCATAATTTTTTGGGTAATGTGACGGGCACCCCGACTCAAATGTGGATCAATACTGAAATATTGTTACCTCGGATAACAGATTTTTGTGATTAAAAATACTTGGATACCATCATTAACAGGAACTCAGCGGAAAGTAACTAAATGATGGAGATATTGTCTATATGGTATATGGTCGGTGGCAAATACATTTTCTCCCATGTGGATAAGTGCGTAATGTGTAAGCGCATCAGCACATCGCTTAGTCAGTGTCACTTTGTATAAATGATGCCTGTAAATGGACCCATGTGTGAGTTGTGAGTTATTTTTCATTCTTATTGCAGTCCTTAAAAAATTGTTACACTTACATTACTGACACCATTGTATGTCTTATATATTAGAGTTTTTGTTCATTTAGTCATTTTTATTTTTCAAGATGCTGAATTCCCCCTCCGTGAATCACCCCCTTATCGTGGTGGAGGGGTTTGAGTGCCCGAGTGATCCTAGGAGCTATGTTGTCGGGGGCTTTATCCTCCTGGTGGGGTCTCCCAAGGCAAACAGGTTCTAGGTGACGGGCCAGAATAAGAGTGATTCAGAAGACCCTAATGAAGAAGAGCAAGAGGAGTGATCGCACCTCGCCCGGACGTGGGATACCGGGGCCTCACCCTGGAGCCAGGCCTGGGGGAGGGGCTCGCAGGCGAGCGCCTGGTGGCCAGGCCTTCACCCGTGGGGCCTGGCCAGGCCTAGCCCGAAGAAGCCACACGGGAACTCCCCCCCGCAGACCCACAACCAGCAGGGGCAAGCATAAGGGTCCGGTGCATTGCGATTTGGGCAGTGGTCGAGGGCGGGTGTCCGGGCGACCTGGTCCTCGGCGGCCAAATCTGGTTCTTGGGACATGGAATGTCACTTCTCTGGTGGGGAAGGAGCCCGAGCTTGTGGAAGAGGCGGAGAAATTCCGACTAGATATAGTCGGACTAACCTCAACCCACAGTTTGGGCTCTGGAACCAAATTCCTTGAGCGGGGCTGGACTTTGTTCTTCTCTGGAGTTGCTGCAGCGGAGAGGCGGCGAGCTGGTGTGGGCTTATTATTAGCCCCCCGGCTTGGTGCCTCTGTCTTGGAGTCATCCCCAGTGAACGAGAGGGTTATTTCCCTACGCCTTAGGGCTGGGGAAAGGGTCCTGACTTTGGTTTGTGCGTACGCGCCAAACGGCAGTTCAGAGTGCCCAGCCTTCTTGGAGTCTATCAGAGGGGTTCTGGAGAGCACCGCAGCTGGTGACTTCATAGTTCTACTGGGAGACTTCAACGCCCATGTGGGCAATGACAGTGTGACTTGGAGGGGCGTGGTTGGGAGGAACGGCCTCCCTGACCTGAACCCGTGTGGTGTGTTGTTGCTGAACTGTGCGAATCACAGTTTGTCCATAACAAACACCATGTTCGAACATAAGGATGTCCATAAGTGCACTTGGCACCAGGACACCCTAGGTCGCAGGTCTATGATCAACTTTGTGGTCGTATCATCAGACCTGCGTCCGCATGTTCTGGACACGCAGGTGAAGAGAGGGGGTGAGCTGCCAACTGACCACCACCTGGTGATGAGTTGGATTAGATGGCGGGGAAGGATGCCGGACAGACCTGGTAGACCCAAACGCGTGGTGAGGGTGTGCTGGGAACGTCTGGCAGGGTCTCCCGTTCATTGAGTCTTCAACTCTCATCTCCAGCAGAGCTTTTTTTTTTTTTTTTTTTTTTTGTCTTGTCCTGCATCATAACAGCTGAATGGGAGTCAAGCTGCCTTTAAATGCTGAGCAAAATTTCTTTGCCAAGGGAGATTTCATAATCCAAATGAGTCTTCATTTGCCTGCATCTCGAGGGAGGACCGGGATATTGAGTCCGACTGGGCCGTATTCCGTGCCTCCATTGCTGAGGCAGCCAGTCGTATTTGGGGCTGGAAGGTGGTTGGTGCCAGTCGTGGTGGCAAGCCTCGAACCCGATGGTGGACACCGGGGGTTAGGGCTGCTGTCAAGCTGAAGAAGGAGCCTTATCAAGCATGGATGGCTTGCGGGACGCCCGAAGCAGCTGACAGGTCCTGGCAGGCCAAGCGGCACGCGGCTTCGGCGGTGGTCGAGGCAAAAACTCGGGTGTGGGAGGAGTTCGGTGAGGCTATGGAGCACGACTTTCGGTCGGCCTCGAAGAGGTTCTGGCAAACCGTCCAACACCTCAGAAAGAGGAAGCAGCCCCCAGTTCACACTGTTTACAGTGCGGACAGGGGCTTGCTGACCTCAACTGTAGAGATAGTTGGTCGGTGGAAGGAATACTTTGAGGCCCTTCTCAATCCCACTGACATACCCTCCGTAGAGGAAGCAGAGTCTGAGGATACGTACGTGGACAGTTCTATCACCGTGGCTGAGGTAATTGGGGTAGGTAAATCACTCCCCAGTGGCAAGGCTCCGGGGGTAGACGAGTTCCGCCTGGAATTCCTCAAGGCTCTGGATGTTGGGGGACTTTGTTGGTTGACACGCCTCTACAACATTGCATGGAAGTCGGGAACAGTAACTCTGGATTGGCAGATCGGGGTGGTGGTCCCCATTTTTAAAAAGGGTGACGGAGGGTGTTTTCCAACTATAGGGGGATCACATTCCTCAGCCTCCCTGAGAAAGTCTACTCCAGGGTGCTGGAGAGAAGGGTACGACCGTTAGTCGAACCTCGGTTACAGGAGCTGCAATGTGGTTTTCGTCCCGGTCGCGGAACACTGGACCAGCTCTACACCCTTACAAGGGTACTAGAGGGTATATGGGAGTTTGCACAACCGGTCTACATGTGCTTTGTGGACTTGGAAAAGGCATTCAACCTTGTCCCTCGCGATGTCCTGTGGGGGGTGCTCCGAGAGTACGGGATTGGTGGCCCGCTACCACGTGCCATTTCGTCCTTGTACAATCAAAGCAGGAGCCTGGTTTGCATTGCCAGCAGTAAGTCGAGCTTGTTTCCGGTGAACGTTGGCTTCCGCCAAGGCTGCCCATTGTCACCGATTCTGTTCATAATCTTTATGGACAGAATTTCTAGGCGCAGTCAAGGCGTTGAGTGAGTCCAGCTTGGCAACCATAAGATCTCGTCTCTGTTATTTGCAGACGATGTGATCCTTATGGTCTCATCAGGCTGTGACCTTTAGCATTTACTGGAGCGGTTTGCAGCTGAGGGTGAAGCCTCTGAAATGAGACTCAGCACCTCCAAATCCGAGGCCATGGTTCTCAGTCGGAAAAAGGGTGGACTGTACCCTCCGGGTTGGGAGTGAGGTCTTGCCTCAGGTGGAGGAGTTCAAGTATCTCGGGGTCTTGTTCACGAGTGAGGGAAAGTTGGAGCGTGAGATCGACAGACGGATTGGTGCAGCGTCTGCAGCAATGTGGTCGCTGTACCGCACTGTTGTGGTGAAGAGATAGCTGAACCGTTAGGCAAAGCTCTCTGTTTATCGATAGATCTACGCTCCACCCTCACCTATGGTCATGAGTTAATGATCATGACCGAAAGAACAAGACCGCAGATACAAGCAGCGGAAATGAGTTTCTTCCGTAGGGTGGCTGGAGATAGGGTGAGGAGCTCGGCCATCCGGGAGGAGCTCAGAGTAGAGCTGCTGCTCTTTTCACATCGAGAGGAGCCAGTTGAGGTGGCTCAGGCATCTAGTCCGGATGCCTCCCGGGAGCTTCCCTGGTGAGGTGTTTCGGCCATGCCTAGCTGGGAGAAGGCCCCGGGGAAGACCTAGGACACGCTGGAGGGACTATGTCTCACAGTTGGCCTGGGAATGCCTTGGTCTCCTCCCGGTGGAGCTGGAAGAGGTCGCCGGAGACCGGGAAGTCTGGACTTCCCTACTGAAACTGCTGCCCCCCGGCCCTGACCCGGATAACTGGAAGAAAATGGAATGGAATGGAAAGATGCTGAATTCTGATGCTGAATCCTACCCTCACCTATGGTCATGAGCTTTGGGTAGTGACCGAAAGGACAAGATCGCAGGTACAAGCGGACAAAATTAGTTTTCTCTGCAGGGTGGCTGGGCTCTCCCTTAGAGATAGGGTGAGAAGCACTGTCATTCGTGAGAGACTCGGAGTAGAACCGCTGCTCTTCCGCATTGGAACCAGATGAGGTGGCTCGGGTATCTGGTTAGGATGCCTCCCGGACGCTTCCTTGTGGAGTTGTTCAGTGTACAGTGACAATTTATTATTAATTAATATAATTCGAAAAATCGTGAAGCCACAAACTTTGAAGCGCAAATTGGCAAGGGGCACTACTTTTAAAAATGTACCAGACACATTACAAATTGCTAATGTAGCCACCCGATCTTGACCTACATACTCCGCAAAACCCACTGTTTAATTACAACTTCATTCATCCATCCATTTTCTATACCGCTTAGCCTCTTTAGGGTCGCAGGTATGCTGGAGCCTATCTCAGCTGGCTTTGGGCGGGAGGCGTGGTACACCCTGGACTGGTCGCCAGTCAATCGCAGGGCACATATAGACAAACAAAAACTTGAACCTCCTAACCAACGTGCTACCCACTTAGCCACTGTGCAGCCTAATTCCAACTTGTTTTAAAATACTGGGCACACGTTTGTCTTTTACAGGTGGAAATAATTGTGTTTTTAAATTGGCTTTCCCATTCTGAGCATGTGGAATGACACCTGAGATCATGAGACACGTGGA
Source organism: Oostethus manadensis (assembly GCA_024372805.1). Taxonomy (NCBI): domain Eukaryota; kingdom Metazoa; phylum Chordata; class Actinopteri; order Syngnathiformes; family Syngnathidae; genus Oostethus; species Oostethus manadensis. The sequence continues at coordinate 1,118,469 of QODF01000089.1, forward strand.
ATGAATGACGTAGTTACACAGCATCTGCACAAGAACTTCTCTTTGCCTTGTTACGTCACTTCAGCCTCTGTCTTTCTCTGTTTCCGGATACACCTTCATACACACCATCCCCCGTTTACCACTCTAAACTCCTCTCCTGCCTGGAGAGGCTTGCACTTGCATGCCAAGAGGCACCTTTAAACCCACAGCACCCTGACCCCCACCACACATACATGAACACAATCTTGTTTTTGAGTTCCCATTGAGCTATGACAGGAGCCACTTGACAGTTGACACAGTCACTTGATGTTATCAGATCCGGTCTAGAGATTTAGTCTTTTGAGTGATGAGAGACTGTCACTTGCATTGTTTATCTGTGCTACAGAGTGAGAAGAATGGTTTCTTTTGTGTTCCCCCCCCTTATAGGCACCAAAAAGGAAAGTCTAAGGAAGGGGTAGGCAATTAATTTTCCCAAAAGGCCACAAGAGAAATGCGGAAGATATTGTGTAGGACAGGGCCAGCATGCTGAACTAAATTAGGCCTATATCAGTTATACCTTTTTATAAAAGCAACAAGTAATTAATCCATTCGGCAATGTAAAATATAGCAAACACATCATTTATTACCTCTGTCAAGGAGGTTATGCTTTTGCCAGCATTTTGGTTTGTTTTTCGGAAGTGGTACATGGAAGAACTAATTAAATTTTGGGGGTCAATCACCGTCTGGATCCAATAATTTTTTTAAGGATTCTTTAACTATTTGAGACAGGTCAGAGCACTTGGTTGTACAAATGATCAAAGACTGATGCAGATAATGAATCAATTTTGTGATGTGTGACCAGTAGTAGACGGACTACGAACTTAGCAAAGTGCTTTTATAGCTCTGTCCAAATTTTTCCAAGCAAACGAATATGTGCTTGTTTAGAAATAAAACTTGCATGATATGTATCCTTATACTGTATGACCATGGCACCATGAATATGGGGCCGAAATGTATTGAGCTGAGGACATAATTTGGTGGAAACCAACTCTTTACAATGCATGTAAACATCTTAATTAGGCTGTTTTGAGATTATCGGATAATCCGATGAACATGCCTACATTATGCGATCGTTGTTGCTATCTACTATGAAATATCAGCATTGCCACAAGAGCCATAGTAGATCGAACGTGCACCAATAGTAATGCATACAGCACTTGTAATAAACTCAAGCAGCATAAGCGCTATCAAGTGTTTTGGAGGCACACAGCGTATGGCCAATTACTGACCACCTCGTGCCATCTCCTGGTCAGGGATTATATCCTGCCTCAAGTAGAAGAATTTAAGTACCTCAGGGTCTTGTTCACTAGTGAGGGAAGGATGGAACGTGAGATCAACAGGCTGATTGACAGACCATCTGCAGTGATTGCGGAACCATACAATGATGTTTTTTTTAAGAGAGCTGAACTGAAAGGCAAAGCTCTCAATTTCTCGGTTGGTCTGGGTTCCTTTCCTCACCCATGGTCATGAGATTTGGGTAGTGGCCAAAATAAGTTTCCTCTGTTGGGTGGCTGGTTCTCCCTTAGCGATAAAGGTAACCCGGGAGAAAGTCGGAGTAGAATCGCTGCTCCTTTGGATTGAGAGGAGCCAGATGAGGTGGCGCTGGCATCTGGACAGGATGCCTCCCGGACGCCTTCCTGGGGAAGTGTTCAGGGCACGTCCAATTAGGAGACCCCGGGGGAAGACCCAGGACCATGTCTCTCTACTGGTCTGGGAATGTCTGAGGATAGCAGGGGTTGGCCACGGTTGTTGCTGAGTATTCATTTGAAAAAAAAATGTCTTTGTTTTTGCCTATTATGATACAAAAACAGACTAATCTGAGGTAATAAAGAACTGAAATTGATGTGTGTGTTTGACAGAAGACCTATACTTAACACACATAATTCAAACCACATAGTTGAGTGGCATAATCCAGAGAAGCTGAGGTGAGGAAGACAGTCGACATCAACAGACCTATTAGCTCCTAATAGCTACTAAAAAAGTACCCAAAGTGTGGAAACGTTTTGAAATGGTTAAAGCTTCCTCCAGAAAGTGAAGTGCAACTTGTGTCAGCAGCTTCTTACATATCACGTGACAACCATCAACATCATTGGATCGTCACTGAACATCATTGGATATCACGCGTACGACAGATTCGTTTTATACCCCAACAGTGGACTTTAAAGCAAGAAATTAGGCTGCTAACATAGTTTTGGCAATTTGTTTTTCAAGCCATATTGTAAATTTTTCTGATATGTGTGGACTTTTTTTTTGTTTGTTTGTTTTGCCGAGTGATATAGCCTGTTTAGCCTTTGAGGTGGAAAAGTCCTAAATGAAGTCAGTTTATGAGTCCGGATCGCTTTTAGCTCTGCTCCTAAATAAGCAACAACAAATTTTTGAATATTAGTCGACTGTGGACCAAATCAAATGTAATGAATCACATTCAACTATTCGATACTGAAACGTCGACATCTCCGATACCAGCTGTTCATGCTCCAAAGTTGATTATGAAATCAAAATAGTGATACTTTTGATACTTCAGTACATGATTTTGTACTTAGTTTTTTCTTTCATTCATTCATTTTCTATACCGCTTATCCTCATTAGGGTCACGGGGATGCTGGAGCCTATCCCAGCTGACTATGGGCGGGAGGCGGGGTACACCCTGGACTGGTTGCCAGTCAATTGCAGGGCACACATAGACAAACAAACATTCATACCAATGGACAATTCAGAGTCGCCAATTAACCTAACATGCATGTTTTTGGAATGTGGGAGGAAACCGGAGTACCCGGAGAAAACCCACACACGCACGGGGAGAACATGCAAACTCCACACAGAGATGCCCAACGGAGATTCGAACCCTGAACCTCCTTACTGGGACGCCAATGTGCCACCCACTTGACCACCGTGCGGCCCTCTGATGTTGTATATTAGCTTGGCTATATTTTAAATCACCCCTTTACCTCAACATACTTCAGGGTTTAAAATAAATCATTTACTGTGATGTATTGTATTCTTTATGCTATGATTTGAATACTGTAAAATTTACCAAGCACATTAGGTGAATTTGAATTGGTATCACTGATATCAGCCTGAATTTCACCCAGGTTTGAATCAGCAATGAAATCAGTGGTATCGCACATCACTGGAGCGCACACCATAGTAGTCTGTAAGAGATGTCGTGCTTCTGCGCATGCACGTCAAGTCGTTAAAAAACACACACAAAGAGAAATGCCTTAGTTTACCTTTTGTCTTTTGTTTATATTCTGATTCTGACTGTTCTATATTACTGAAGAGGAGGATGGGCAGAGGTCAAAGGTCAGACATTATAAGATTCTAATTTCTCCACATTTTATCTTAAACGTAATGTATGCAAAAGCACAGTCCACTGTGCTCTTTTCCTAGAGAAAAGGAACTTTACCAGGGCGTGCATTGCATTCACCTAAAGATAATTTAAAGCTTCTTGAGTTTTCACGTCTCATTTTCACATTTGCAAAACAAGAATTGGGCAAAACAACACGTTATCGTTACAATAATTATTTATTAAAGTTAAAATATCTTTAGCACAGGTTAAAAATTAGACACTTCCGTCCATCATGATATTCCTTAGGATTTAATGTTTTGACATGTTTGAAAATTAACACTCTTTGATACCAGACATTCTTAAACATCTTAAAATGTCACAACCAAGTGATTAGGGCAGAGGCAAATTTGGTGTAGACACATATTAGAATTCAAATAAGAACATTTCTCATAATGTGTACACCTTCTGTTGAGAATTGTATTTACCTCCAGTTACAATTTTTATAATATTGCATTTGCTTCAGAAATGTTGGCCTTTTTTAATATAGCAGCACTTTACAGCTGGTGAAGGTTTATTTTGATAGAGAGATAAAACAAGCGCCTGCCAACAGTTTGTAGCTTTGACTGTATATGCACATGGAGGTGATGTTTCTCTCCCACACCCAAAGTCCAACAAATCAATATAGGCTCCTTTCTTGCATCAGTCCTATCCTATGAAACATACAAACATGGATGAATAGTACAAGCAGAGGGCTGTAAATGTCAGACCGATGCATCAGTTGTCAGTAAGAAAACATTAACAATAATCATTTACAAACAATATGCGTTTTAATTCTTTTTTTGTATTTTTCCTACCATGCTATATGAGAATTTGGGATTACAAAAGTACCTGAACAAATTGCTTTTATAACAGCATGCATAGGTGTTCGTATTTACATCTTATTTACAGATGTTGACTTAGAAGAGAGTGATCTTTAATTTGTTTTCATTTGTTTCTTGGTGGAACGGGGAACACACAGCAGTCTCATACTGGTCTGTTGAGTTCACTGGACATGCACATACAGTAAAATAGAATGCTTTAATGACCAAGAAACCCCCACTAATAAAAATACATTTCCTAGTTCTGTTACAGGTTATGTATTTGACCAGTACCGCTACATTGCATAACACAGACCAGATTTTTTAAAATGTATTATTTGTCTCTATTACGCGCCAGTTTGTGCACAGACTACTTGGAAAAGTTAATTTATGATGTTAACTGTGCTGCGAAGGGAAAAGCAAATAGGAAATCGCATGCACAGCACCAGCGAAGGACAAGTTGAGACCGTATCTTTCTCCCTCGGTGTGTCCAGTGAAAACAGTACAGGCTCATCATGTGTAAGAGGACACTACATCATTGCAGACCAACTGAGAGCGCCTTTGAATGGCCGCTAACAGATATGCAACCTCTGACACCGTGTCGTATGTGTCTATGGAAAATGAACGTAAAAAGGCAGCCATTGGGAAGTGTCTTTACAAAACTAGTTAAACATAATGGTCATTTAAACAACAATAAAATGAAATTATAATACATGGTTGATATGAACATTGGATGACTTAGCATATCTTAGTAAGAAAAGGAAGACGTGATATTTTTAGTATTTATGATTCATAGCTAGGTAACCTCCTCATGGGTTATTGCAAAAAGATATTGCTTGGTATGTAAGAAAAACATCAGCGTCATATCCTCAGTTCTCCCCACAAGTACAGGTCCATTCTCCACCTCCAGCTCATTTACACTCAACCTCTAATATTGGCAATCAGCTGCTCTGTGTCCTCACTGGGGGTCCATAAACACTCGATTTCACATAACTGCCTTTGATAAAAGAGGCTAGCGACTCCAGGATCATGTTAATGTGCTTTCCCATGAAGCTTATCTCCGACTGGGGGTCACGGAGGCCAAGTGACAGGGGGCTGATCGCCAATGCAATAAGACCCTAGAAGCTGTTAACGCAGCTTACGACCCCTCTGACGATAAACGCAGCCAGCCCAGGGCCTACTTTTTTGAATAATCAAAGTCTTCATTCAGGCCCTTGTGGGAAATAATATGCACCTTTACAACAGTACAATTGAAACGAGAGCCATGCTCAAATTAACCTTTGCTAATGAAGATGTGGGCTCTTTGATGTGTTATGAGGAGCCATAACTCTTTAATTGTCGATCAGCAGCAGTTCTTACAGTAAATACAAACTATGGTGCTGACCCACGCCACTGAAATATGAGGCTAGTGTTGAGATGAAGTTGAACTAGAACGAAGCATACCACGGAAGTCTTGGGTTTGCACCAAAAGTGATATAAACATTGATAATGAGAATGGATTAAGACATATTTGCATACTTCAGCTCACCAACAAACAGTGATGAAGACATCCTCCTTGGGTGCAGGAACAAAGCAAAGTAAAATGTGTTCTTACAACATGTCTCTGGGAATGTATATTTCCATATGAACTCCAGAACACATTTTGTCAGGTCCATTTGATGATGTGGTAATTAAGCGGACTGGTTGTACGCTTTTGAGGGGAACACTTTGATAGCATATGGCTATCCCCTGCAGGCTTACGCTTTCTCCTCTATGGGAGAGGATGAAGGGGATATATGCATAACTCTCTGGATGCTCCAAACTTTTCACTCCTCTTAAACTGGGGGATTACGCATTGTTCACAGCAGGGAGAATAGCATCCATCCTAGCGTATCCTCTTAAGCCACTTGAGTCTACATTGTGAAGCCTGATGTCCAGGCAGCCGTTCTTACATCCTCCGCCTAAATTGGAGCAAACCATCTTTGCAAGCTCTAAATAAGCGTACCCCTCTATCAAGAAGTCTGTTTGATGCTTCTTTTAAATACAGTACATTAGTTTAATCAATTGTGCTTTAAAGCATGCAAATAGGACAGTAAATCAAGCTGTCAGAAAGCAGATTGTACGGCTAAACCTTGCAGGGTGGAACGCCACCTGTCCACACCTGCTGGCCATTTTTTCTTCTTTTAATTTTTTTTTTCATTTTTATATACCCTTGCCTTTCTTGCTTTGACAAAGTCAATATGTTTGACCTTGCAAGACTCTTATACGTACAGTATATAGGGATTGACAGAAGTTTAAAGCATCTGTTTCCCCATTACCTAATCAGATGTTAAAGATTTGTTTTACAGCATTTATCAATGGTATTACTCTCATGTCTGCCGAGAGCTTTTTGGTTAATCCGATTCGCTATATTCCTTCTTAAATCTTCTTGGGCGATCTCATCTCTCAGCAAGGGGCTTGATGCCTAACTGCTCACACAAAGCACAAGCTTACGCGCTGCCGGACCCAATAAGGAGGAATGATGGGCTGCAAAGGATTTATTCATCGCCATCATTAGCTGTATGGCATGAGGAGGTCTGTTTCCTGGTGACAAAAACAAGCCTTTGCCACTGTCTCCAAGTCTGTCTTAATACCAAAACAATGTGGCCACTTTAAAGCGCTCCACATTGACTTTTTGCATTTCAATGCCTGCATGTGTGCAATCTGTGTACATGTGCCTGAGGCTAGGGATTAGTGCAGAGGAATTGCCATGGGGTTTCGCACTGTAATCCTTACACCTTTGACCCCACTCTGTCCACCCCAAACTTGTCTGGCTTGAGGTCACTAATAAACGTGACACCCCATCAGGCACTTTGTGCGACTGTGATGCCAAGCAATTTTTTTTGCCCCCAACTTCAGTGGTCAAGGCAGCCAATAATGACACCAGTTGGGTGTTTAACGACATGGGCATGAACTTCTTAACTAGTACAAATAAGTGTCAAGATGGTAATGAAATAAAGGCCAGAGAATTTAATCAGCCGGAAGTGCACTGTGGTGTATACTGTACTTGTGTGCTGAAAAAAACATTAGATGTGTTCCTGACGCAACACTTTCGTAGATATACGGTAGTGTTCAAAATAATAGCAGTGCAATGCGACTAACCAGATTAATCACTATTATTAATATATATTTATTGCTACATGGCAAACAATTTACCAGTAGGTGCAGTAGAGAAAACAAACAAGAGCATTCATGATATGCACGCTCTTAAGGATGTGCAATTGGGCAATTAGTTGAAAGTCTGCCGTTGACTTTACAAAATCTAAAATATGTTTTACAATTTTTGTTTGTTCTAAGATTTGGCAATCCTGTGACTCACTAAACTAATATTTAGTTGTATGACCACAGTTTTTTACAACTGCTTCACATCTCTGTGGCATGGAGTCAACCCACCTGTGGCACCTTTCAGCTGTTATTCCACTCCAAGATTATGCATAGACAACATTCCACAATTCTTAAAAATTTCTTGTTTTTTCTTTAGAAACAGAATTTTTGATGTCTCCCGACAAGTTCTCGATTGGATTAAGGTCCGGGTATTGGGCTGGCCACTCCGTGACATAACAACATAACAAGATTTTGCTGGTTTACTAGTGTTTTGGGGGTCATTGTTTTGTTGAAAAACCAATGTCAAGGGCATGTCCTCTTCAGCATAAGGCAACATTATCTCTTCAAGTATTTTGACATATGCAAACTGATCCATGATCCCTGCTATGCGATAAGTAGGCCCAACACCATAGTTGGAGAAACACGCCTATATCACGATATTGAATTGGGATTGAATTCAGAGTTGGACCCAAAAAGAACACTTTTACTCTCATCAGTCCACGAAATGTTCCTCCATTTCTCTTTAGGCCAGTTGATGTGTTATTTGGCAAATTGTAACCTCTTCTGCACGTGCATTTTTTAACAGAGGGACTTTGCGGGGGGTTCTTGTAAATTGATTAGGTTCAAGCAGACGTCTTCTAACTGTCACAGTACTTTGAGGTAACTACAGACTGTTTTTGATCATCCTGGAGCTGATCCGTTTTGATAGTTGTCTTCATTTTTCTGCCACGTGTTTTTGCTTTGCTCTCCATCTTAAGGCATTGGAGATAATATAAGCTTAACTTTTTGCACTTTTTGCACCTCTTCAAAAAACCTCTTCTCTAATCACATTTTTGATCAAAGTGCACTGTTGTACTGTGTCTTGAACAACCCATTTTCCTCGTGATTTCAAAGAGAAATGCATGTCTAACAAGTGCGTCCTTAAATAGGGGTCACCGTTTTTTTCACAAAATTGATCACTGATCACCGATTAAATGACACGCTGTTATTTTTTTAACACACCCCTTTCAGCTAATTGCCCAATTCCACAGCCTTAAGAGCGTGCATGTCATGAATGTACTGCACCTACTGGTAACTTGTTTGCCAAGTATCAATAAAATTATACTAATAATAGTACTTAATCTGGTTAGTCACTGCTTATTAGACTGCTTGTTAGACTTGTTAAACTTGTTAGACTGCTATTATTTTGAACACTACTGTATATAGATTTAGGGCTGTGTTCTTAATTATCAAAAATAATAATTTTGAGAACGCCCTTTTTTCTGATTGCAATACTACTGATCTGATTTAAAACATTATCAATAACATGTCCTGTTGCATTGGTTTGAAGCTTAGTTAGCAACACTGACACTAGCGAGGCATTGCCAGAAGAATACAGTTCTTTGTGTTAGCTGCTAAAAAAACAATATCACTGTAGCTTGGTTAACATACATGTCAGTTATGTAAATGGAAAGTTGTTTGTGTTTTTTTGAGTTTTTATTTTTTCAGGGCTTTATTGTCAAAATAGCTGCCTCCCATGCAGTCCAATGTCACCTAAGCGCATGCAAACTTGTTTTCTGGCGACAGAATGCACAGGAATAGGGAAATAAATACATATTTGTTCACGTTTCACATAAGGATTGTGGATGATGGGCAAAATTCCAAAAAAGTGCAGTTTTCCCTTAAATATGTTGTATTCTGTTAGTATTTATGGTCTACATCTTTCTAATTTTGAAAGCAAACATTTTAAAGCAAACATTTATAGTTCAAGGCGCCACCCATGACGGTCTAGCTCTTGCTCTTCAGCATCATTCCCGGAAGTGACACGATCTGAGTACTATTACTCAGCTACACAAACATAGCGGTGGACGAGACAGAGGAGTTTTACAGTGATTATAGCAAAGATTTGAACAATGTGTCAGTAGTTTCTGAGGAGAAAACAATGGATAAATGGAGAGATAAAATGGAGAACTTGCAGAACATGGATTTATGCCTTAAGACATTGGGCTCTAATTTTGTAGACCGGCTGGTCTACGAAATGGGCGTGTTTTAGGTGCATTTTGCAATTTCGTGCCACGCGCAGCCTGCTGTAAGTATGCCTACAGCCCTCCTACCGGTGCAAGTGGCAAAGAGGGAGGAGAGAAGGCGTGACTAGGTTTAACACAGCCGGGTCAAATCTTCACCAATCAAATGAGCTTCTCACCTCACCTCTAAATGCGTCGCTGGCAAAATGAATTGCAAGTTTTGTTAAATATGGATGAAGACAGCGGAAGATGGCCAAACTTCTCCCAGACGGAATGTGATGTTTTGGTTCGGGAGGTCCAAGCTCGCAGTGGTCGAATATATGGTCACGCGAGCAGACCTCCACGGGCTGATGATGCAAAAGTGGCCTGGGGGGAGATTACAAGTATTGTAAATCAGGTTTGCCCTGACATACTGAGAACCGTTGCCCCTTGTAAAAAAACGGTTCAATGATGTCAAAAGAAGGGGAAAAAAAAACAGTGCACCGGACGCACACGGTGGCCACCGGTATGGTAAACATTTTTTCCCCAATAATAAAGACACTCATATTTAATAACCTATACTTGTAATATGAATATATAACATAATATGTATATGTAATATGACTAAACAAAAACTATGCATAATAGGGATGAAATCCGAAAAAACTGTGCGTTAAAGATGCATTGCCAAGCTCGTGGTCTGGCCCTTGTCATTTGTGTTTGCATGTGAGATGAACTTGTATTACCCAATTCATTATTATCATTTTTGCAATTCTCAGTACACAATCATAGATGTTGATAGGTTTGATTAACCGTTTATTTAGAATTAACCACATCCATACCAAATCCACTGGCCACCAATGAAGAGGAGGATGATGAAGAGGTGGGCAGCGTGACAGGCAGACGGGACAGTCAGTATAGATGAAAATGTATGTGCTGATTCAGATAGTTACTTTAAACAGTGGTTGTTGTGATTATTAAATGCATTCAAATGTGCCTGACATTGTGTAAACCGGCCTGTGAGGTTTTGGTAACCTGTGCGCCAATCAGCCAAATTACCACTAGACCGGCTACGCTTCGCTTTGCGCCGAGAGTAGACCAGGTTGGGGCCGGCGAGCTTTCGGCACACCTTCGGCAAAGCCTTTTGGCACGAAATTGTCACAACACCAGGCTGAATCAGTCGGCACCTCCCCCTGCTGCGCCGCCACACCCATCGTGGCGCGCCTCGGTCTACCAAATTAACAAATTTGCCTGAGCACTGTGTTGCGCTGGACGAAATTACCACTGCACAACCTGCGCAACCCACAAAATTAGAGCCCATGGCGATAAAGATTGGTCGATTTCAAAATACAGAATAGTAAGTGTAAATTACCCTGGACTTGCTCATCCATTAAATATTGTTTTAAATCGGCTTGCACATTTGCAAAAAGAGGAAGGAAAGGTAAAGGTGGAATAGATGGTAACTCTGCATCTATTGAGTTCCCCATGCGCCCTCTCACATATCCATCATGTTAATATACCTACAACATGGCCAACTGGGTAATATATCTTTTGCCCTGTGATTAGGGTAACAGCTTATTGTTTGCACACGAAACAATCCAATTATGTTGACGACCTGTTTACATACTGTCTTGCGCTTTAGATCACAGTGTTTATGCGTGTGTCTGTCAGTTGTAAATACACTGCTTTATGTGCATATTCTTTATGTTGATGATATGGTTGGTGATTGGTCAGGGTCATTGCGAGAAAATAATGTATCATGTCAGACTATCCCAACAAATGCAACAAAATGAATAACTGTACAATAACTGTACTAATGGATAATTTTTAATAAATTACATTCCTTAATTTTAAGAAAGTTTTAGAAAAAGTAGAAGGGGAATCAGGTGTGTAACCTCAGGGCTGAGCATCTGGTTGAGATGACGCCTCTGCTCATTAGCACATCGTAAATGTCTAGCAGGACATGAGGTCATGACTGCCTAACAGTTTGAGGTCAAGGTTTTTTTTTCAACTCCCGAATGTGGGTGTCTCGAAGAACCGCATACCTTGTAAGGATGGACACAGCATAGCTTTGACACACCCTTCACTTTTAGTACTCTTGCTTTCCTCAGCTTTGGTTTGGACTCCTCTGGCAGCGTGTCGACTCATTGAGATGTACAAATCCCTTTGACGTTGGATGAATGGACAGCTACTGGCAGAATGCCCCGTACCACTTTGTAAGCTGCCATTTAATTGCCGCGCCCCAGTTTCCCTCTCGTCTTCTTTTCCCTCCCACCCATGCTCACGGTGGCCAGGTTCTGTCCCACATCAAAAGTGAGGTTACATGTCCCTTGAAAGAGTTTAAAACCTATTGGCACTGCACTGCTGCCTATTTGGCTGAAGAACACCATCCACTATAGGAATGTGAGCTAAAACTACACGAGTTACTTGTGAGAAGTGATGACGCCTACCCTACTACTCAACATGCAGAGTACAGCATCCCTAGCTATACATAGTTGACATACTGTACATACAGTACATTATATACAGCGGCATATGTGAGCAATGCTGTTTTGGCTAGGAACCCATGAGACTTGACTAGCTTATGTCACTGAGTGTCTACTGTAACTGAACAATTGTTTTGTTTCCCCCAGTGCAACATCTGTCTGTTGCACACAAAATTGTGGCATGCAGTGGGGAAAGATGGATTTACTGACAGCTTGGATTGTGGAGGAGTCATCCAAACGTGAGAGGTAGGGATGCACGGCGGAGTCGAGGTGTTCAGTTCCCTGTTGACCATGTCAAGGTTGCCCGTTGTCCCAGTTGAGGTTGTCCGTTCACTGGTTGGGCATCTTATCTGTCAGTCCATTTGGTCCTAATGGTCCACTGAAGACAGACTGAGGTGTCCTCATATCTACATTGCCATCAATGGTGGAAGTGTTCTTTCTCCCACTTTATTAAAATCGGGATCAAAGCACCTTGTGCAACCATGCAAAGCAAAAGTTCCTCCTCCTGGGCTGGCAACCCAGGCGGCTGTAGCAAATAATACTTACAGTAGGCTAATAAATGGAAGAAACCTCTGAATATAAAGATTTATATAACTCCTTTTCAAGGTAAGTTAACCTCGATTCGCCTACATTTTCACTTGTTCTTCCAAAGATAAAACTTGTGTTTTGCCTCGTAGTAGCTGTAAGCTTGTTGACAAATAGATTGACCTAGAGCTAAGATCTCTATGCAGTATAGAAAACACTTTGCATGTTACTATTAGAAAATAACTTATCATAGAAAGGATGTTTAAAGTATCCACACATGGAAGTTGAAATCTAAGGTACTCCGGAGCTGCAATGATTCACATTATGGTGTTTCATGCTGTTGTCTTCATCCATCTCTATTTACATGTTGTAAAGTGGATATTGGTTGTAGGAGACCAAACCAGTGATAATTGGAAGCACTTTAGCTTTTTCTTTTTTTTTACAGTCACAATAAGTTGAAGAGAAATTATATTGGAAATGATAATTGCATGGTGTCTCGATAGTAGTGGCTTCATGTGGAAAATGGTGGGCTATGAAAACTACCCACAGTCATGAAGATTTATGGGATGGTGAGAACGACTTAGTATGTGTCCCGCTTTAAGAGTATGGTTTTTTATTATCCTTTATTTACAGAAGCATGCATCGATGCAGTTCCTGCTGAAGAGAAAGTAGTCCTTCTGATTTCACTCTCTTTCACGTTAAGTCTTTGTTTTTTTCCCCTTTTTGTTTTGTAGAAAAAACCTGGAGGTAAAATATCAGGGAAGGAAACAGTGGCAATTTTGAGGGATTTCAGCAGGTCCTGTCTTTCTTTCACCAGTGAAGACATTTTTGAATGTTGTGCTTTGTAGGTGTCTTCATGTGATTGGTTAACCGCTACGATGTCCTCACTGCTCAGTTGTGGAGTTGTCTGTGAAAAGAAAAAGGAAGAAAGTATCATTATTCAAGTGTGTCTCCAGACATTCACACATGCATGTAGCGCTTCCATGGAACTAACGCATATAATGTGAAAGTGAAGACCACAATTGAAGATGTTTGGTACTTTTGTCTTGGCACGCAGGGTTTATGGTGACACACAGTGAGTCACGGTCACATTATTTAAGGGGTGGGGAGGGCTCTGCCAGTGTCAAAACAAAAGCAGAGTGACCACCCTCTGAGTGTACATGGCAGGCCCACTTGGCAGAAATTCAGAGTGACAGTGGCGTCTGCATGGGGGGGCTGACTCTTCAATCAGCTTCAATTAAGGCCAAAGGTACACATGCACATTTAACGGTGGTGCTTCTCCTAGGTGTCTGGGAAACATGTACTGCGAATGTTTTTTTGAAAACTTGATCACATTAGACATTTTTGTTAAAACTAAATACTTATTTTAATGTTTACGTGTGGCACACAAATTCTTTGTAGGTGGGCCATTAGCAACACAGACTATAGTGGATACACATTCTTTCAGTTGAATATCCAGTTGCATGACCCCCAAGATGCCCACCCTGCATGCATAATAAATCAGCATAAACAATGAAAGTATTGAAATTGCACTGCATACAAATGAAGCATCATGCACCCGTGCAAAATTGTTACTTCTTTGTTGGGTAGTTCCAGTTGCTATTTTCTTTCGGCTTTGCCACAGCAAGTCAATGTTTCTATATTATATTTCCTTAGTATTATTTTAATGTTGTATGCCTTTCCTGATGCAACACTTAGCACTGTAGCTTGGTTAATATACAGGTCAGTTATGGAAATGAACGCTGTTGGTGGTTTTTTTTTGTTTTTTTTAGGGCTTTATCATCAAAATAGCTGCCTCCCATACAATATTAGCTAGGTTCATACAAACTTTTTTTCTGGCTACAGAATGCACAGAAACGAGAAATAAATATGTGTTCATGTTTCATATAAGGAATAAAATAAAATTTGTCCTGTTCCTTTGACCTTCCTTGTTTGGAAAAGGAAACACATTTACAGTACCATTCGAATACCTGTAAACAACGCAACATTTTGACATGAATGCTATTTTGATGAAAAATATACTGAACAAAGTTGACGCGCTATCTTGAGAAGCATTTGTTTACTCTGATATACTCTCTGAGAGGTGTTACTGTGCTAATGTCACTTCTGGAAATGATACTTTGGTGTGACTAATTTGTCATGGCTACTGCCATGAACAGCAAATGTAATTCAGTTTGCTTTCAAAAAATGTACAATTTAGAACATAATTACAAACAATATATGACATATTTAAGCAATGCTGATAAATCATGTCAATGAACCTTGAATTCATACCTTGAATTTGTGACGCCTAAAAATTGTAGTCACTATTTGACGCTCACGCCCTAATCCACAGTAGCCCTCAGCAAGCACCGGAGGCAGGGTCTCAAAGAGAGAGACCAGCTTATGTAAGGAACATTGTGACTCACTCACTAGAGACCACAGACACTGAGATTCGGAAACAAGTGGCCGGGTTGGTGGGAAGGTAATGTAGATTCAAGTGTAACATTAACAATTACACAGTGGAATGTTTGTTTGACACTGGCGCTCAAGTCAGTCTCCTTGATAGCAAGTGGGTGGAAACCTACCTCCCTGACCACAAGCTGCGTTCATTGGCCGAGCTGATCGTAAACCCCTCAGTGTGCTGGCAGTGAACGCCGAGCCCTTGCCCCATGGAGGTTGGGTGGGAGTGAATGTGAGTCTACCACACAATAGTGTACCAAACCTATCGATACAAGTACCCTTCTTAGTGAGCATTGTGCACATGGATCGGCCTCTCATAAGTTTTTACGTGATTGAGTGCGTGATAATGGGGCCAAAGGGTGAGGCTGACTTAATTCCCACCCTTGTGACCCTGCTCGGTGGAGCATTAAACATAGAGCATGACAAAGCCACAGCACTTGTCGATCTAATCCAGACACGTCACCTTTGATAATGAAAGTAGACAGGGTATGCTAAAAGTGGGATTAAATAATGTTGTTATCGCAGGCGGTGAGGTTAGGCAAGTAAAATGTAGGCTCCCACCTATGTTTGATACATCAAATTCCCTTGTGCTTTTTGAACCCAGTGAGAACAACCCACAATTACAACAACTCGATGTAGGTGACAGTCTCTTAGAGGTTAGTCAGGCAAAGAGACCATATTTGAGAGTTCCCATTGCTAATCACAATAAGCATGAGGTTATACTATCCTGCAAAACAGTGTTAGGCAGCATTGTGCCTGTAGTACTAACTGATGAGCAGCAGCTGACTAGAAGAAAAGTGCCCCTCAAAGCCACAGTTGAACCCGCTGCCACCAAACAGGACACAGGGCATTGTGTGGAAGAGTCGTGGGACCCACCTCTTAACCTTAGCCACCTACCCGAGGAACAACAAAAAATGGCCAAAGAACTGCTGTGAGAGGAAGCTGGAACCTTCGCACGAGATGACAACGACATGGGTTGTATTACTAATTTTGAGATGGCAATCACACTTAAAGATAGTACCCCTTTTCAGAAGTAATGTGTATCAATTCCCAAACCCTTGTACAAGGAGGTCAAGGAGTATATTGAGGACCTTCTCGCTAGAGGGTGGATAGTCTAGTCGAAATCCCCCTATTCTGCACCAGTCATTTGTGTACATAAGAAGGATGGGACACTTAGACTGTGTATTGACTACCGTCTACTTAATCAGCGTACAGTCCCTGACCGCCACCTTCTACACAAAATCCAAGACCTAACTGACACCTTGGGAGGGTACACCTGTTTCTCGATCCTAGATCAGGGGAAGGCGTACCCCCAAGGGTTTATGGCAGAGAGTTCACGTCACTTGACCGCTTTCATCACCCCATGGGGACTGTTTGAGTGGGTCCGGATACCATTCGGTCTGCCAAATGCACCTGCTGCATTTCAGCGTAGTACGAAGGAAATGCTTGCACCCTTGAGGGATGAGTGTTGCAATCCATACTTGGACGACATACTGTGCTTTGCCAAGACCTTTGAGGATCACGTTACTGTGTTGAGGAAAGTTCCAAGAGCCCAGCTAACTCATGGAGTGAAACTCAGGCCCACAAACTGCGACTTGTTTCAAAAAGAGGTGTGATATGTTGGTCGTTTGGTGTAAGCCAACGGCGTGAGCATTGACCCCAAAGACCTGGAAGCAGTTTATGCCTTAAGGAACAACAAAACTGCTACAATCTGAGATGTGAGGAGAATTGTAGGTTTCTTGTGCTACTACCGATCCTACATTCAAAATTTTTCCAGAATGGCAAGTTCCATTTATGAACTCTTGCAACCAAAGAGAATTCTGCATCAACCATTACAGGACAGACACAAAACACAAGAGAAAAGGTGCACAACTACCATCTAAAACCCCAATCGAATGGACTGAGATGCACCAAGAGACCCTTTGTAAGCTTATTAACCAGTTGGCAGAACCCCCCCGTGCTGGCGTATCCAAATTTTGAGATGCCCTCTGTACTTCACACTGACGCATCTGAGAAGGGACTAGTAGCAGTCTCTACCAGAGACAGAATGGAATACTCAGAGTGATTCATATGGGTCAAGGACTCTTACTCCAGCTGAAAAAAACTATAGACTGCATTCAGGCCAACTAGAATTCCTCGCCCTCAAGTAGTCAGTCTGTGAAAAGTTAAGGAATTATTTGTACTACGCCCCTTACTTTACCATCTTCACTGACAACAATCCTTTAACTTATGTCATGGACACTGCTAAACTGAATGCAGTTGGCCACAGATGGGTGGGTGAACTATCAGATTTTAGGTTTGATGTCCGATACAGACCCGGAAAAGTAAATGTGGATGCTGACACACTCTCCAGGTGTCCCTTAGATATCAACAAATATGCCAGCGAGTGCACAAAGGAATTGTCCAGAGAAACGGTCACCACGACATGGGCAGGGTGCCGAGCAGGAGAAAGTGGCCTGGATAGCTGCTTTGGCTCTAGCCCAGAGTGACCAGTTTGAACCCAAGACCAGAGAAAAATTGACACCGATTGACTTTGCTGAACTACAAAAAGCTCAGAGAGTAGATCCTGTGATTGGCAATATTCTTAGATTGAAAAAGTCAAACTCAACACTCACAGAGAAGATGAAGCAAAGAGAGAGAGGGTTGGGCAGGAAAATGATGCATGAGTGGACGAGATTGCACATCAAAGATGGTGTTCTCTACTGTAGAACAGCGGAGAGGCGTTAGTTAGTTCTACCTGCCAGCTTCAAAGCATTAGTCTTCAAGCATTTACATGACGACATGGGCCATGTGGACACTGAAAGAGTCCTTAGTTTAGCCAGACAGACATCCTAGTGGCCTTATATGAGACGAGAGATTGAGGCATATGTTACCAGACACTGTCAGTGTATTAAATTAAAAGAAGCCTGTAACAAATGTACGAGCCCCGATAAGTTGCATAACAACTAGCTCTCCGCTGGAGCTTGTCTCTATTGACTAAATGCACTTGGAACAAAGTAGAGGAGGCTACCAATATATCTTAGTGGTAGTTCCCCAACTGACCAGATTTGCACAGTGTTATGCAACCTGCTAAGAAAAATAAACCACGGGATAAAACAGAGAGAAAGCAAAGAACAACACTCAGCAAAGTGTTACCTGACTCAAACAGTGACACAGGTTCTGGTGATGATGATGACAGTTCTAGCTATTATGAGCTAAGATACAATCTGAGAACTGGAGACAGAATGGATGCTGAACCCTCTCCTGTACCCTCGGGAAAGTCAGACAACATTCAAAGGAAAAAAGTTCAATGCAGGGAAGATGTGTATCCACCAAGGTGACAAAAGGACAAAGACAGACAGAACAGATACAAGATGATGACAACCAGATTCTAGAACCAAACAGTGATAGTGAAGTAGAGGGAAATGTGGGATGTGAAAGCAAGCTAGAGCAGTCTGTTTGGCCAGAGGAACAAGTACAGTTGAGCCCTACCTCGGATGCTGAGGAACAACTACCAAGGAGGTCCCCTCAAAATAGACGACCAGCAACTCGGTTCACCTATGATATCCTGGGTCAGCCTTCCCTTCAGGCTCCCCCAGTGGTTAGTAGTGCTGTGGTTTGTGACTGCCCACCGGTGATAACCTGGGCAGGGCAACCCTTGTCTTCCTATCCAGTCACATCTCCATATTTTATTCCAGCAGTATGTTGGCCCCAAACCATTCCAGTGTTTCCAGAGAGGGCTATGTACATTTTGTAACATACATGTAAATGCACAGGCATAGTTGGAGGAGATATGTGGTATTTGTGTATTATGGAGGTAATGAAAGGTTGTTGGGGAGTGTGTGACGCCTACAAATAGTAGTCACAAATGTTTAGCGGTTTGCAGCTGAGTGTGAAGCTTCTGGGATGAGACTCAGCACCTCCAAGTCCGACGCCATGTTTCTCAGTTGGAAACGGGTGGACTGTACCTTCCGGGTTGGGAGTGAGGTCTTGCCTCAGGTGGAGGAGTTTAAGTATCTCGGGGTCTTGTTCACGAGTGAGGGACGGTTGGATCGGTGCAGCATCCGCAGTAATGCGGGCGCTGTACCAGACCGTCGTGGTGAAGAGAGAGCTGAGCCGGAAGGCAAAGCTTTCTGTTTACCGAGAGCTGAGCCGGAAGGCAAAGCTTTCTGTTTACCGATCCATCTACGTTCCCACCCTCACCTATGGTCATGAGTTATGGGTCATGACCGAAAGAACGAGATCGCGGATACAAGCGGCGGAAATGAGTTCCCTCCGTAGGGTGGCTGGACTCACCCTAAGAGATAGGGGAGGAGCTCAGAGTAGAGCCGCTGCTCCTTCACATCAAGAGGACCCAGTTGAGGTGGCTCGGGCATCTCATCCGGATGCCTCCCGGGCGCCTCCCTGGTGAGGTGTTTCGGGCATGCCCAGTCGGGAGAAGGCCCCGGGGAATACCTAGAACACGCTGGACGGACTATGTCTCACAGCTGGCTTGGGAACGCCTTGGTGTCCACCCGGTGGAGCTGGAAGAGGTTGCCGGGGACTGGGAAGTCTGGACTTCCCTACTGAGACTGCTGCCCCCGCGACCCGGACACGGATAAGCAGAAGAAAATGGAATGGAATGGCTTCAGACTGCCATGAGAACGCAATCGACCACAACGTGTCTTCCTTTTATTATGCCAAATACGTTGGTAGGATGTTGTAATCTTATTATAATATATCTCCAAGCAATCATAAGCTTTTGATACCATGTTTTCACCGAAGTAGGGTGTACAAAAGTTTGTTTTTGCTAGCGTAGCTTGATGCTAATACTTACAGTTGTACTCCCTGTCTGTACATGTGGTTGGGTGTCATGGCGGCGTTAGAGTGACATGTTGCAAGTAATCTCCATGGTCAATTCAGCTTGTGTTGGTATAAAGTAGACATTTCACTATAATGTGTTGAAATACATAAGCTTATGGAGTGCAGTTATTAACGTTTTAGACTTGATGTGTGTCACTATATTGAAATATATTGAAAAAGGGTTCACGAGAGCATGTAAACCTTTAAAAGGTTTGTAAAGCAGAAAAACCACAAAGTCATTGATATTACACAGAATATATACAATGTTGGGGAATCCAGTTATTTCTTAATGTGACTTAGTATTGATTGTTTAAATAATTCAAGTGTAACAGTTATTGTTATTAATGTGTCAGTACTGTAAATGAATATGTGTGACATGAAAAATATCTAATATATTTTATTATGCCAAACAGACACACACCTTTAAAACCAACACTGGGACCAGGCTACTCAATGCGAGGCCTGTAACAAATTCATACGGACTGTCTTGAACCAAGGAGTGGTTATTACCGTGGACAGTCCCAAGAGGGCGCTCCAGGCTTGTGACAACTATATTCTGCTCCTTTAAACGATAATATCGGGAACTTGGTGAAATTGCTTACTGGTAACTTGCAGTCTCCCTCGTATGTTCTTTATGCTATTACTTAGTTGAGTGTTGTTAATTATGTAAAGCGGGCCTTACATCCTGACCTACGTGCAAAAATTGGGAAAATCGCAAAAGACATCCGCACCAATTTTCAAGCTTGCAGACAGCATGCAAAGCCGGTAGGAAGGAAATTGGGATGCAAATTATTTACTGCATGCACGCAGGAAAACCTTGCATACAGCCAGTTTGCAAGGGCGTGGCTGGCAAGGCGTGTGTGACTCCTCCATCTGACGCAAGTTTAAAAGTACATCGTGTACATTGCTCGGACAGGCCAGCGGCTCCTCCCGAAGCGGGCGGTGACTCCAGCTGTACCTTCTGGTTTTTCCGTGGACGCATGACGGCTGCTCACATAGTGTATCTGACAATAATGCACTTTCCCCAGTCACGGCGGGTGGCTTATCCCACTGTACACTTTCGTTTTTCTGGTTACGACAGCCGTAGGTGCTGTAGGAGGCCAGCTTGCCCACCTTGTCCCCAGTGAGTCAAATGTACAACAGCCTTACATGCTGCACTCATGATCTAAAAGCTAACAAAGGAGGCCGAGCGGCGAGCACATGGGTGTCACTTGCGCCATAAGTACGACACACTTGCAACTAGGGATGACAAAACTATCTGTATCTGTTCACCCATCTAAATTATCTGCATCCATATCTTTACTTGGAGTGGGCGGGGCATAAACTACAAGTGGGTGTGGTTTAACCAGAAACAGGCGGTGCCTTTACAGTATTTGTTCAAAAGTACAAATATTAAGTATGACATTGACATGGATTCGCTTTTTGAAAAGTATGTACAGAACAACCTAAAATTTGAGATTCACCTGTACGTCTCCAGAACTCGGGGGCGAGCGGGCCGGATACTTGCCGACCCTTCCCACCCTGGACATGGACTATTTGAGCCACTCCCCTCTGGCAGAAGGTTACGGTCCATTCGGACCAGAACCTCTCGCCACAAGAACAGTTTCTTTCCTGCTGCTGTTGAACTCATGAACACTTTATAACATTTGCACATTTGCACTATGCTCACTTTATAAACAGTATTATTGGCACCTTATACTACCTGCACTAAAAACACTCTCATGCCTTTACTTATCAGTGATTTCAACTTTTTACTCAGGTTCTATGTTTAGTTAGTTCTATGTTTATTTAATACTCTATGTTTACTTAGAATTCTACGTTGCACTGAGTCGCCAAAGAAAGTTCCTAGTTTGTGAATTGTTCACTTACAATGGCAATAAAGTTTTTCTGATTCTGATCTGATTCTGATTCAAATATATGTGTATAAGTGAGCTGTAAGACTGTAAGAAGATCATTATTTTCTCAGTGATCTGTGTGAAGTTGATGATTCATGCAAACATCCAGTGATGGCAAACAGGTAATTAATCTGTCAGCCTTGTTAACTGTATTTTTCTTAAAAGCACTGTGTTCAGTAAAATGAGCAAAATTTTCTAACTGACTTTACATCATCAGCCAAACAGTGGCAGAGCCAGAAATTTTGCATTGGAGTGGCCAAGGTGAGACCATTACTCACATAGGGGTGCCAATAAGTTGATACCTAAAATTTCTCCAACATTGCAGCCAAATTAGAAGCAAGTAGACAGAAAACAAAACAAAACACTGTGACCGTCAAATACACCACATACACTGCGAAACTAATTTATCAAGTAACTTTAGTTATGAGCTACCTAATGAAAAACCCTGTCCGAAGTGGAGGCAGTGACCAACGCGACGTGAGCTGTTTTCAGCTCTGTCTTGTCAAGTCCACCGTATACATTATGAAACAAAAAAATTTACCAACTAACTTTAAATATCAAACAAACCAAAATACAATAAAATATACAATGTGAGCTGGAGTCTGGTCAAGCAAGCAGAGAGTCTGTTTTGTGTCTGTGTGGGAAAGAGAGAGAGTCATGGCTCGTCTGGCTGTGGCAGTCTGTCAGTAGTTACCCAGTGAGGATTTTCCTTCATCACGATTATAGATAATAATGAACTGTACTCGTTTCAGGCTTGTACCCAGCAAAAATGCATTATACATAACGGATAATCGTCTAGGCCGTTCCCTACTTGCAACCCCTCTGGTACCCTACTTCCTCTGCGTGCTGGCCCCGGCCAAGAAATTTCCCAGGAATTGTGGACCCCGTGCATATGGTAACATGTATGTACGGGATGTAAAGACTGCTTTACAATAACATACAAGACATCTTTTCAGCCTGCTGTTGTGTGTGCTGTTGTGCAGTTGAATAACTTGACTTTCCAGACTAAATGGCTGTTTTTGGTTTAGAATTTTGTGAAATGTCTAAATAGATGCAATTTATGTTTTGGGAAGTAAGGTATTTCATTGCTGAGTTCAATATAAAAGGCCCAGGCAGACAAATGCCATGTTATTTAGGTGTGGGATTTCAGTGTGAAAAAGAGAAGTGAAAGTCATGCACTGTGTACCTTTTTATTTGTATGGTTTTTTGTCTTCTAGAGACGGCCATGTCCATTGCGCCACTCTGTGTGAACATACTACTTAAACCACCAATTGCTACAAGCACTACATCACTCTATTGTCCACCTTTTGCACAGCAGTGAGCCAATAACCTCACCGCAGAGATCACAGTCATTGCCCCAGGGCATGCTACATCCACTCTCAGAGAAACATCAGCAGGCAGGACTCCGAAACCCTTCAAGACTCAATGTGGTCCCAGGGTGTGTGATAACAGAGTATGTGACGGGAATGCTGGGCCATTTGGACCTGCAAAGCCAGGTGTTAGCACTTCAGCTCACCGCCTCATCAATAATTGACAGAGGCAAACCAATCAGAACAATTTGCTCCCCACAGCGAAGTGCTAGAGCAGCCTAACACTGGTGAATCATTAATGAGGCAATTAGCTGAAATGGTTAGACAGTTCACCCTCGCTGGCAACGCTCCTGTAACGCTACTGCGAAGGGTCTCCTTGTGCTGAAGCCGCGGATGATGGTGTGATGTCTAGGCCAACACAAGCTGAAGCAAATAAAAAGACTCAGGATCACTTGAACACCGAATGAACCAAGTCCCCTTAAGACTGAAGCGTTACTCTTCTTGGCGGTGCCAGTTGTCCGTCTGTTGACCACAGCTCAAAGCGCCAATAATGGGAACAAACCCAATTGGCTATTACCATGGGGGATTGACCTTTATTGGCTGTTGTTTTCATTGCACAGACCAACAGATGCCATCTCCTGGGTGATTCAAGTGTGGGAGAGCCTTTATGGACATGGATAAAATCGACCTTGGCGACATCACTCAAACATGGGGGGGGACAGGGGAACAACAACAATAACAGCAAAGATGGCGCTTGCCTTTGAAGACCAGAGACCCCGGATTGTTGTTTGAGAGGGAAATCAAAACCCCAAGGGAGCTGCTCACAAAGCCTCATCGACCGGCCATATTGGAACCATTTTATAGTTTATCAATGCTCCTCTCCCTGCTTTCTCAGCCCTACGTCTAGTACAGGCTCAATTAAACCAGCAACCTTGATCTCAGGGAGAAAAAAAAATCACCATGCAAATGCTAAATGCTGCATACTGTGGAGGATTCCTAAACATATTCCCTTGCATTGTGCTTTCCAAAATTGTTTATTTGTAAAGGCCAAATTGGATTTTTTTATTTCTCTTTCATTTATTTATAGCTTGCGTCCTTTAAAACAATATATACAGAAAAAATATATAAAAATATACTGAAAAAAATCAGACCTTACAATCACTTGTTACTTTTTGATTTACTGATATTGTCCAGCACTTCAATCCTGCGATTGACTGGCGACCAGTCAAGGGTGTACCCCGCCTCTCGCCCAAAGTCTGCTGGGATAGGCTCCAGCATCCCCGTGACCCTAATGAGGATAAGCGGTATAGAAAATGAATGAATGAATGAATGTCCAGCACTTGATTTCTGATACTGGCAACATATTTTCCCTCAAACTAAACGAATGTCTGTCACATTTCCTGCAATGAATGAACGCTTTATGTAAGGCTTAGCCGGATATTCATTTTAGATGAGTATCTGACGAGTTTGCTCGGCTTTACTCCAGCTCACGTTGCTCAAATCAGTTCTGTTTTCCTCAGCTCGTCTCTATTTTTGTTTGTATGATGTTTACAGTTACTTGGTAATTTTTTTTTTTGTCCCGACGTCGGCTTGCTTCTAATTTGGCTGGCAATAAAAAGTCAGATGGAAAACTTTCCTTGCTTAACAAGTCACGCATTAAGGCAACATAAACGAAACATACAGTATTAAAAAAGAAGTATAAAGGAAGAACCCTTTCTCCCCATTGCATGACCAGTGCTTTCATTGCAAATGATCATATTTATAATCCAAAGGCAAAAACATGACAATAATTTGAGACCACGTCATTACTTGTAGATTTGATACCATTATTGGCAGAAAAAACAATACCGATATGAACCAATATGTCTATTTTTATGCCCTTAATATTGGTCGGCTGATATCCTCAGACCATACAAAAGTAGATTAGTTGGCAGGGTAGATTTTTTTAGACAGTGATTGAAATCATTTAAAGATGATGTTGGATAACTACTGGTACTATTTCTATTGATTAATTGTGTCTTTAAATGAGTGAAGTAGGACAGGGTGCCCTTGTTGGCTGCAACCAGCAGAGGCACGTTTTGTTCTGTCGTTTTTTACTTTGCCGTATGAAGAAAAACATGAAAACAGGCACAACTCCTCTGGGCACCATTAACCTGCTTAATAAAATATATTCACGGAGCGTCCATTAACTTGAAATTTCACAGAATTAATTGATCATTAAGTTTCACCACAGTTGACCAAGTAAATTTAGTCAAATGCCCATCTTTTCTTTTATGTAAATGTTATAGCAAAAAATAACTTTATAATATTATAATAATAACTTTTGCTACCTTTGTAAAAATAACCTTTGATTTTTTTAAAGAATGGATTTTGAAAATCTGGACACATCATTGATTGTAAAGCTAGGTCAGTCTGTATTGCTGATATTGACACTTGTGTGGACTTTTGCAAACAGCTCGTCTATTTAATGGTTGCTATCCACTTTTATTGCCCTCTCTGGGTGTCGTTGGGGAAAACAGGAAATTTGCAGTGTGACTTGAGAGAGTCATAACCCTGGCACCTATGTGTTTTGAGATTAGCATGTAATTAAGATAGTAAATCAATATTTATTAAACAGTATTACCAAACAAATAAGATGTGAAGTTGGTAATAATGAGTTGGTGGAGTCTTTGGTCAAGGCAAACTTGATTCAGATAATATATCAGATATAGACACTGTCTCATTTTCCATGTACCCATCAAAACTTTCTAAGAGGAGAACAGAATTCATGAAAGAAACACAGTCGTCTCCTTCCTCCATACAGTATTTTTCAGCATTTACTAGGGAATAAAAAAGAGGGAATGCTAAAAGCTTAATGGCGTTCCTTTTTTTATTGTTTAAATCTCACTCAACAAATAAGTGGCTGAAGCAAATACTGGTTGACCTCAATTATGCAATGAAAATAAAGTTCTGAGCTAGTGGCTTAATTATTGATGCTCGCTCAGGGTACATGAGGATGCTGGCAACTTTTTGTTTTGCTGACCCTTTGTCTTGTATTGGTAATTTTTCATCAGACACGCCTACAAAGTCTTGATCTGTGAAAGATGGAAAAACACATCATGAATATTGGAAATCTAATGCAATATTAAAGGAAGTGGAAGCTATCTGGTTTAAGTGATAAGCATAATAGGGACATGGAAAAAATGGAAACAGGTTTGGTGTGAGGACTTGCTTTGTATTTCAACAAAGTCAAATTTCCACTTCTTCTTTTTACATACAATCATAAACTACTAATTATTGTTATATTATTATTATAGATGTCTGATATTGTTTTTTGGCCGATATCTGATATGCCGATATTGTCCAACTCTCAATTTCCAATTACCGATATGTGCAACATCACGCATCTCTTGTCATAGAATTAACACATTGTGGTGACCCACAATATTGTTTAGACACCAAGTGTACTTCTGTTTGTGAGTCATGAGCTTGTTGTGGCCACTTAGCTGTTGCTAAAGAGTTGTCGCTTGTCGTTGACTGGAAAGTAATTTCCATCTCCACATTTGGTGACCTTTGATGTGGGTAAAAATGTTGACTAATAACCTAACTAGTTGGCTGGTCTATGGCAAAACAACACGCCAGTGGTTTCAACACATTAAAGCCCAGTTCCAATTGCGAGTAATAACACAGGACAAATTATTTCTACGTAGTGGCCGGACCGGATGCCTCGACGACAGCCAGTACGGGAGCCCATAGGTCTGTATACAGCAGTTTTTAAATCACTTTTTATTATAGGGAAAAACCTGATACCAATATCTACCGATATTACATTTTTATGCCAATACGGAGGCAATAAAATCCCTAATTGTTATTATTACTTTATACTTTATACTTTACTTTATACTTATCATAGAACACAATACATTGGACCAGGAAGAACGGCATACAAGAGGAAGGGAGAGTTGAGCGTTGTTGGCTCTCAAAAAGTGGGCTGTATCTGGTCAGCTCAGTGTGCCGTAAGCAGGCAGGGCCCAAGCATGCCCCCCAAGCACACACACTCACCCTAAAGCAGACAACCCCCTCACCCCAAACACCTCCTCACATATTTACACAACATTTTTATTAAGGTTGCTATTGTCATAATTTATCTTGACCTGTATAATAATAATAAGTGTGTGTGTGTGTGCATATCTGTGGCTTTAAAAGCAATAATAGCACATCGATTTTAAATGTTTCTATTTTGTACTCTCTGTAAGAACCGTACGCTTTGATTCTTGAAACACCTTAACGTTTTTGCGTCAGATAGTGTGGTTTTGCACTCCACTGGGTTAAGTGAAGTGTGACTCAGTTCAGTGGGAAATACTCATTATTTAACACCCGTCTTTCATCTATAAGTAAAAGGCACTGTGGTGGAAAGTCTAATCAGATACACTGCACACTATGTTATTTAGCACCCATAGGTAACAATAAAACATTTTTATAATGATGGACTGCTGAAGAAATTCCCCATCAAGTTAAGGAGTTTTATGTACATATTCTATCTACTCAAGAATTGGATATGGAGGCACCATCCACATTTATCCTGTGTAACTAGAATATCTCACAAAGTAGGTAACACAAAAGGTTTTCTAATGTACATAATCTGTATCTTACACAGCTTATTTATGTATCTTATATAGCTGAATCTTATACATACGTTCTAATGATTTCTAGTGATTTTAGTCATTAAAATATGGCTTTACGCTATCCTGAGTTTACAAAAACACAATCAATTATACATGGTGTTGAGTGGTTGAATACGGTCAATTATTAGTCAAAAAAATATGCACGTTGAAGTAGACATGTTTTTTTTTTTTAATTAAGCCTTTTCAAGCATACAAAAAGGCAAAATTAACTAAAATACAATGATACGGTTCAAATCTCCGCCTGGCATCTGTGTGTGATGTTTGCATGTTCACCTCGTGTGTGCGTGGGTTTCCTCCGGGTACTCCCACACATTCCAAAAACATGCATGTTAGGTTAATTGGTGACACTAAATTGTCCATAGGTATGAATGTGAGTGTGAATGTTTGGTTGTCTGCCCTGCGATTGACTGACGACCAGTCCAGGGTGTACCCTTCTTGTGTGAAGTCAGCTGGAATAGGCTCCAGCATACCCCCGCAACCCTAATAAGGATAAGCGGCATAGAAAATGGATGGTTGGACAATGATAAGATTCTCAGAAGATGGATTCAAAGACATTGTGAATGATATGTAGTACCAGTTGCTTGTGAGAAAATACTTACGCATCTGTAAATGTGAAAGATGACATATTAAAGTAAATACTGCATTATTATTATTATTACATATTACCATAACAGTGATTTTTGTGGTGTTTTCAAAAAATGTTGACAGTAATCTCTTTTCATGTCAATTTCTAAGACAATAAACATTTCAAAACGCAGCTGCATTGTTTTTTGACGCGTGTGTCCAGTCATATTTTTTCATTGTACTTTTCTCATTCTAGTGGACCCAATCTCATGCATTGTCTAGTTTCGTGAGTAGGGTGTCTCGTTACCCCAAATATATAGTATCCTCCACTGGTCAGTAAGTATCAGGAAAGTTGATGTAATGTTTGATGAGGCACACGAAACAGCAAGCTTTTATTGCAGGTTTGAAAATTTTTCGAAAATCCCTAGTAAAAATATAGGCTGTTGCGGCGTAACCCACGCCAAGCTAAAACTTAACACCCACAGACGTCCATTTCTGTCGGCCCGCCACGCAACGAGAAGCCCCGTTGGAGCAATGGGAGTATGATAACTTTTCTGCTTTGCAAATTGATTACTTTGAAATGTTGCATCTAAAATGTTGAAAACAAAATGTATTGGATAGTTTAATTTTTAAGCTAAAACGGTATTATCATTGCACTCATGTGACAAATGTGTGGTTATTGAAAGGGATTTGCACTATTCATGTTGTATTATCAGTTACTGTGAAGGTTAAGATGTGTTTTTTTTCATTGTAGCTTATAAAATAGATATTTGTTGTCATTGCACACAGTATACAAACAAACTTACATTACTTTGCTCTCAAAGTAGTTTAGTTAGTTCCAAATCCAGAGGTGTAAAAAATATAATAAAAATTATAGAATGTCAAATAGTGATCCCTTAAATTCAAAACACTCATCATTCAGCAAGTCTTTTTTGCTCTGTGTCATAAACAGTCTGACATTTTATTCTGTTGACTTTATTTTTGCCAGTGCCTTACAGCATGCTTGGTTATGTCATGTGCTCTTTTACACATTAGAAAAGACTGTAAGAATGCCACTTTTATACACTTGGAATCTTTATTTTATAAAGTAAGATTAATAACTACATCGACAAACATTACAGGTAGAATTCAATGGAATCATATGGAACTGTTTTGTTTTTTATTTGAATCGTAACCTGTGTATCTAGATTCAAATCGAATTGTCTATCACAAAGAGCTTTAGATCCCCAGTAAACACGTCATTAATGTGCAGAATCTGCTTAAATATTTTTTGCATTTAGTCATTGGTCAATTTAATATTTTTATGATGATAAGAGGCATACAAAACGGAAAGATGGCTGTACAATGTTTATTATGAATAACGTTGCTCCAAATGGAGCATACAGTATCCATTCATCCATCCATCCATTTTCTATACCGCTTATCTTCATTAGGGATGCGGATATGCTAGAGCCTATCCCAGCTGACTTTGGGTGAGAGGCGGGGTACTCCCTGGACTGGTTCCCAGTCAATCACAGGGCACATATAGACAAACAAACATTCAAACTCACATTCATACTGATGGACAATTTAGAGTTGCCATTTTGAGCAGGCATTAAAAAAGCTCAATGGCTCATCTGTCAGCTTTAAACAAGAAAAGGTTGCGTGAGACGGACAGAGACGTGGCGTTCAAAGGAAAAATAGAGAGACAAAACCGAGGCTGAAAAGCGAGTGCTTGTGATACATCCGATGAAGCATTTTGACTGAGCTTACCCCGCGGCTAGACACAATCAAATATTGAGAATATCTCAGTGCGTGTTGTGCTGACATGTACACACAACTCTTATTCAGTAGCAAATCAGGCAGAAGAAGATTCAACCGGACTGACCAAAAGCTAAAAAAAACTTTTTTGAGGTTTGGAATAATAAAAAAAACAAAAACTTTTTGGCACCTTCTCTCTTTCTCCTGCCTTTTAAAGTAGTGTCACTTTCCTCACCATGGTAGCAATTTGGTGGTCAGAGGCAATTGTTAACTAGAGAGGGTTTGGTCACGTATGAGATGCTTGCTGGCGGAGAGAGCCGCCTGTCCTCCCCTTTCCAGGGTGCCACAGTGTTCGCCTGTGAAGATCAATACCCATCAGCCCACTAAAACAAATACATTTATCAAAGCCTGGTAGGTGTGTGCTACACCTACACGCTACAAGCGTGTTACATCTGATTGCAGGCACAGATACCAAGGAGCATCCAGCACCTGGAGGCGCTCCTGCCAGATTGCCCGCGAGCGTTGCTGTTCAACTGACCCTGTAACACAGGCTGTCTTTTGGTGTGGAGCGAGGTGACGACAGGCATGGCTCCGGCTTTTGTGCTCTGCGTTCTCCATCAAGCGAGCTCTGTGGCATTTCAAATGTCAGCAGAGGGAAACGTTCCTTATGTCAGCCCTCTGCTGCAGACAGAGAGCAGGCGATGGAGTAATTATGGCGCATTATCGCTGAGAAACATTTCATTGCCACGTTTTAAACTGTGTAGTGAACGGTGACAAACACACAGCCATTTTAATTCCTATCAGGAAGGAAAACTCATTGCCGGAGCCAATGAAGGCAACTCTCTCAGTGTGCCGCTAACTGAGACCATCTGGACTGAATAAAGTTTTTCCCCTTTGAATCAACAGCTGTTGCAAATTACAATGCAACACTCCTAATCTATATTTACTATTTTTGTCTTTATTCTGGCACGGGGAAATTAACTGTTTGTTGTACACTTTTATTTAATGACAAATTTGATAACAGGATAATAGGAAATTAAAAAATACCAAAAACAAATACTTACTGCAGTAATATTTGGCCTCGACGTCACCCCTTCTCAACGTTTTAGGCAAATCAATAGTGTTTGCACTATTTGCGCTAACAAACAGCAGTGAAAACATAACATCCCCAGCAGGTAGCAATGCAACGCAACGTGATTGCCTGCATCCGCCCTGCTCGAGCGTGTCCTCACTCCTTTGCGTGATCGAAGACTTGACCGTGTCCGTCAATCTGTCAGCGGCTGACACTTTTACTACATATGCACTATACTGATGGCTACCATCACTCAGTAACGATTGAGCTCTGCAGTGAAATATAAATACGAGAGAGGAGAGAGATGTAAAGGGCCGAATAAACAGAAGAGAAAAATATGATTTCACGTCACCAGAGAAAGACATACAGGCAAGAGAAGGTCATATTTTGCGTGTGAATGAATCATATGAGATTTTTTACACTGGCACAGGATTTTGAGGTTCCCCCCTGCGGAATGTGGAATCACTGGTCATGTCTTTCCATCAACTAGCAAATAAGTAGTTCCATTCCAGTGATGACACTTAACGTAATTCTGGAATGAAATAATGGAGAAACAGAAATATCAGACAAGATCCAACTAAATAGAGCAAAAAAGCTTTTTTACTGCTTTGTAATTTATAGTGTTCTTTGTGGCAGTGTTGCTGTTCTTCAATACACAGGACATGTACAGTAGATGGAATATTTTATTTTTGCCCTGACACACATTCATGTTTTTTCACCTGCAAGTTAGAACATCCACCGATGTTTCTGGCACTTTTCAGATGAGCCTATCTTTCATGGAACTGACAAAACGTACCCAGTTTTGTACACACATTTTTGCATATTCATTTTTGGTATTGTTTTATTTACTTTTATTCACACTGATAAACACTACCGGTCACCGGTTTTAGAACACACTAATTTGTCTGGAAGAAAAACCTACAATTTTAAGTGTTGGTCTGTCTCTCTTTCATTGTTAATTGCCTTTTTTTTTGCCATTTTAGTAGCAAAAAATTACTTATTCAGTCCAATACTGTTCAGCTGCTTTTCACCAGGGTATAGTATCACAGTGTGTTCCAAACACTGCTTTTATGCAGACACAGGAGGTAGTAAGAACTCCAGACATTGGAACACCTGTAGAAATTACTGTCAAAGCTTGATCCACCTCCATTTCTGCAGAACTGCTTTCAATTACTGACCTATTATGTGGCCTTTTTGTATGAGTCTGAATAATTATTTTTCAGTTGTGGGTAACATTACCTTTTTTTAACCTCTGACACTTGCCTTTGTACCATTTCAAGCTAGTCATTGGACTTGAACGCGTTCAAAAAACAAATGGGGTGTTTTAAAACAAAGTTTTTGGCCAAAAAACAAAGAAACAAAATAAAAGACAATTAATCATTTTTATTCCAGAACTGCTATATGACAATAAATTAGAGATATCATATTTCAAGGTGTTGATTATCATTAATTTTCGTTAGTTATCTATTAACTTGTTGCAACCTTCAAGCTTCTTTGACCACCATTATCTTAAAATTATCATCATGTAACCTTTTCTGTTATTTACTAACTTGCTATAAACCTTTGAGACACTTTCCCCCAGTGGTTCTCTGTGTTATTAGTGCAACCTTCCATGTCACTGGTGAGACAGGCAGAAAAGCTCTGACTCACTTGGAAAAAGAAGTTATTTGGTACCAGCTGAATATATGACGTTTTGTAATCTTTTAATGTATTCTGGTCTACATCGTGATCTTGAAACACTTGAAAAAGTATTTAAATTCAAAATAGGAAATGGGTTTAACAAAAAAATAAAACCTAAATTACAATAACGCATAAGCAGAAGTCTCCTTGAGTCTCTCCTCTCCTTAAAGCCGGCGGAAAAAGCTGGCCCAAAGAGAGCAGAAAAGGAGCCAGCATGCTGCTGTGTCTGCAGTACACAGAAACAGAAGCATCCTGCCATCCTGTACTGTCATATGCAAGGAAGGCTCCCACAAACACATGCTTAATGACTCGATTTATTCACCTTGTCACCATCTCTTCATCTTTTTCTGCTGTGTTTTCTCCAACCGTCTAGCCTGGACCCACTTACCAGTACTTGTTTTCTCCTCCCATTTAAACACAGCATTTCTGCAGAGCGGTGTTTGGAAATATTTGAACCTGATATTGTGGCCTTATACAGACTTGCAAAGCGAGGGTCGAATGTAGTTCTCCATCGTGTGCCATTCAGAACATCACTGTGTACGTTTTCCAAGCATCCATCATACGGTACCTCAGGAAGGTCTCTCAGATGCTATATTCTTAAATCTATACTGACATGTGATGACATGATGGGAACGGGCCCGCACAATTGATTGTGTCTTCCTTTTTACTTCCCCTTCTCTTCTCCCTCGTCTCTTCGTCCAATCACTCTCTGCCTTATATGCTTTGCTCCCCCATCATTTCCCCCCTTCTCTTTCTCTGCGTTGAGCACAAGATGTCAGATTATTTCCCAGCAGACACTGCGTAGTGTGACAGAGGACCCGAGCAGTATATCACTACATGACACTTCCTCTGCCGCTAAAGCCTCCCTCTTGCCACCGCCACAAGCATCCCTCCATCGCCCTGCAGACAACATCAAATACGCCGGGCCTTTTTGATCACTTAAAAGGCTTGTATTAGGAGA
This sequence comes from Oostethus manadensis, assembly GCA_024372805.1. Classification (NCBI taxonomy): domain Eukaryota; kingdom Metazoa; phylum Chordata; class Actinopteri; order Syngnathiformes; family Syngnathidae; genus Oostethus; species Oostethus manadensis. The sequence continues at coordinate 1,152,114 of QODF01000089.1, forward strand.
CGAGACGGTGCTTTCACAAAAGCAAACAAAGTGTTTCATCTGTCATGTTTGTCAGTGGACCATATGTGCAGCATAACAGCTTTTCTGCCACAAAGGCGCTAAATCACACATTATCATACACTAGGGCACTCGGAAGACTCAAACATCGTAGGTATCAGAAAAGGGAAAGTGGTATTTTAACATAACATGTACACACATGCAACTCATCCAGTTCAAGAAGTGCATCTACATTTCTGCCTTTACAAAGATAATTAGTAGCAGTTTTTTTAATTGTCCCTCATTCCAAACCTTCAAGTGCAAAATTAATGCATTCAGGTGTTTTGATTGTGTAGAGTCAGGTCCGGTTTCAAATTCAACCCCTCATTGTATTGTTTCTGTGGCCCCCGTTCCCCTCAGACTAATAACTCCATGGTCTGGGTCTTGGAAAGCGTGTATGGATACCACAAATTACAATACTAATTCAGCACCAGGGATTTGCACAGGATCCTCTCACAGGATTTATGGCATATTAAGCAAGAAAGAAAGACGGAGAGAAAGAGAATGACAGACTGATAATGCTTACCAAAGTGATTAGCTCAATAAGAGAAATCATGCATTTGTCTGCCTGCAATTATTACTGTCTTTCTCATCACATAATGACTTGAAACAATGCAGTTAATGGTATTATTGGCTGGCCCCCAGAAAAGGGTGGGTACATGAGCTTAATAGTTATTTCTTAAAAATCAATAAGTCATCCAGCACATGCATATTATAATCCATGTTGCAACAAGACAATCAGCCTCGGGTTGTGTTATTTGATGGACCATACAGTATATTGGTTGTTATCATCAGAAACAGCTATGATTTGTAGAAATGGAGATGTGCTATGGTGGTGGCTGTTTGTGAGAACATGTATTTTTTTTTATGTTAAGCAGCATGCTATACCAGTTTATATTTTTAGAAGGTGTAATTCTTAAAATCAGGTCAATAGAATAAATAAACAAAATAAAAAAAACAAGTCAATACAAATGAATAATAATAATAATTAGGGATGCTGCAATCAGGGTTTCATGATGCTGATTCCGAACATCCATGATACTGATCACATAGAATAACTGTAATTTGACATTTGACACACTTTTTCAAGAAACATTTGTCACTTTAAGGAGACTTTGTTGACTTTGCTGACAAAGGATGGTCCAAAAAATGCAATTATTTTGGGGGGTTATTTTCTTTAGACTTCTGACTGTCACACACATATGGGCGAGTGTACAGCGTTTTGGCTACATTAGCTTCCGTTTGACTGATGATCACATTGTGAGACATTAGTTACCATTGCTGGCACGTGGCGATGGTCAAGTATGAAGGCTAAACAATACAGCAGCCAATTTATTTGCGCTTCTGAAACTACAAGTTAACTTTTTTCTGCATCCACACCTACCACCCCCAATGTGCTCCCTTCTCCTCCAATGCTCTCATTCTCTCTCTCTCTCTGACGGCTCAATAACAGGTGCCATGCTAAGAGAGCTGTTACAGCTGTCCCTGAGTGGTTGTGTCAGCAGCAATGTTGGGCTTGAGCTTTCCAACCTGCTAACCATGCAGGAAAAAGGAGAGGAGGAAGGAGGAAAAAAAACAAAAAATCTCTCCCAGGTCCCCAAATGATGCCCGCTGGGAGCCATCGTGCGCTAAATTTCGCCGGGTGGTTCTGCGCTGTTTTCTGTCTTTTGGCTTCCGGACTCTGATTAACAGACAGAGCCATATTGGGCCTTTCTGCATGGCAGAACCCCGGCAGCTGCGTTCAGCAGAAAAGGAATAGCAGCACATAATAAAGATACAGAAACAACCCAACACAAAGCTTATAGACTTTTTCCAAGAAGCAAACAGTAAAAAATTGGGTTGTTCAACTGCATTATTTCAGATATTTTACTGAAAGATCCAGCAAAGTGATTAATGATATCATAATAAAGTTTGACTTGAAAAGTCGATCTAGTACAAGCTGATAGGCCAATCATCAATCTTTCAGTTCAAACAAGCTGATGCGTCGTCGTGATTGGGCATCTTAACTCTCCTATAAGCACACTCAAGGAGATTTGAGAGCTACGTGGCCAAATCTATGCAAAAGCACCCGCTTTGTAAAAAGATGCATCAGCGTGCATGAAACCATAAGCGGGCAATAATCACGGACAAATTGTGTGCAAACAAGAGATGCTAAGCACCTCTGGAAGCAATGGAAAGCCACCACAGCCGAATGAAGAGATAAGTTAGATGTCTGATTTTTAGTTTATTTTCTGCTGATGAACACCTTAACATTTCACACCATCTCAGCGTAAACAACTCTTTTATTATTTAAACGTTTTGACGTCACAAAACTACCGTATGTAGTAGGACAAAAGTATGGTGGCCCATTTTCTAACATGAACTACTACATTTTGGTCAGGGTCTGGATGAAATGTCCAATGATTTAAATGGCACAATCTATTACCACAATCATAATGGTACCAACTATCTGTCATCCATCCTCTGCAAACAAGTGGAATGGACTCAAATGTAGTTTGGTAAACCTCTCTCCCTGAACCTTAAGAGTCCCGCTGGACGTCGAGTTGGCAGTTCGGGGGTTTTAGCACAAAGGCTAGAACTCTCGCTTCTCATTCTGCAGACCAGGGTTTGAGCCCAGGTCAGAAAGCGGATCTGGCTGAACCAGGTGGGTGATATAGGAAGTAGTGTATTTTTTTTGTTGTAAACTCTGTCTAAAGTCAGCAAATGGATCCCATTTACAGAGAGCTGCAAAATGGCTTTAGAAACTTCATCAACTTCCTGCTTCTTGTCCCTCTCTAATTCAAATGCTTGTTTTTAATACTCCATTTTTATATTTTCTGGGGTTTAGAATTGGAGCTTTGTGAGGCTCTTCTGCTCACAGTAAAGGTATAATTTGCTTGAAAAGCATTATCAGGCATATGCAATCACCATGCCTTAATACATGTGATGTACGCGCACATGCGCCTCCATAAGAAAATATGCATCTTTCAGTGTTTAGAAAAGAAGCAAACAACAAAACAAAAGCTTTTATGCATTTACTGAACAAAAATTAACTTATGTAAACTAAATAAACTGAATGCTCCCAAAAATGTGTTGAAGGCATTGTACTGTATATATATGTAAATGGACTGCTCCAAATGATGAGGGACAAGGTGTCATGCTTGTTAGTATCTCCAGGACTCAGCATCCAAGCATTATTTAGGAACATTTTGTTTTTGTAACACAGAAGACGGGTAAAGGCTGTTTGCATATATAGGTAATCTAAATTTAGCAGCCATACCATCAGGAAGTGGGCGTTTCAATTTACAAGTACACAAAAAAATGATAAATTTCAAAGGTGACCTGATGGCTTCACTTACAGCTGATTGATCTGCCTATGTGAGTCAGGGTGGCACAAAGTGGACACAGAACACCTTTGGGATCCTTGAAAGGACGCACATACTGTAGGCCGCCTGACCACAGCACATATGCAGTACACCACACCTGGGATACATTTGAGTGCCACAAATGCAACCTATTGAAGTCATAAAATATTGTAATTTGTGGAATGAAAATGAAAACATTTCAGTGTGAAACTTAATCTAAATTATTGCTACATAAATCTTATATTTTGATTTGTGTGCTTGTTTAGTTCTTGCCATTCTATATGGATAATTAACCACATAGATGAAATATTAATTTTATTGTTGAAAATATGAAAAAATAGCCATGCATAACCAATATGTATGATTTAATACAAACTAATAAAATTTTTCTTTTTTTTAAATGATAATGGACTTAAAAAATCTGTCGCCAAGGAAGAAAAAAGTTGCGGTAGTTATTTTTAATGCTTTCGTGTATTATATGTGAGTGTTTGGGAACAATGCAGGCGTATATGAATCTCTCATGAACACGTAAAGAACGCATGTAATTCATCATAAGAACGCAAAGGAAATGTCAAGGGCATAGGAGTCCTCCCCCCCCCCCCTCATGTCGAGGTCACACAAAAAATCCAAACAGCAACACACATGCACAAACACACAGCACACAACATTTGCATGCTGCATTGTTGGCCATGCGGCACAACAACAGAGTTTCGGCATTGACAAATCACTGAGACCTGGAAGTGGGGCCGAGGTGGGACTAATTGAAATGAACTTTAGAGAAGGAGGGGGAAACACCTAATTAAATATGAACTTTCCATGCTGTGTTTGTGTTGACATCACATAGCCTAAATTTAAGCTCATCTTGTTTAGCCAAATCTGGTGATGTAGGCAAAATGCTACTTCACATGGACACAACGATGGAATGGGGTCAACGCTTCTCCTCAGTGGGAAAACATATTTTGCCTCATCCCAAGTCACTTGCGACACTTTTTGGAAGTGGAACATTTATTATATAGCTGTTTTCTTTAGAGACACAGCGGTGTACATGGTAAGTTTTGTTTTGTGCGTATACATCTATATAGGATCTGTGTTTACTGGCATACAAACAGCCTCGCGTGCCCACGTTTGCATGAGCAGAGAATACACGAATGCGTTGTTGGCCTTTTATTGGCCATTTTAGCTTCAGTATTGCTTTGTGAAGGAGATATGCCGTTTCCCAGTAAAAGCATTCCTCGGTGACTGTCTTCTACCAGTGCTAAGTGTTCCCCTCTTCGGCCAAACAGACAACAAGACCAGTTTAGTTTGTATGTTTAAGATCCCATGAGAATCAACTCTTGCATTGTAGCTCACATTTCCTTCTGGCACATGCTTGCATGTCACTGGGCATAACTAGTAAATTCCACTTGATGTGCAGATGACTCACATTTTTCCAAATATGTACCCTTTATCACTGTTTTCAGTCACACTGTACTTAACTAAATCAGTCATGTTTCCTGCATGCATGATAGTTATTTTTTGCTGAATAAATATTGACAAGAAACGGGCAGTACATCAAACAGGAACTATTTGTAAACCAAAAGGAACGATTGTCTATACAAGGCTATATTTCACACTGAGTGTAATTGTGTATTTGTTTACACTGTGTATTGAAGATACAGTACCTCATAAAACAGTACCACCATCTTATCGGGGTGGAGGAGTTTGTGTGTCCCAATGATCCTAGGAGCTAGGTTGTCGGGGGCTGTCAGGGCCACCCATGACAAAAAAGGTCCTTGGTGAGGGACCAGACAGAGAGTGGCTCAAAAGACCCTAATGATGAATAACACAATTGGACTTCGTTTTCCCTCACACGGACACAGGTCACCGGGGTCCCCCTCTGGAGCCAAGCCTGGAGGTGGGGCACGATGGCGAGCGTCTGGTGGCCGGGCCTGCACCCACTGGGCCCAGTCGGGCACATCCGAACAAGGTAACGTGGCTCCCCCCTCCCATGAGCTCATCACTCGTGGGAGGGGCCAAAGGGGTCGGGTTCTAAGTGAGCTGTGTGGCAACCGGAGGCGGAGCCCCTGGCAATCCGATCCTCAGCTACAGAAGCTAGTTGTCGGTACGTGGAATGTCACCTCTCTGGCGGGAAAGGAGCCCGAGCTGATGCGTGAGGTGGAGAAATTCCGGCTAGATATAGTCGGGCTATCCTCAACGCACAGCAAAGCTCTGGAACCAATCCTCTCGAGAGGGGCCGGACTTCATTCCATTCTGGTGTTGCTGGCAATGAGGGGCGACAGGCAGAGGTGGCAATTCTTGTTGACCTCCGGCTCCAAGCCTGCACGTTGGAGTTTAACCCAGTAAACGAGAGGGTAGTTTCCCTATGCCTTTGGGTGGTGGGACGGGTCCTGACTGTTGTTTGTGCTTATGCGCCACGCGATGCTGCGTGGACATCTGGTCCCCTTCTTTTCAAGAAGGGGGTTGTGTTCTAACTATCGTGGGATCACACTCCTCAGCCTTCCTGGTAAGGTCTATGCAGGGGTTCTGGAGAGGAGGATCCGCCGGATAGTCGAATCTTGGATTCAGGATGAGCAGTGTGGTTTTCGTCTGGGTCGTGGAACTGTGGACCAACTCGATACTCTCGGCAGGGTCCTTGAGGGTGCATGAGAGTTTTCCCAAGCAGTTTATAGTGTTTTGTGGACTTGGAGAAGGCATTCGACCGTGTTCCTCGGCGAATACTATGGGGAGTGCTCTGGGAATATGGGGTATTGGACCACCTAATCCAGGCGGTTCGTTCCCTGTATGACCGGTTTCAGATTTTGGTTCGCATTGCCGACAATAAGTCGGACCCGTTTCCAGTGAGGGTTGGACTCCGCCAGGGCTGCCTTTGTCACCGATTCTGCTCATTACTTTCATGGACAGAATTTCTAGGCGCAGCCAGGGCGTTGAGGGGTTTCAGTTTGGTGGCCGCAGGATTCGGTCTCTGCTGTTTGCAGATGATGTGGTCCTGTTGGCTTCATCGAGCAGTGACCTTCATCTCTACCTGGATCGGTTCGCAGCTGGGTGTGAAGCGGCTGGGATGAGAATCAGCACCTCCAAGTCCGAGTCATTGGTTCTTGCGCGAGAAAGGGTGGAGTGCCATCTCCAGGTCGGGGATGAGGTCCTGCCTCAAGTGGAAGAGTAGTACCTCGGGGTCTTGTTCACGAGTGAGGGAAGGATGGAATGCGAGATGGACAGGCGGATTGGTGCAGCATCTGCAGTCATGCAGACTCTGCACCGGTCTGTCATGGTGAAGAGAGAGCTTAGCGGAAAGGCAAAGCTCTCAATTGTACGGTCGATCTACGTTCCTACCCTCATCTATGGTCATAAGCTTTGGGTAGTGACCGAAAGGACAAAAGTGTCAAACTGTCAAACAGAAACCATTGAGGTTTTGCAGACAGTACTGTTGACTCTTGCTGTAATATGGGGTATGGGATGAAGTGTGTTCCTTTTCGACTCAACACAGGTGTTGTCAACCCCTGTGTCTGTGTCGGTTTTTTGTGATCGACTTTGAAAGGTATTATTTATTTTTATTTTTTACAAAGATCAGCCAATTGGTGGCTGATCTATTGGAGAATCCCTAGTTTTTATCATTTTTTTCTCTCAGACTCACAGCTCTCAAAGGCATCTTGTTGTCTTTGGTATCGTATTGAATAGCGCTACAAAGCTATTGGGGAAGATGATGGAAGCCAAGCTGGACCTTCATGGATTACGACTCATCTATACATCTATACCATGACTCTCCAGCCTGGGAATGAGATCCATATGACGTTCATGGGAGTGCTGCACCACAGACTGTTCCAAAGCAGAGAGGTCATAGGAATGGCATTGTTTCTTTCAAGGAGCCTTTTGCCGTAAATGTAGATTTAAATACTGAGTACTATATTGTGAGAGGTTAAAATGAGCTGAAACACCTCCTTGTAAGGCTCTCAGGCTGTTGGATTAAATTATATAATCTTCTTTCAAATAATAATGGTTTAAAAGTTAAATGCGTGCCACTTAAATCTGTGTGTTCTGTGCACACCTATTATTTATGTAAAAACATCCCCAGGCACATGTTTGTGAACACGATGTCATTTTTCACTCCCAGATTCGTCAAAACAACGAAACTTGTTAGTTTTTCTTTCTCCTCTGGGGATCCAACGCGTTGTGTGAAGGTTATCCAGCAGACTGTGTGGCTAAAGGAACTGGAGAGATGTCGCACAATCATAGTCTTTGTCTTTGAAGGCTGCATGCTGTGTCTGTATCGCTGTTGCAGCGTAATTGATACAGTCTCATGCTGTTGAGCTTAACAGACGCTAGCTGTGGCCTTACGCTCAGATCTCACGCAGCTGTAGGCCTCAGAGCACTCGTAAAATCACAAAAGTGTGTGTAGACACACACACACATTCACCCAGCCGGCTTGTGGTGAGATCACAGCCAAGGAGATTCAGACTGGAGCTGGTTAGGCGGACGCTAATGGAGATGAGCTGCCTGGTTAGCTCAATGGAAAATTGAGCAGAGTTGATGCTCATTTTATCCCCTAGGAATACAAGAGAGTAAGGGAGTTTAAAGCTCTCTTACAGGAAGAGGAAAGGGAAAAAAAAGCTGCACATAAGAAGGTTAGATGCAACACTACAGAGAGAGCTTTATCATGTGAGGGTTTCCATGAAACCAGATGTGATTGATGATTGTCTCATAAAAAGCATGCTCAAAGCATACATTTTTAAGGGCATGCCTTGCTCAGACACAGAGCTCTTTTCGCTCTCTTCCTTAGTAGCAAGTGCATTAAATCATGTCGCTAGTGTAGGGAAAATGTGTGCCACACCTGAGCACGTGTGCAGACCAGCAGCACTGTAGCATAGTAAAAACTACAGAGGATCGCTGGCTCGCAGGAGGTGGTCCTTTACTTTTATCCCCCCACCTGACATTCTGTGACATTTAAGAAGTCATTAAAGGTGTCAGCATTGGAAGAAGAGCTCCTCGGGCAGAGAAAGACCCTTCGTACTGTCACCAAATAAAAGCTCGTTCGATGAACTGATTATGGTGCCCAGAAAAATCATGTTGTTACATTACAGCCATGTCACAGTCTGTTTACCCTTTTTACAAATCATGTTTGTTATTATAATAGTTATATGCGCTGTCGGTGATTGTGGCACATGAGGAATGAGGATGCGGCGTTATTAGTACATGGCTACTTCTGGTCTGGACTAGTTGTGGTTCACAGTGGTCAGACTGGACTGCGACACAAACACACAGGATTCCCAAAGGATAAGAGTCTCCACTTTTATGAGCCTTTTCCTTTTCGCCGACAAACAGCTATTAAAGTCCAGCCAGATCTGGCTCCTGCTGATGCTGCTGACGGCTAATGTCCTGCTATTTGTCCATCTCTGGCCTTCATCTCCATAAAGAGCCTTGCTGTAAAAAAGCCCCGCTGACCTACATCGTTAGGGGCCGACCCTGTCTTTACTGCTGTCAATGTTTGTTTAGGGGCACCCCCCTCCCCTTTTGAGGAAGTGATGCATTGATTAGACTTTGGTGAAGAGAGGAGCCCTCAGGTTCAAAGCTCTTCCTCTACAAAGTGGCTGTCACCTCCAATGCCAACGGAAAGCACATACTTTACACAGAACTTTGCAAAGCTACAGGTTGTTGTTCGGCACTTCTAAACATTATAACTATCCTAATGAAATAAACACTACGATTAGAGTGGGTTCTTTCACAAACAAAAATATGGAACAGGAAATACAGGCCTGCTGGATCACATGTATGTTCTAATTCATCCCAGAAGTGTGAATGGTTTTACAGGTCAGGGCCATGAGCAAGTGCTTCCACTCCAACGTTGTTCATCAGAATAAGAATAAGAAAACTTATTGCCAATGTAAGTGAACAATTCACAAAGTAGGAACTTTCTTTGGCGACTCAGTGCAACGTAGAATTCTAAGTAAACATAGAGCATTAAATATACATAGAACTAACATTAACTAAACATAGAACCCTGAGTAAAAAGTTAAAATCACTGATAAGTAAAGGCATGAGAGTGTTTTTAGTGCAGGTATCATAAGGTGCCAATAGTATGGTTATAAAGTGACCATAGTGAAAATGTTATAAAGTGTTCATGAGTTCAACAGCAGCAGGCCTTATGGACCTTGCTTTGTGCACAGCTTGTACCTTCCCAAAACTGTCCCCATAAAATTGGAAGGTTTGCAGTGAATAACAGTCATGGGACACAAAGATGCCCTCAGACTTTTGGGAATCGGTCATCTGTTCCTCCCCTATAACATAAAGTCAGGCAGGCTTTTTTCAACAACACTCAATTAATACCAAGAACCACATGCCGTCCCTTGTTTATCACAGCTAATTGGTTACTGAGTCCACCGCGATTAGTGAATTTTTACAAAGTAGGATTCAATACTAATAAACTGAATATTTCAAAGTCAGAGCATGGACAACCAAAAACCTGTTTATGACTTTCCAAGCACAGTACAACTAAGTCACTAATAGTCATGTTCTTTGTTTACATCACATTGTGCAGGCTACAGGATGTCTGCAGGGTCAAAACAGACAGCTACCACTTGCATAAAAGTTAACTAGTTGGTCTCTTGACTTATTCTAAACTTAAGGTGTTTCAAACAGATTAAGGAAAAGGGACAAAAGCCAAAAACTTACCACTTCCACATGTACGTATAACATATAACTTGTCTTGCAATATTTTTGATTAATAATAGGCCATAGCCAACCAAGAAACAGCCATCACTTATTCATGATTTAAAAAAAACAAAAAAACACACAATACGGTGAGGGAGCAATATTCAAACCGGGACGTCTGTAAATACGTCTGTGACAAGAGTGAAAGTCAACCAGGTCACACCTGGACCTTTGTCCATCAATGTGACGTTGACTGCCACATTCTTGGGGGAAGTCCAGACGTTCTCACCATGCACACAGAGGTAATGGAGTCTCATGTGTGCTTAAGGACACACACAAGTGGCAGTGAACAGATACGCAGACTGAGTGACAATAGGGTAATACAGCTGAGTGACCCCTGCCCAGATACATGAGTCAAATCCTCGGTGATTACCAGTTCAGGTCTATCCTCAGTCACATCACATGGAGCGGACAAGGTGGCTTTTTCTTGGATGCCAAAAAGCTGATGGCTGGCGGTTTGGGACCACATCTGGAATGTCTTGTGGGGCACTTACAATAAATGCTTCTCTGAGACAGACCTGCGTGCAACTTTGTGAATAGCGGACCATTCATCCAGGCAAAGGACAAATAGTCCATGTAAGACAAATGGAAGAAGTCTAATATTACAGTCAATAGAATTTTCCATAACATCAGCAGCTAAGCATTTCTGCATAATGTACACCCATTTAGAAACATTATTATAACAAACCAATACACTGGTGTATTTTTCAATAAACCCTGCATGGAGGATTAAACATTTTAAAAGGGAGATAGCCAGAGCTGACATGGCTTCATAGCCACTTACAGCCTGATCAATACTTCAGTGAGCACTTTAGATTATTTATGTCAAAGTTTAAGTGAGTTTATATAGCCTGGTCTTGAAGTTAGGGAGGTGAACCCTATAGGTTACATACCTTTGCTTTCCTTATGTAATGCTGTTCTTTTATTAACTCTGTGAATCAGGTTTCTGCAACATGAATATACCGGAATTAAAAGGCCAATTTGACCCGTACCTTTCTGAGTTAAAGCCAAAACTAAACACCCAGACATCTGGTCGCTTTAATCCTCTTACAACTGCCCCCAACACATACAGTACTGTAGCAGGCAATGGTAAGTCACAGGTGACTGTGAGATTGATTCATTGATATTAACCTTAACTTATGTCCATTGACTGTCCAGAAGCAGCTTACACCAGCAAGGGTCAAGGAACAGACTTAAAGTTTAAGCATTGTACAAGACTGGGGAACATACGTCAAGGGGCAGTCGCAATCATATGACTATGAGTTTGTTGTTTTTGTCAGCACAGATACCAATAGTGATATCCCATAAACTAAGACACATTTTTTGTATGATTCAGAATACTGAACACTATGACACCAATGCTTGACAATTTTGCCACGACCCGGCGGTGCTTTAAGGGGGGTGCTGAAAGTGCTAAATATTGCTAAAGAAAGAGCAATAAAGGGAGATTTGAACTCACCATAACACCAAATTAATACAGTTTGCCACCAAGTACAAAGTTGTCAATGCATTTCCATTTACTGATTTGGTGGCCAACAGTAATTTCTTCTGTCCTGTTTTTTTCTTTCAAAATAGGGACTTTTCTTTTAACCCGAGGTGGTTGGTCTCCTAGTGCCAAAGCAGTTTTGAAGGCTTCATTGACTCCTTAGAGAGGCGTTCTCCGCACATTATGCAGAGCAGGCTTGGTATGCGGGCATCACCTCCGCGATAAATCCTTATTTCAAGTAGAACTCCTGCTACTGCTTTGTGGAAGTCGTAGGCTCTTCCCCTGTCTCTTCATTGAGCCTTTCCTCCTTTGCAAAGAAACTTTGCAAAGATGTCTGGTTCTTACTCATTTTACTAGCTTATGGGGACGGGTTACATTTTGGCGCTCAAGTGACCGGGACGTAACCAAGAGAATCCGGTCATTTTTCAAAATAAAAGTTTGTTCAGACTCAGATAATACATAAAACAGAAATAGTTAATTGTTTCTCGTGCGGCCTGGTATCAAGTGGTCCGTGAACCAATGGTTGGGGACTACTGGTATAGAAAACACACAAATCCACTATTTCAAAAATTACAATTATTAAAATGTGTTGTGTTGTGATCTGGAACATTTTCAAAATGCTAAAATGATGCATTAGGCAAACAATAAGCAGCTACCAAAGAATGTCATACAATTTTTCTCAACAATAGAAGAGAAATATGCCCTCAGGGACAAATTAAACTTGAAACACCTTTGATCCAGTATGTGGAATTAAACTATGGAACAGACTGAGTAAGGAACTAAAACAATACTTAAATGAGTGATTTACAGAAACATTACAAGCAGTTGATGTTCACAAAATACAAGGAAGATGAGTCCTGAACTACTGTGCACATCCAATGTTATGTCTAACCACTACTACACCTAATAACTCATCCCCTTGAGAGTAAATTGTCTGTACGCACCCATGATCTCTAAGATCTCGTCTGACTGTTCTACTGTCAATGCTATGTCTAATCACTATCACCTAATCACTAGCTCTTCATTCCAGTCAGCATAATCCAACTATCTTCTATCCTATTTAATTATTCTATTTATTATTGCTGAGTATGGTTATTGTTCAATATGATTGCCATGTAATTTATTTACCTTGACAAGGACATTGACTACACTGACTACTATTTTACCACACTGGCACATTATCTTTTGTGTTTTAAACTTACTAAAGGCAGAAAGTGAAAAAAAATGTATTGAAATAGGGGAACATCTCACGGGGCTAGGATTAAATAAGCTTTGCTTTTTCCTACTTCTTTTGGACATGTGGAATTATCAATTGTATTAAGTAATATATTTCAGTGTAGTTTATATGCATGTTCAACCATTACTATATTTGGTATAGATAGGGCATGGTTTATTTTCTTCAGACATTCTTACAAAGTTCCATTGAGGAACATCAAGTGGTTACATTTGCACAATTCAACATTAGTAGGAAGAAACAGAGTGTATTTAATTCTAAACCAGGTTGGTGTATATTACTGATAATTCATCCAAACCATCATTTTTAAATACAATAGTTCACTTGCTCACATTTGTCTTTTACATCATGTTCACTTCCTGTGTGACAAAAACAAAAGAAGGGTGTTAAAAAATATAAGAAGCTAATAGGAGTTAAAATAATGACACTATAAACGTTGTGCAGTGTCAAATAAGGGAAAAAATAAGTACTACACACATTTGTCGTAAAACATACAAAACATTAAATTTGATGAGTACCACTCTTTGGTCCTCATTATAATGTTCTTTTCCAAACTGCAGAAGGAAATGTGAATCACAAAATATGGCTTGGGAGAAGAAGGAGCAAGGGAGAGCAACAGCTTTATCATTCATGCCCTGTTGTTAAGCCACTTGTTGAGTTGGACGCATTGTCCTTTCTTTGGACTAATAGGCAGGGACATTGTTTTGTTTCTAATATTTGGAGCAGTTATTCCACAGATTTTTCTCTGTTAGTTAAGTGGTCTGGGAAAAAATTTTGCAGCACGTGAAATTCATAGCACCAAATGAATGGGAAATCAAATCAACCATCTACTGTACCAACTCCACAATAACATAGATTATGCCAATATTAAGAAACACAATTAAATGAGGGCTGGGAAAAGTTTACACATTAGTAATGCACGCTAGTAATGTATTTAAATACAGTAGATGTTCAAATGTTTAGCAGAATTAACGCACGGTCAAGGCACACAACTCTGTAAGGACGGCAGACAGAGGTGCAAAGCAGTCACACAGAAATATGTATATTTGTTACTAACTTGCAAACACACTTCTCTGTCCTTCCTCTGCCGCAAGATGCATTCATGGACACTCTGAAATTTGAACATCACAATATAATTGTATGTGTGATGAGGATGTTCTTATCATTAACTTTGTAATTCTTAAAGCGAAAGTACAATTTGCTGCATTAAGTATGCTCAGAAATCCCAGAAAATACACTCAAAATAGGAATTTAACTAAAATGTGATGTAAAATGTGGTATTTAAATGAAACTCTTCATTGCTCATAATAAAGCAGTCAATGTCTGATTCAACTGTTCAGCTACTATTAAAAATAACTCTAATGTTTAGAGTCATTTCACATCTTTGTGTTAAGTACATAATTCCACATGTGTTCATTCTTAGTTTTGACAATCTACAATGTAAATAGTCATGAAAATAAAGAAAACACATTGAATGAGAAGGTGTGTCCAAACATTTGGACTGTACTGTAGTTGCAAATGGTGATTAATCAAGAACACAGTTATTAATCTGATAAAATGGTAATCATTTGACAGATCTAGTTTAATTCACTGATATCACCAATAAACAATTTCTCATTTGGGGGCTCAATGGACCTCAATGATGCAAATTAAAAATGGACTTCGTTTTCCCTTGCCTGGACGCGGGTCACCGGGGTCCCCCTCTGGAGCCAGGCCCGGAGGCGGGGCACGATGGCAAAAGTCTGGTGGCCGGGCCTGCACCCATGGGGCACGGTGGGGCACAGCCCGAAAAGGTAACGTGGGTCCCCCCTCCCATGAGCACACCACTCGTGGGAGGGGCCAATTGGGCGGGTGCAGAGAGAGGCCGGTGGAGGCCGGAGGCAGAGGCCTTGGCGCTCCGATCCTCGGCTACAGAAGCTAGTTGTCGGTACGTGGAATGTCACCTCTCTGGCGGGGAAGGAGCCTGAGCTGATGCGTGAGGTGGAGAAATTCCGGCTAGATATAGTCGGACTCACCTCAACGCACAGCAAGGGCTATGGAACCAGTCCTCTCGAGAGGGGCTGGACTTCATTCCACTCTGGTGTTGCCAGCAATGAGAGGCAGCGGTGGCAATTATTGTTGCCCCCTGGCTCCAAGCCTGCACGTTGGAGTTTAACTCGGTAAACGAGAGGGTAGTTTCCCTACGCCTTCGGGTGGGGGGACGGGTCCTGACTGTTGTTTGCGCTTATGTGCCAAACAGCAGTTCTGAATACCCGCCCTTTTTGGAGTCCTTAGAAGAAGTACTAGAGAGTGCTCCCTCGGGGGATTCCCTTGTTCTGCTGGGTGACTTCAACGCTCATGTTGGCAACGACAGTGAGACCTGGAGAGGTGTGATTGGGAGGAACGGCCCCCCTGATCTTAACCTGAGCGGTGTCTTGTTATTGGACTTCTGTGCAGTCACAGATTGTCTATAACGAACACCATGTTCAACCATAAGGGTGTCCACATGTGCACTTGGCACCAGGACAACCTAGGCTGCAGTTCGATGATTGACTTTGTTGTTGTGTCGTCGGACTTGCGACCACATGTTTTGGACACTCGGGTAAAGAGAGGGGTGGAGCTGTCAACCAATCACCACCTGGTGGTGAGTTGGTTCCGATGGTGGGAGAGGATGCCGGTCAGACCTGGTTTCTCACTTCATATACAGAAATTAATTACTTACCTTTATACATTTTTGATGGATGGATGGATCTTATTTTACCTTCACTTTTTTCCCTTTCTTTAACATGATGAAGAAACATTGCAACTGCAGAATTTAAAAGGGTCAGCCTGTTTTGCAATTAATCTGCTAAGTTACTCACAGTTCAGTTGAGTCGAGGGACAAAAATACTGTCCTTCACCGTGGATCTGTGTTCCAAAATGTTGCAAAGTAGTTTTGATGAGGGACTTGTATTTGGCAGCGGCCATGTTTGATGTGTTTCTTTGACATTCTAGTCAGAAACTGTGTTACCTTGAACAATGCCGTGCACATATTGATGCCCATCATGAGCAATTAACGAGCAAAGACACAGTTGTTTTGGGAGAAGGAGAAAAGGGGGATACTTTTAAGAGAAACAGAAAAAATTGGAATTAAATCTATGCAAAAACAATAAGGGAAGCCTCAGTGTCTGTAAAGTTACCCAAAGTTACCAGTGTCCCTGCCAGAGTACATGACCTTGCTGTCATCACTCACCGTGACGTCCAACATCACTTTTGTTTTCCTATCTGTAATTTATTTCATATGCCATGTGTTAAGTGTGCAAACCTCCTGTGTGCAATTTTAGCTCAAGCACAATAATCAACAAATCTTCTGTTTCGCTTAAGAGTCGCTATATATGGTTTTTGAGAGAAAGACTGGAACAATGGTGACGGCAATGTGTGCTTAATGGTTTCCTGTTGCACTACAGAGGACTACGTTTGTCACTAATGCACTGAGCGGGGTTCAAACTGCTGAAAGTGAGAAGTTCAACACATGCGAACAGATTACCGGACACAGCAATACACTGCAGTCCTATATACTGTATGTACAGGAGTGTTCAAAATAACAGCCGTCCAATGTGACTAACCAGATGAAGTACTGTTATTAGTATAGTTTTATTGCTAGATGGCAAACAAGTTACCAGTAGGTACAGTAGATTCTCAGAAGATAAACAAGACCCAGCATTTATGATATGCACGCTCTAAGGTTGTGCAATTGGGCAACTGGTTGAAAGGGGGGTGTTAAAAAAAATAGCAGTGTCTGCCGTTGACTTTACAAACTCAAAACTGTTTTGTACAAACTTTTTTGTTTCTAGGATTTGGCAATCCTTTGAATCACGAAACTAATATTTAATTTTATGAACACAGTTTTGTACAACTGCTTCACATCTGTGTGACATGGAATCAACCAACTTGTGGCAACTTTCAGCTGTTATTCTACTCCAAGATTCTTTAACAACATTCCACGATTTATAAACATTTCTAGTTTTTTCTTCAGAAACAGTATTTTTTATGTCGCCCCACAAGTTCTCAATTGGATTAAGGTCCAGGGATTGGGCTGGTCACTCCATAACATAACATAACAGCATAACAAGATTTTGCTGGTGCTTTGGGGGTCATTGTCTTGTTGAAACACCGATGTCAACGCCATGACCTCTTCAAGTATTTTGACATAAGCAAACTGATCCATGATTCCTGCTGTATACCTGGCCTGTGATAAATAAGGCCAACACGATGGTAGGAGAAACGTGCCCATATCAAGATGCTTGCACCACCATGCTTCACTGTTTTCACTGTGTACTGTGGCTTGATTTCAGAGTTTGGGGTTTGTCTCAAAAACTGTCTGTGGGCCTTGGACCCAAAAAGAACAATTTTACTTCTGATCAGTCCACAATATGTTCCTCCATTTCTCTTTAGGCCAGTCGATGTGTTCTTTGGCAAATTGTAACCTCTTCTGCGCATGCCTTTTTTTAACAGAGGGTCTTTGCGGGGGATTCTGGTAAATAGATTAGCTTCACACAGGCATCTTCTAATTGTTACAGTACTTATAGGTAACTCCAGACTGCCTTTGATCATCCTGAAGCTTATCTTCGGCTGAGCCTTTGCCATTTTGGTCATTCTTCGATCCATTTTGATTGTTGGTTTACGTTTTCTGCGACGTGTCTCTGGTTTTGCTCTCCATTTTAAGGCATCATTTTAGCTGCACAACCAATAATTTTTTGCACCTATCCATAAGTTTTCCCTTCTCCAATCAGCTTTTTAAATAAAGTATGCTGTTCTTCTGAGCAATATCTTGAACGAGCCATTTTCCTCAGTCTTTCAAAAAGAAATGCATGTTCAAGATATGCAGGTTTCATCCTTAAATAGGGGCCACCTGATTAACACCTGTTTTATCCACAACATTGATTACTGATCATTGATTGAATGCCACACTGCTATTTTTTTTAACACACCCCTTTCAACTAATTGCCCAATTGCACAACCTTAAGAGTGCGCATATTATGAATGCTGGGTCTTGTTTGTTTTTTGAGAATCTATTGCACCTACTAGTAAATTGTTTGCCTTGTAGCAATAAAAATATACTACAGTGATTAATCTGGATAGCCACATTGGGCTCCTGTTATTTTGAACACTACAGTACTGTAAGTACCCAGCCTACAACAACCCTGTGCTTTCAAAGAAGACTGTTGGTGTTGACCTGAAGTATGACATCAAACAGACTGAGTTAGGTACCAACTTGGACTAAACGAGAAATATATTCAAACTCTTCCATCTGTCATTCCAAAGGGAGTGTGTCCTGGGGCAAGCTCTCAAAGTTTTGAACCAGATCTTTTGACAGTACCTCTTCAAGTATAAATAAGTAGTGCTCTTCATTAGTGAAGTTCCAAAGTAATGAAAGCTGGATTGGCAAGGACTTCCTCAGGGGAAATGCAAGGACACTTGGCGTTGACTCAAACATATTCGGACTTAGTAGCACTTTGTCATTGTCTAGACTTGTAGACATAAAAATTAAGTTAGCGCAAAGCTTCTGCACCACACATATGGTTGAGGGGATTTAAGTAGGCATACCCAGACACAAATTAAGACAGATGTTGAAAACTAAATCATATCCATGCCTTAAAAAACCCAGCTGTATCATAACCAATGTAGTCCCATCAGGAGACATTCCACTTTTTTCATTAAAATTCTGGCCACGTATCTCTACATTGCATCTCCGTGTGCACCTAAATAGTTAATGGGAAGGCCATCCACTCAGCTACTGTACGCAGACTGCTTCAAAAAGTTACTCCCATAGATCAGAAAGTGTAACTTTATAGTTTTGCAATATTCATGGTGTGTTTAGGAACTCTATACCCTTTGCTGGTTTTGAAGTCTAATGCCAGCTTTATCTGTGTGTCAAAAATCAGTCATGATTTGAAACTCTTGGATACTGGACATATACTGTACATATACCCCCAGTTAAAGCATCCATCTAACCAAGCTTCATGCATGTCTAATTCGCCTGGGCTTAAAGACCATCAAAGACAAAGATTACAAATTGATGATCTGTCCAAATTGATGAGCTGTCCTTTAACCTGATCTACCAGAGTAAAAATACCTGAAAGTATGCAGAAGATCGTGTATTTGCTTGATATTTCCAGTTAATATTTAATTCATTCAGAATCAGCCAGAATCTTGAAGTAAAATATGCTCTAAAAGTTGACAGTAGGCTTTAGTCAACCCAGTGGTGCCCAAACTATGGCCCAGTAGAAATATTCAGCCAGCAGCTTGTTTTTTAATTGGCCTGTGGCACATTGTAGAAAAAAAGGTAAAGCAAAAAAACAGCAAAAATGGAAAATATAGTGCAAAAAGGCACAGTGGAAAGAGAAGAAGCTGATATATTTATACATATATTAATAACTAACACAAAGCCTTGTCTTTAAAAATATATTAGGCCTGTCAACTGTTTAAAATGTTACATCACGATTGATTTTCAGATTCTTAATTTTCATAATTAACTTATTTAACTCATAACTAATTAATTCATAATTAGATAGAAATAAGTTTTTCTCTATAATAGGTAGAGATGTCCGATATGATTGTCCCACTGATATTATCAAGCCGATATAAAAATGTAATCTAAGTAGATATTGGTATCNTTTCCAGTTAATATTTAATTCATTCAGAATCAGCCAGAATCTTGAAGTAAAATATGCTCTAAAAGTTGACAGTAGGCTTTAGTCAACCCAGTGGTGCCCAAACTATGGCCCAGTAGAAATATTCAGCCAGCAGCTTGTTTTTTAATTGGCCTGTGGCACATTGTAGAAAAAAAGGTAAAGCAAAAAAACAGCAAAAATGGAAAATATAGTGCAAAAAGGCACAATGGAAAGAGAAGAAGCTGATATATTTATACATATATTAATAACTAACACAAAGCCTTGTCTTTAAAAATATATTAGGCCTGTCAACTGTTTAAAATGTTACATCACGATTGATTTTCAGATTCTTAATTTTCATAATTAACTTATTTAACTCATAACTAATTAATTCATAATTAGATAGAAATAAGTTTTTCTCTATAATAGGTAGAGATGTCCGATATGATTGTCCCACTGATATTATCAAGCCGATATAAAAATGTAATCTAAGTAGATATTGGTATCAAGTTTTTTGCCTATATTAAAAAACAAATATAAAAAATGTTGTAAATAGGCCTGTAGGCTCCTGTATTTTCTAAATTATGACCACATCAAACCGCGTCTGAAGCGTGTAAACAACCATGTTTGGCTTGTAACAAGCTTGCTCCCTCCTGACTAACGTTGTCTGTGGTGTCGCCTTCCGATATTAACTTTGCCATTTGCAATGACGTCAAAGCGTTGGTAATACGAGGTGGAACCAACACTTCTTCCTTCAATACTTCAAATTCTCAGGGCGAAAGCCATTAATCGGATAATCATGAAATGTATTGCAACGGATAACCAGCCGTTTCCTGTCGTGCAAGACGCCGAATTTACCAAACTTGGGGAATTCCTGGAGCTGCGCTTTACCATGCCCCATCTAAATATTCCTCATATGTTTACTTACTATCAATGTTGCTTAAAGTTGTACAATGTTGTTTACAGCCATGTTGAAAAGCTAATTGCTGATGCTGTATCAATTAGCTTTACAACAATGTGTGTTAATTCCACGACAGGAGATATGTGATTTTGCAAATATTGGTATCGATTGATATCAGTTGGGCAGTATCCCAAATAATAAGTAGGGTTGTAAATCTCTTTGTGGCAAATGTTTCCATATGCATCTTAATACACGAGTTAAGATACAATTTCAAAACAATTTAAAAAACAGAACAATTCGATACAGTGTACAAATGATACAATTCAATTCAAAAAGACTCAACGTCGATGTAGATGTTAATTATATTATTACATAATTACATTATTTATTGATATCCAGGAGAAATTCACATTTCCAGCAGGTCTAAAAAAATGTCATAATAAACATAAAAACACCTAAAAATAAAACAAAGCAAGATAGGCTATTAAAAATAGAAGAACAAATAAGACAAGAAAAAGGATAATAAATAAGACAAAATAAATACACAACAAATCACTTAAATTTAAGTGAAATATAATGAATAATAAGGTAATACGTTCAATCTTGTGTGTGTTTTTATTGCTCTCCCTCTGTTATGTTGGAAAGCCACATGGTGTGGGTGAGGAATGACATGCTCAGTTGAGCAAGACAATGATAGTAATCTGCCACTGAAACTGCTCTTCTGTTCAGAGATGATGCTGTGCATTGGATGATGCTGGTTGTCCATGATAGAAAAGAACCTCCTCCTGTCTTTTGCTGTGCCACTGATGCTCTGCCACAAACGTTAGGCTGCAGCTCAGTGCCAATGACAGAACCTTCCTTCTTTACCAGTTTGTCCAGGTGTGTGGCGTCCTTCTTGAGGGTGCTCCCTCAGCACACTACTACTTACAGACACTAGCTACCACAGTCTGTTAGAAGATCCATATCGGCTTGTTGAAGCTGAAGGATGCCAGCCTTTTCAGAAAGTACAGACGGCTCAGCCCTTTCCTGCACAGAGCATCCATGTTGGCAGTCCTGTCCAGTTTAGCATCCAGATGCATATCCCGGTATTTATATGTGTGAACCACCTCCACACGGTCACCTTTAATTACAACAGGTTGTGGGTGTGTCATTGACAGAATCCTCTAAATAGTTGTCTTCAGTTTTGCCTGCCCGTAGTCCAAGGTACCAATGTGTAAATGACAATTTAAAAATATATCTGCTGTGCACCAGTAACTTTTTTTTTCTATTCACAGCAACAAATAACCTTGGTCCTGTCGAGAGAGGCATCTGCCAAGGCTAAGGGTCTAAAATTACCATTCAGAATATTCTTTTCTCAGCCCATTTCTGCTCAATATTTGTTCTCACTTCTGGCTTTACATCAACTGCCAGTGCTGCCATAGTTTTCTCAAACTACGGTGTGGGCCGAGGGTCAAACACACGTTAATCTAAACACGTTAATCGCCATTTGAAGGAAACTCTCCTTAACTTATCTAAATTAACTAAATCTTGTTATTATATATATTATATATTGTTATATATATATATATATATATATAAATTATCTGTTTACAAA
Source organism: Oostethus manadensis (assembly GCA_024372805.1). Lineage (NCBI taxonomy): Eukaryota > Metazoa > Chordata > Actinopteri > Syngnathiformes > Syngnathidae > Oostethus > Oostethus manadensis. The sequence goes on from QODF01000089.1 coordinate 1,174,043, forward strand.
ATTTAAAAATAGATATCACAAGTGCCCCCCACATCTTTTGATTTTCTGTATGGGGCCTTTGGTAGAAAAAGTTTGTATTTCATACAAAAGGAATGTGTGACAAGCATGTTCTAAGCAATCTGACACTGTGCGGAGGGGGGGGGGGGGATTCTCTTCATGTGTCGATGTTAACTGTGCACTTACTGTTTCAGAGACATAAACTGTGTGAGAAGTGGATCAGTGAAATAGTGAAAGATACCACCATGCAGGTCCAGGATACCAGTTGGGAAGTTGAAATCCTAAACCCACAATGAGACTTAAAGTGTGTTTGTATCAGGACCTCTTTGAAAAAAACTATAAAATATTAAAGGGAAGTGGAAACTTCACCTGGCTGAATGTGGACATGAGTCGAGCCACACGCAGAGCTTCTGAGATAAACCCTTTTTTTTCTCGTTATCTCGCTCTGCCTCACCGTCCCTGTGGATTTTTTCACATCATTCAAGTTTACGCCTCAAGAGTTTAACATCGATAGTCCCTCTTTAAGATGTACAGTATGTACCTGATACTTTGCAATCACATAAAGAGGGATTATTGGAACTGTGGGAAATTTTTGAAAGGAACATTAAATTGATAATTGACTGCTTTTAACTCAATAGTCCCCTAACTATCTGCTTTGCTCCACTTCTTCTTGCAGGGCTATTTAAAGTCACTGTTGATTCAGTATTGCAAGTTTATTGGTTGAAGCATGTGCGACTTTGGTTTCACCCAAAATACACCTTTATCTTTAAAATTTTATGATGAGCCACCATTTCCAAAAGCTCATCTGTATGCTTCAGTCAGCCAAAGTTTCCGAGAGTTTGTTTTCAAGGACAATCAGACACAATCCAGACTTTTGTTGTCATTTGTATGAATTTCTCTGATAGACGACCAGCAAAATGGACCATGTATTGACACATATTGTACATGACACATTGGCTCCTAATGGTTTGAGTTAAAATTCAAAGAACACCAGATAGTTACTACTGCAAGGACACTATGTGTTGTCCGTCAGGTTTGTCAAATCCCTGTCATGTCACGAGTCACTCCTTGGCTCCACCTGAGCACCGGTGTGTGGTTGAAATGATCGCTATGTGTAAGTGATCTGCTCTGAATCGATCTAGATTGTCAGCATAGACCAGACATTCACCTCTGCCTGTTATCTGTAATGAAGCCTGCCTCGGTTACGGAAGCAACCGCAGCCTTCCCTGGCTCGTCAGCTCCAGTCACAACCTACTGTTGCCGAGATGAATCACCTATGACTCCCTGCAAGTTCTTGTCTAAAGTCAGGCGTAACTTTGTAGAAATTAAGAGCAGAGGGATGTCAGTTGTCTTATATTGTATTATTAGGTTAAATCTATGGTGACCTTATTTTTGGCGAAGCGGTGTGATAATTGGAAGTCCTGCACAGCATTGGGGATTACCGTGTTTATCCTCTTATAATCCCCATAAACATTAAGACACAGCAAGCTACATGCTGATTAGCTTCAGGCAAAAGCAGTCAATCAGAGAGTGATAAATAGCCTCCTGGCTTTCCATGCACATAAAAGAAGGCTACCTTCTGCCATAGATTTCCCTTCAGCACCTTTTGAAATAAATGAAAATGTCTTTACTGGATATTACATACAAGGAGGCCAAATCACATTTGTGGTATTAACTCTAAAGCGATGCCTTGAAATCGTTACATAGTCAGTCGAATTTTGGATAAAGTTTATAACTTGAAATTAAAGTGGAATTTTTATGGAAGTCATTCAAATAAACATGCAGTTCTTTCCATAACTCCCGAGTCGACAATCACAAGTGTAAACATTTATCACATGCCTCAGGCTTGTGGTTAGGATGACTCCTTTGGCACACAGGAGGCCATTCTGCCATGTTGCATATTTGCCCATTCAGACAGGGGAATGGCCCAAATTTCTCAAGCAGAACACATTTAGGCAGGCGTGTTGTGAGGACTTCATGTTTGCAAATGACTTGCAACTATGCACATAAAGCCTGCTACCTGCTCCTGATAAAGTTACTTGTTGAAACCCAGACAAGCACTGCTGTTCGCCTCCTCCAACCAGAAGCGGGGTGCAGAGACGAGCTGTGTGGTGAAATGGGGGAGGGAAGTGGGGACGGCGCCCATTTTCCACGTTTGGTGCGACGCCACGATAAGGAGACACTAGAGCTTGTTTACATGCAGCAATGGAAAAACAAATTGAAAATTCCTGCCAGGCCGCAGATGCATATCAAAGCAGGATTATTTTAGAAATAATCATCCATGCCACAAACTGTCACCCGCTAATCTCCACTTTGTTAGAATTCAAATTACTTTCCCATGTTTACATTGCCATTACAGCAAGGGCAGGGGACAGACACTCTATCGGGGCCTTATTTGCACAAGAGTAGCAATAAAATACTGATAAAATAAACTTTCCATAAATATTCCAGAACAGAATAAATGCCCAGGTTCTCTTAAGCAATAATAATATTGAATAGGAGAACCTTTTGGAATAACGGAGACCAAAAGCACCTATCAAGGAAAAGCCTTTACAATGGAAACACAATATAATGAATACAGACTGAATCAAACTTTCTTGAAACAATGCCCAAAACTGATAGTATAGCCTGTGTTAATCTTCTACCCGGCCCTGGGCATGCCAGACTAAATTGGACTTTACTGAGAAGAATTGAACCGCATCAAGTTGGAACTTGTTAGCGGCAGAGGCGTCGCTGGTCTCTGAATCAGGTTGCTGACGTTGACTACTTCTAGCTGTGCTTGCAGTGAGCGCTGACATACAATCCCTTATCCAGCACTGTCAGTCACACAGTGGAGTTTAGAGGAACACATCAGATCTAAACGGGGGGAAAAATGATCTTGAATATATTTCCTGATAATGAGTAGATGATGTATTAGTAACAAAATGATGCCACATAATTTGATAGAAATCAAAATGATTACCCTATAGAGGGGGGAAATCAAAGACATCCCAAAAATGAAAGTGAAAAAATGATGCATCAGAGTGGTCCATTTTGTCAAAATGTCATTGTAGCAACTCAAAATGATTCTTAGTAGCTTGTGTGGCCCCCACGTGCTTCTACACATGCCTGACAACGTCGGGGCGTTGGATGGTGTCCTGGGGAATCTCCTCCCAGATCTGGACCGGGGCATCACGGAGCTCCTGGGCAGTCTGAGGAGCAACCTGGTGGCGCCGGATAAACCTAAACATAATTTCCCAGAGCTGTTCTTTTGGGGATTAGGTCAGGTGAACGTGGGGGACAGTCAATGGTATCAATTCCTTCATCCTCCAGGAACTGCCTGCATACTCTAGCCACATGAGGTCAGGAGTTGTCTTGGAACAGGAGGAACCCAGGTCCCACTGCACCAGTGTAGGGTCTGACAATAGGTCCAAGGATTTCATCCCGATACCTAATAGCAGTCAGGGTGTCGTCATATAACCTGTAGAGGTCTGTGCGTCCTTCCAGGGATATGTCTCCCCAAACCATCACTGACCCACCACCAAATTTGTCGTGCTAAATTATGTTGCAGGTAGCATAACGTCCTCCACGGCATCTCCAGACCCTTTCACATCTGTCGCATGTGCTCAGGTTGAACTTGCTCTCATCGGTGAAGAGCACAGGGCACCAGTGGCGTAGTTGCCAATTCTGCTGGTCTATGGCAAATGCCAATTGAGCTCTACGATGCCGGGCAGTGAGCACATTCACTTATAATATGTCAGCTCTAAAGCAGTTGATAAAGTAGTGCCCAATTAAGCTGCATTAATGATGCCATCAATGTGTAGGTTTTTCTCAAACGTCTTGCTCGTGGTCGGAGTTTATTTGTTGTTTGGCCATATAGTTCCTCAAAGGATACAGGATGTGCTTTGTGGTTGAAACCACACTGTTCAACAGACATTGCGGAGACACAAAGGAAGTTACCCTCATCCTTGGATTATTTCAACATTGGTCACCTCAAACATCATCTCACAATTTTCTCAGGAAAATGGATTCTCTGTGCAGGAAAACATGTTTTGGGATAGACGGCCATAAGACCTTCCCATTAGAAACATTTAACTGCAGATGCACAATATTTTATTTTCAAGCCAACACTGATATTGCTAATTTCCTGCATCTCAAGACCAATACCAATACCGATAACATATTTATATGTATTGTTTCTTTAACTGTAGCTTATGCACACCTACACATAAGAACAATCTTAAAAAAAGTTGGATTTAACAAACTGTACCTGTAGCTTTTTCGTAAACAAGTAATATGACATCACTACTATCAACGAAACATAAAAAAATAGTGGCAGCTCAGCATTACAAACTGTGGCTCCACGGGGTTTACTAGCCAACAAAAGCTGATATCGTCAAGATGGTAAAGGGCTAGTCATTCAGCGCATCATTTCAATAATGAAATCACAGATCGCTTTTGCTCCCAGGTCATATCTGGCCAACTTGTTTGCAGTTTTCAAACAGACTTGTTTTGAATTGTGCACTTGGAAGCATGCAATTTCCTCGTGTAACTTAAGCATGTGTAAAACAAATAAAACCATCACCATGACAAACTAAGGTATTTAGGTCACATTGTGGGACTGTACCTGTGATGTAAACTGTATAGTGTGAGACACTAGTGATATCTCTGGCTTTGCTGTGACTTTGCTCTTATGTTCCCCAGCCCTTGCCTGAGGCAACAAACGGCTTTGCTCACTAGGAGAAGGAGGCGAGGGCTCCATGGTGACTTGGGAGGGGAGGGGGGGACAGACAGAGGTAGGTTAGATTATCTTTGACAAGGTAAGGCGCTGAACAGGAGCCGGTTGGAGTATTTATTCTCAAACAGACAAACAATGGTGTAATGCTCACTTCTTTAGCCATACACTGTCTTTTTTTCAAAATCATCATCACTTTTTTTCCCCTAGATCTGTCTTTTTTAACAAGTTATGTTACTTTTAAACAAAACAATAACTAATAGCAGTACATGCATCATGCTTGTTGTTGAATTGACCATGTAACTAAACCAAAGGAGGTCACCCTAGTAAGCGCAACGCGGCGACGTTCTCACAAACTAAACAGGAAACTGCTTTTCACACATATGACACTGACAGATACATACAGTCTAGAGAACCACGTAAAGGTTATGGCGAGATATAGCTGCCATGGCAAGAAGGAGATGAACTAGATATATACAGTATAGCAATGATGGGAAGGTGCAGCTTATATCCAACAATCGCTTTAACCAAGGAAATAAACACAACTGTAAGAAATGACACAAGTGGAGCGCACACTCAAACACACTTGAGTAATCCAAAAAATAATAAAATATATCAATATTCTTGTTTTGACCTCTTTTATTCTTCTGCAATCTATGACCACTCAAGCCACAAGCTGTGACTGCACACGTTATTGACCAAATGTTGTGAGAATCACTGAAACAGATGAAGTAAAGTTCAAAGTCAGATTCATTTTGCTCATAGTAATTTCTGAGTTTTATATCGCTGCCACGTTTCTAAAGGTGGACCTAAAGGCACTCTGCGTACTTTTATTTTCATTTGTGCTGGGTGAGAGATATTGCTTCTTCTCTTTAAGTGCAGCGTGGCAGCGTTGGTGTGGATGCTTCTCATCCATCAACATATCTTTATAGCTCTAAAAAAACAGCACATTCAGGGCAATTCAATACACGAGTCCCTCATTTTATTGCAGGATTTAGGCAAACAAAATAACTACAAATAAAACACCTTCTGACAACGTCCACAAATGCACACGGCTACACAGTTTTAGTGTATTGTAGTGCGCTGTTACAGCCCAGCTAATTAATCGTCTAGGCAGTTTGCTGAGTCTTTCGTTTTTTGGCTTCAGTTATTTTCAAGTGAAGCTTAAGTTAGCGTGAAGTACTACAACATCTGTGGTGACAGACACTTTACAGCCAACTTCCCCTGTCTTCTGTCCTGCAGGTGTGGCCAATCGTACGTGCACCCACTCTCTCATAACTGCAAACCTCAATGTGCCCACTTAACCACAGGTTTTTGCTGAAACTCCTCTTGACTTTGGCAGGGGTTAAAGTAGGACGATGCGCTCTTGTCTTCTGTGTAATTGCAGTATTGCAACGGACAAAATTACTGCATCCAAGTAAAACCAAATAAATGTGTTATTATCAGGGCTGTCAACAGATTAATCTTTTTTTTTTTTATTAATCATGATTAATCACCATTCGCAACTATGTTTTGAAAATTTTACCGCATTTTATTGACATAAAGATAAAAAAGATACATTACAAGAAATTTGTATGTATTAACATCTCCAAATGAAGTAAGAATTTCAATGAAGCTAAAAGATACTACAAATGTCTGAAAATCGATTTCCCCAAGACTTTCTTTAATAGTAGCAGAACACTTTGATCACATGCTAAATGTGTTATTATGACCAGAGGGGTTGCATTCAAAGGCAGCATGAAATTTCAGTTCATTTCACATGTTTTGAGTGTGATTTCTAGGAATTCCAAGCATACTTATGTGTTTATTACAAATTTGGAGTGTTTGTGAATGCATCTCCAGCGAATGTGATGAGAATGAGGAAATGTTGTTCAGAGAACCATTGGACTGGAGACATGCTTGTGAGTTGGAGATACAAAGATGGTGCTGGAATTACACTGCTGTTGATGTGTTCAGGTCAGAATTAAGTTAGAAAACAGCACCAGACTTTGTGGGGATGCCTGAGCGTGCCTCCATCTGTCGTCCGTCATAAGAGTAATGTGTGGCTTGCCATGATGAGGCATGCATCAATTATGTTAAAAATGATAACGTAATTAAAAAAATAATTTAGCTAACGCCGTCAACGCATTATTTCTGACATCCATTATTGATAACAAAGTGAAAAAAACTATGAATTGTTCACACCTTTCTAAAAAACAGGGCCAAAACGGTCACAGCCCCCACGCTGTGTTCCTGGGGGAGGCAGAGTGATGATGATGAAACGCCAGATGATTCACATTTTACTGTCAGAGGTTGTAAAGGGAGCACTTGCTCACACACATTGAAGAAAACAGTACAACTTCATTACTGCGGCCTCTGTTGTGACTCACATCTCCTCCTCTGCGTCACTTGGACAGTTTAGTCATGACAGCAGGGAAACACAATGTGTATTTTTTTTAATTTTTTTATTCCTATAGCCATGAGTTTCGGTAACTGATGCTGTTGTTTCATCAGTTACATTCTGATGATTTGCATTGGGACTTTGCAAAATGTGGTATATGCATGTCTTTGTTTCCACCAGCAAATTGGGTGCAAAAAATAGCAAGGCATCAAAGTCTGTATCTTTTTTGGGGTATAGAGAAAGGACACCATGTCATCTACTTTTTGGTTGACAAGGCACCATCACTACTGTGTGGTAGAAGGAATAAGACAACTTAATGCACTTTTTAAACAATAATGTAAGCAATGCAACACAAGCAATTAGAGGGTCAAAATGTAATTAATGTTACTACCGTATGTATGTATGTAACATGTGAGTCTGATGTACATTAAAAATTGGCAAACCAAGTAAATAACAATTTGAAGAAAGTGGCACAAAGAAGAAGTAGGTTAAGAAGAGTAAGCAAGTCTACTAATGTAAAAAAAAAGTTGTAAATTTGATATATATATTTTATATATACTGTATAAAGGAGGATGGGAACTTTTGTCTCCACGATAGTCAAGCTTTTAAACTCTGACCCCTACCTCTCCTGATATTGCAGAACCTCAATTTTAATTGAACCGATACTCAAGCAAGCATTTCAAAGCCGTTTTAATTCTGTTAGCTTTCCCATATTTAAGCAAATAAATTCAGTATATAACAGCCAATTATTTGTATTGTATGTAATTCTGTGTGATTTTTAAACCTTTGCAACAAAGTTGCATAATAATAATAATATTGTAAAAATCGTAATATTAATATTATATTATATTATATTATATATCATATATATTTATATATGTTATAATATATATATAGTTGTATATATTATATATATAGTTAAAAACATAATATAATATAATAATAACAATATAATAATGTTAGCTGAAGCCATCCCTTCATGAGCACCATCTCAATAGACTGTGTTCTCATTGTGTCTAAACCTTTTTGTGCTCCTCACTTTATCTCAGACTGCAACAGCTCTCATTAACTCCCATAATGTGAGGAGGTGGCAATTTATTGCCAAGTGGGCCACAACAGTCACAAGGAAAAGAAGCTTATAGGTATACTGTGTACTGTATAGCTCAACAGGCTACAAAGGCCTGACACAGAAATTGATGGACTGATTTGTTGAATGAATAATTCAGTGTAGGAATTTTTGCATAAAAGCTGAAGGTTCAGATTCTTGGCCTTTTTGTTGCCTTTGCCATGTGGTAGGATCCCTGTCCTTTTGGCTTTATAATAGCTTGTGCATTTTTTAGGCAAAGCACTATATGCCCAAACATTGATAAAGTGATTCCAGAGTTTCCTCTTGTCAGGCAAAGACCTAACTGCCATCCATCTGTCAATGACATGCCACAAGTACATGAAAAGTAGGAAGTAATCCATTCCTAGAGTGGGGCGATAATTTGTATATACCGGTAAACCAGTGTAATTTTTTTCAATTATAAAAAAGAATACTTATATTTGTATAAATCATACATTTAAATGAAAAAAACACAACGATTAAAGCAGAGACAACAAAAAGAAAACAATTAGCATGGCTGAAGGCGGAGGAGAAGTGGAGACGATAGACGAACAAATCGTTGCTAAAGAGGGAGCAGGTACCTCTGTAATATGTAGGTGTTTATGTTTTCATAGCGCTGACGTGGATCAAGAGACCATTATATACAAGGTTTGCAAAGCACGGTGACAGCAAAAAATAGGAACATGGCAAATTTGCTCTACCATCTAAAGCGCAAATACAGAGTTGAGTATGAAGAGTCATAAAGCGTGAGACGGAGTCAGCGAGTGTACACTTAGCCAGTCAAAAATACAAAAGACTTTTGCTCAGGACCTTCCTTAGGACAAGAAAAGTAAAGGATAGCATAAACTGACTGATGCGGTGTCATATCATTTAGCCAAAGACAAAAGGACAATATTTAACTGTATCACTATATTGCTCTTCTGTAATTTGCAGTTGCTACTAAACGATATACTTGAATTCTGAATACTTTCCAATGATCTAGTTTGGCAGAGACTAAATGCACTTCCTGTATTGCACAGTTTGTTTCCAACAAATCTATAAATGTGCTTTACAATTTTATACAAGTGTACTTAATTATGTGGGTTATGGTTTGTAGCTTTTTATACAAGACTCAGCTGAATTTAATTGTATTGTCATCCCAAAATATCTTATTACATACTAAGGTCGTAATGACCCAACCCTACACCACATAACTTTTTACATTAATAACTGCCCCTCTGTTGCTGTTAGCAAAGCATATGTGTAGACCTTGCACATCTCTTAAACGTTACAGTGTTAATGGCTAAACTTATTTTTTTCTGAGCAAGCTGGAGTAATCTGTGAATGGGAAGACGCATCTCAGATAAGGATGAGATCTGAGCAAACAGGCATCCTGTCCCCTGTCCCTTATGCTTTTCTAACCCCAACACTGGTAGCAGCTGAGGGCCTGGAGGACGGTGTCTTAATAGTCCCCCAGGGCACATAAAGCTGCCAGGCCCATGATGCAGCACACGCTTACGCCACTGACCATGTCACCAGGACCACTTCCCCATCCCCCTCTTTGAGTGCTGCACATGTCAAGTGAGGGTGCTCGCCGTTTGATGCATGTCTCATGCTGTAACATTAAGATAACCAAAAAAAGGGGTAATTTCTCAACTTCCCCTGTCAAGAGATTTACCGTATGTCCTCTCTACAAAGGGGAATGAATTAGGTGGAAAGAATGTGAGTAAATAGGATAATAAAATGCTGTAATGTTGGGTAGACAAAGATACAGTGTGGTCGTGTTCATACCTTGCACTTGCAATGACTCTTACATATTTCCTTTTAACATCTAGAGGACATACCATTTTATTTATGGAAAAGCAACCCAGTACATAAGTTAAGAGCACTCTTTTCAGCACTTCGGCAATTAGAAGCTCACTGAAATTGTTTCATCTGCACCTAGCAAGCCCATTAAACTGTAGAGTCAAATTCCACTGTGTTCAGAATTCTCTAAAAACAAGATATGAGTTTGAACCAATGTCATGCATGTTGTCTTGCACAGTGTTAGTGAACTGCAAAGAATTAATTCATCAATTGTCTATGCCGCTTGTCATCACAAGGGTCACGGGGTTATGCAGGAGCCTATCCCAGCTGACTTTGGCCGAGAGGCGGGGTGTACCCTGGACTGGTCGCCAGCCAATAGCGGGGGACAGTTAGACAAGATTATTATTTATGATTATTTATAGATTATTTATTTAGATTATTATTTATAGATTTATAGATTATTATCAGTGGTTAATTTCTTTTTACTCTTTATTTACACTTCTTTTTACACTTCACTTTGTTAAGAATATCACAATGGTAACTTGAGATTTTGGGACAGCCATTTCTCATTTCCATTATTTCCCGTAGGAAAAATGGTTTTAAAATGCATTGTTTTCAAATCGACTGGAAATACAGGACCAGCTTCCTGGAACAGAATAAGTTCAACTTTTTAGGTCTAAGTCTTGGTAAAACTAGCAGGAATATTCCAGACACATTTATGAAAAAATCAATGCTGCAGCAGCTTGTGTGATCAATACAAACAAAGAAAATTGATCTAATGATCCTGAAACATAAATCTGCAAAATATAGAGTTAGGTAGGCATGAAAAAGCACAACAATGAAGCAACTCTTTCCAGTCTATTCCCACTATGAATGTCTCATACACATGCAGAAATACTGTCACACACACACTACTTTTTACAGCTGGTCTCATACAATAAATAGCATTGCTTCAATAATGCAAACGATTTGTTGTGTTTTGTTTGTTTGTTTGGAGGGTGGCGTGATTTATGTGAAAAAAAAAACTCAAGATCAGCAGTATTTCAAATGGCCATGACCTGGGTACAGGGAAGGAACTGGGAAAAAATGTCCTGCACACTGCCCCCAGTGATAAAAAATAAGCACATTTAACCTGGTCAAACCTGTTTGTGCATCTTTGTTTTCTGTAAGCTTATTAATTCAATGGAATCAAAAGACAGCGATGCATTGATTATAGGAATGTATTGTCATAAAACTCCAGCAAGGATTAAAGGGAAAAAAGTAGATGTACAAATGTGGGAAGACAAAAGTACGGGCCTTGTAGTTTATCAACACAAAGACAATCAAATGGGTGCACCTTGAGCAAATTATTCCTAAATATCTTCCCAGCTAACTTTTGAGTTTTAAAAGAAGAATGGTTTAAAAAAGAGAACTGAATATGTATCCACAGCATGGATACATGTAAGCGGGATATCACACAGACTGGCTAATGAGCATTAACATTAGAGCTAGGAGATACACAGGTGAAAAGACAGAAGAAGGAACCTCCTGAGGTTATTTTTCCCAAATGCTCCTTTTTTTTCCTTCTCTCTTTTATTTCCTCCCCTACAGACTATTAGCCAATAGATACCTCCCACCTCTCCGCCCCACCTCTCCTCCTTTTCTCTTTCTTTCTGTCTGTGTGGTGCAATTAGGGCTCTCAATGAATATTGAAGGTATGGAGAAGAATGAGGCTTTTTAAGCTGTTTCTCTTCCGCTAAGACCACGCCGGCTCCACTGAGGAATGGCTGAGGGCTTCAACTAAATCAGGATGCAGCGCTACAGCAGCGGCACTTAGAGCCGAACAATCACTGATCATTTATTTAAACAGACTTATTTATTCATCGCCGTTTGCTGTTGCTTAGAGCTGTGATTATCTCACCGAGGATTATTCTCATGTGATTATGCTGTTCCTTGAAGAAAATACCTGTTCTGAGCTCTTTTAAGTGAATATGAATCCTTAAACTCGGTTTACCACTATAGATGAGTTTGTCAGTCATCCACTTACAGGTTGGAAAAAAAACGATTTTGAGAAAATCACAAAATCTGCCCCTAAAAAGTAAAAGGTCAAGAACAAAAAGGTGGTGCTTCTGTCATGCATGATCTATCATGATACCTCAGAATACCTTAAAAACTTAAGATAAGCAGTTTACAGGATTAACTCCACAAGTGCGCTTTGCATTTTCTTTGGCTTTTTCTTTGCAAGACCACTACACTGAAATCTGAGTACAAAGAAATGTGCAACAATGGCCATGGAATTAGTGGTGATATACGTTGGTATACTTATGCCTGTGTCTTGCGTTATCCAAATGGCAGTAGTTTGATGAATTTTTATAAGTGTGTAATATTATGATATTGATCTGACCACGCTTTGGGAGTTTTACTCCTTTGTGCACTTGTATGATAGTTAATACATTTTAAATATTTTTTCATTGGGAAAAATGTATATACACTGCTCACAAAGGTATTATTCACGGTTATAAGTTAATGTTCAACTGTCAGGTGAAACTTCAAGATGAAGATAAACCTTTGCAGGTGAACTTACTTTAACCTCTAAACTGTTGAATGCACATGTCAAGCTGTTTTTTGTCGGTATTTTTGCACAACCCGCTGTTCTGTAACAAGAGGTTGAACGGCTAAATTCACAATGTGTGTGTGTGTGTAGTGCATGAATAGACCTATACATTTTCATAGAAAGGCATAAAGTATGTATTTTATATACAGTAGTGTAGCGTAGGTGTGTGAGTATATTTAAACACATAGTGTGTATACATTAATGGTTTGTAGGGCATAAAAATGTAATACCAGTCAAAATCAGTATTGTTTTTTTTCCCTATAAAGAAAACCGATGGAAAAACTGCTGTATATAGGCCTACGGGCTCCTGTATTTGTTGGTGCGCAAATGACAACCTCATCAAACCGTCTCTGAAGCGTTTAAATATCTGTGGGTGTCTAGTAACACGCTTGCTCGGTCCTTCCATCCATCCATTTTTTATGCCGCTTATTCTCACTGGTGTCGCAGGTGCTTGCTCGCTCCTGACTAACGCTATGTCTTTGGTGTTTCCTTTGGTTAAACTTAACGGAAAATCATCGTATTGGATAAACAGGAGATACCGGATTCACCAACTTGTGGAGTTCCTCGAGCCACGCTTTGCCATGCCCAATCACACGTATTTCTCAGTTGTTTGCTTACTCAAGCTGTACAATGTTGAACCTGATGCTGACGCTGTAACCATTAGCTTCCCAACAGATATGTGTTGTTTCCACGATAGGAGATATGTGATGTACACATATACCAATATCGGTTGATATTGGAATCCGAAATTGAGTGTTGGACTTAATCAGATATTGGCAAAAAGCCAATATGGGTTGTCACAAGAAATCTTAAAAGTAATCATAAAAAGTCATAAAAATGGCCCCCAGGCCACACTTTGGAAACTTGTGGTTTAGGTGTTGGATACATAAAAATGGCAAATAAAAAGAAGGCATTCTTACTGAGAAACATCTCTATTCTGCCTTCTGCTGTAACTCACTGGTTTTGATTTGAGATTATGAAGAAATGTCATGTATTGCGTTGATGTTCAAATAGTGGAACACACACATAAACACAACACATACGTGCTGATCAAGGAAGGAAAATATCGGTGTCTCCTACCACTTCCTTTCATATAGTCGAGCCGTGTGGTAAGAGTCATAATGCAGAACATAAATGCACCTCACATCGACAGTGATGCAAATACAGGAATCGAACATGCAGAGAGCCGTTTCCAGGAAGCCACGTCTAACTGCTGTGAAACTGGCCACAGGCAGCAGCAGACTCTTATCACTGATGTGTCTCAATGAACACTAAAAACACATTCGGCTGCAGGCAGCCTCTCTTTGGCACATTTAAATAACAACCACAGCAGCAGGACAAGCCTCACGAACGGCACAAATCACATAAAGAGGGAATAAAAATCATTACTGAAAAAGAGAGCTAGCCTGCAACCAGAGAAGAGATTGGGCTACTGTGGGCCAAAGCCAGACCACAGTCGGAGACAGGCTCCAGCTTTCGCTTTAAGGTCCATCAATGTTTAATGTGGTGGGGCAGAGAGGGGGCCAAGGCTGGGCTGTCATCCTCATAGAAGAGGTCAGCTGTGGAGTCACTGAGTGCAGCTCTTGCTAAGGAGTTGACAGGAGACACACGAGGCATCCAGTAGAAACGCATTAGAGGTCACAGTTTTTGGTAAAGCATTGACTCAGTAGGGCTGCTTTGCCTCCCTAAACAAAGCTCATGCATCATGTACATAGTGACACCTCCAACATCAACTTTTGGTTTTTTTATTTGGAATTTTTTCCCCCATTGGACAAATTAGTAATGTAAATGATCAGTTCTAAAATCAAACTGCTGCCATCTAAACGCTTTACTGAAAACTTTGCAAACATTTTATTTACAATGAAACCTAAGCAAGCTTCATTAGGTAGTTCCAGAAGGTCCAACTCTAACCAGAACGTACTCCAACCAAATTAGTTTTTGCCAAAAGAAATAATGTAAATCCAATTAATCTGCTGCAGAAAAGCAAAACATCTGACGTACACAAAACAACTCAAATTGCACATGAATCCACATAAATATTGAATGAAAGGGTAGATCAACATGTGAGACAAAGACACAATGTTTTTCCCCCTCATGTTTTGTCAGGAGTTATTTCTTGCTTTCAGTAGTTTGTTTCTCACCTCCTAGTCTCTGCATTTCTTTTGATCACAGCTGGAGCAAAGAACTACGCAATCAACTGTTGATGACATCATAGACAGGTGACGTAGCTGACTTCCATTTCCTGTTTCCGTGTAGTGGAAAACTAATAGGCTGCTTATAAGAACCTTTTGTGATAAATAAAAAAAAAAATACATGAACAACACAGTCGGACTGTAAGTCAATTCACATTTGTCCTGCTAGTGTGCTCCGTAGTAGCCAGACTAGTGCTCATGGCGGCCAATGCCTTGCTAATTCTTAACCGACATGCTAGCTAGGCGGCTAATTTGTTGTAGATATCACTGCGACATATTATACTCATCACAACACATTAGTGGATCACAACATATCGCCGGATGTTGTTATTGTTGTGAATATGTCGCTTTCTTTGCGTGCGTCAATGGCTGCGCTTGTTTGTACCCGCTTGCTGGTGTCATAAGTCGTACGTGTTCTAGATGGGAATTGCTTGCAGACACTCGTCTTCCTAGCCTATCTTGCAGTCCAGCTCTCATTTTCTGTAAGTAAATTTTACTAGATATTTTCTACAAAAACATAGAATAATACTGTAGGGTTTCATTCCAAAGCTTTCTGGTTTTTCGTTTTGCAGTGTCATATACTTGTGTGTTTGGCTAGTTTCAATCTGGTCCCCAGAACGTAGTCAATGTTGACAAGCTCACTTCATTTTACTCTTATTTCATAGTTGTTTACCTATCTTTGCAGTATGTCCAAAGTGTTTTATTTTGTTTTATGATTTTTTTCAAACCTTTTGTGGTGTCATGAGCACTTTAAAGGCTCCATTGTAATTAAAACTGTATGAGTTTTGTTGACATGCATTTTCTGGAGAAATGCGGTAAAACAAACATTCAGTATTTCCACTCAAAGTCACCTTATTAAATGAAAAAGAAAATGTGATGTTGAAATATAAACAACACCACCTTGGCCTTCCACGAAAGATTCTTAATATGCATTAAGCAAACACACAACGCAACAATGATCCTGAAGCACAACAATCTCAAAAAACTGAATCAAATGATTATATCACCAACTGTGAAGAAAACGCATCATGGCCATGTGTCTGCTGTCAAAACCAAGAAAGAGTGTTAAAAAAAGTTTATGGTTGAGCTCAAGGCTAATAAATTTAAGGCTGTTTGTGAAAGGACATCCTGCCATGATACACACGCAACAGCAGCCTGCGGTCTGACAGACGTCTGCTGTGTGATCAGAGCAGGAAAAAGTCTGTTCTCGTCGGGTCCACTCTCGTCACAGTGGGATACATTCTGCAAAAGACATAAACCCACAGGGAACCACCCTTGTACAGTCAGCTGCACACATATTACCCCCACAAGCTAAGATTACCAGGACTAGAGTCTGCCTTCACTGTCATTGGGGCCATCAGGTAGTGTGTATTTCAGCAGGGAGGAGCAATTTAAACACACTTACATACTGACCTTCATCTGGTATACCTCTGGTGTGGGCCGTGGCTGTGAGGTTCAGGCAGTAAAATGGATAGACGGTTTGCAAGGGTGATTGCAGAGATAGCAAATTGTAGAAACTTTCAAAAAGTACATGGAACCTATAAACTTGTACAATTCCCACTGACTAAAATCTCTGCAGAGAAATATTTCTGTAAATATGACCTCATGGAAGATCATCATCAGCATACCTCGAAAAAGCTCAGGTCAGTGAGACTCAGAGGATTGACTTTGCACGTCTGTCACAGCTGGTGTGGCTTTTCTCTGGACAATAACTCCCACTAAAACCAGTCTCAAGAAGTGGTAAAAGAAGAAGATTGTGAGATAAGAAGTAAATAGACAACCATTCAAAACATGAACAAATCAGAGATCTTGGCAACCTCCAGAATGGATTGCATTCAACCTTCGAGTTTTCCATATGCAGTACTTGCAGTATTTAACATAATAACATGGGTATGTGGCATATCATCAGTAATGTCAGATATGCCACATATGTTTGGCAGTACATGGTGGGGAGACTGAGGGGGGAAAGGAAAGTGAGAGAAAGTGCTGACTCTGACACCAGCTCTGTGTTGCCCAACAGAGGAACCAATTAGCTGGAAGCCAGCTTCCGTTGCCTGTGCTGTTAAGGGACCTCATCTGGGAGTCCCCAGGGCTGACTGCAACGTTGGGTCTTTGGTGGCACATATTAGCAAAGACAGATACTCTGCAGACGATGACTTGGGATGTGCACGATAATTTTTTAAATATTTTACAGTAGATTGTTATTGATATGATGCTGGTATCTTGTACACAACATAACCCCCATGTGGCCGTCATAACCCCCGTCAATGGGGGTTATGTTGTGTACAAGACAGAACATAACCCATATTGATACCCAAGAAGGCAAAGAAGGCATACAAAGTGTAACAACCAGAAGAGGGTGCAGATCTTTCAAACAATTTATCATCTAACACTAAATTTGGCTGTTTTGAGGTAAAAAAAAAAACAACAACAACAAAACAATTGGATGCATTGCAGTGTTGTGTATACTGCTATTTGTGTCAGCGGGTAGATTGTCAATGGCGCTGGAAAAGTTATTATGTCTGCATGCCAACAACTTAAGTACCCACAGTGGGACAGCTTGCCTAACTGTCAGCAGACTGCATTCATACATCATACTTCTCAAAGAGAACCAGTCAGCTCTAGTTCAGCGGATTCTGCGGTGCTTTTTATTTTCACTTTTTTATGTTTAGAGTATAGTTGGTATGCTCACCCTTAGTAAAGTACAAATCATGTTTTTTTTTGGATGGTTTCTTCTCCTAGGTATAAAAAGTAACCATGGAAACTTGACTGTTATTTTTACAGATTATCTACATGTTCTATGCTGCTTGTCCTCACTAGGGTTTCAGGGGCATACTGGAGCCTATAGTGGTGAAACATATTCAAGCAAATCAAGTGAGTCCAGTTTAGACTCTAGGTCATTTCTTCTGCAGGCCATCTCCCTGTCTGGGACAAGAGTTTGAATTGGGCATGAAACACCTCCCATGCAACATACTCCATGCGCTCTTGGCACACACATGCCCCGCTCCTGCTCATGGCATCCAGCCATTTTCTGAGCCGCTTGATGTCCTCCTCCTTCCGCTCAAGCTTGACAAAGTCGCCCAGAAACATGGCGTGCACCTTGTGCAGTGTAGCAAATAAATAGCACAGACAAGAATGCCAGGTGAATTTGCGGACATGGCAACCTAGGACACATCTGTTGATAATCACTGCTCTAGACAAACAGTCTCATATCTGCATCTGAACTATATGGTTATATTATATACAATATTATTAATATTATTATTTATTATTCTATAACCAATTATATACAATACTGTATTTACATTTAATTTAAGAGAAAATAAACTGAAAAAGTAATGTGATTATGCTTTTTTCCCAGGTCACCAGTCCAGTTTTCATGAATTTAAAGCAGGGGAGTCAAACTCGTGTCATGAAGGGCCAATACACTGCAGATTTTCTTTTGTCCATTTCTTCTATCTCCTTCAATTTTAGAGAAGTAACTCATCAATTAAATCACCTGCTGGAGAAACTAGTTGAAGAGAAAATCTGCAGATTATCGGCCCTCCAATGACACATGTGACTTAAAGCCATATGTATTTTGTGCAATCCCACTGACAAAGAAATCTTAAGAGAATCTCAATGTGGTAGAGAAGGCGGCTTTTTAGAGCAATGACAGTAAATGGCCCATGTCAAGCGACCCTTTATATCACGTGTTTTAACACTTCTTAAATCACCTCTGTGACACATTTCCTTTGGAAGTGACACATGTGTTTCACATGTTCCACAGAATAAACCTCAAGCCCAACTTATGTAACTATAGAAACAAATGTTAAAATATTCTATATGTAAGTATTTACACAAGACCCCACTACCTCTTGCTATGTGCACTTATGTATGCATGAATGCATACACACACACACCTCCTTAACCTACACATCCTCTGTCTTGTTGTCCTGCATAAAGAGGGCAGCGGGTGACGCAGTCTTTTTATGACACTTATTGATCCTGTGGCGCGCCGTAAAAACTATCCCTAGACAGACAACAGAAATAACTGTAACCATATAACAGCTTCCTGCCTAGGGAACAGATCCCACTGAGCAGCCACGTGACTCAACTATTTCTGGAGTGGTAGAACCATAGCCGGTCCAAGACACACATTAGGCATTGCACTCCTATATAGGATGAGGGAGAAGAGTGGTATAGAATCATATAGGTTTTGGCTCAATTTCAAGAGAATGTAAGTGAATGATGCATCAAGCTGTGGAAACATGTCAGAATTTTCTCAGAAGCATAAACGTTTACTTTTTCCCCTGCCCAGATATTTTTCTCTGTCCTTTGCAAAGTTGAAAGCAGAGCATAAGGTACCGTTACATCCTAATCAATCTTGTCAGTGTGTTGGGACATTAAAATAATCAATGAAGTTGACAGCTTTTCGACTGAAGATGTTCAAAGCTTAAAGGCATGCAAAAAGACCATGTATTGGAATAGAAAGCAGGCATAATGTATAGAATAGCAATCATTAAATTGGTTTCCACTTACAGTGGAAACTCTAATGTTTAACAGGCAATTGTACACAGATCATAGTTTGTACATAGTTTGACAAAAAAAAGAAACCTTTTTGTCAAACTTTAGCTCAGTGACCTAAAGTAGCTTAGAGTCAGGACCGAAAATATTTCAATTTTTATTGGGTCGCTGTTGTTATTTTATAGAACATCACCGCTGCGATGGGTGTGGCGGCACAGCATAGCATAGTGACAAATTTCTGTCAAAAGGCTCTTGGCGCAGGGTGAATCACAACCAGTCTAGTGGGAATTTGGCTGACTAGCGCACAGGCGCACACGTCACCAAAACCCCACAGGCCGGTTTACACAATGTCAGGCACATTTGAATATATTTAATAATCACAACAACCTCTGTTTAAAGTAACTATCTGAATCAGCACATACATTTTCATCTATACTGACTGTCCCGTCTGCCTCTGTCTTGCTGTTTCCACCACCTCATTGTCCTCATCAGTGGCCAGTGGATCTGATATGGATGTGGTTAAATTTTAAATAAACGGTTAATCAAACGCGTTGACGTCTTTGATTCTGTAACCGAGAATTGCGAAAATGATCATAATGAATTGGGTAATGCAAGTTCTTATGCAAACTCAAGAGACAAAGGCCAGACCATGAGCTTGGCGATGCGTCCTTTGCGGACAGTTTCGTATTTCAACCCCAATTATGCATTGTTTTTGTTTATTCATATTACATATACACATTATATTACATATTCTTATTACAAATATAGGTTACTAAATACAAGTGTCTTTTTTAGTGGGGAAAAATGCTTACCTTACCTCACCGTGTGTCTCCAGTGCTCTGATAGTTTTTGTTTTGCCCTTCTTCTGACATCATTGAACTGTTTTTTACACTGGGCAACGGTTCTCAGTATGTCAAAGCAAACCTGATTTACGATACTTGTAATCTCCTCCCAGGCCACTTTTGCATCATCAACCCTTGGAGGTCTGCTCCCGTGACCATATATTCGACCATTGTGAGCTTGGACCTCCCAGACCAAAACTTCACTTTCTGTCTAGGAGAAGTTTGGCTGTCTTCCGCTGTCTTCATCCATATTCAACAAAACTAGCAATTCGCTTCACCAGTGGCACATTTAAAGGTGAGGAGAGGAGCTTATTTGATTTGATTGTGTTAAACCCAGTCATGCCTTCTTTCCTCTCTCTTTGCCACTTGCACTGGTAGGAGGGACGAAGGCGTACTTATGGCAGGCTGCACATGGCACAAAATTGCAAAATGCGCCTAAAACACGGCTATTAGCGAGGCCCAAGCAAAGGGGCGCCTGGTCTACAAAATTAGAGCCCTCAGTCTTGCTTTGTTGGTATCACACAACGTGAGTCCAACTGTGTTCGTAACATTTTTATTACAAAGCTTTTTATTACAAAAGCATATTAGCCTGCTCCCAACTTCCACCCGCAAGTCATTGTCCCCCAGCTCCATTGCCCTATAAGATGTCATCAGTGGTTGACAAGTAGTTCTTTGCTAACTAAAACATATTCACCACAAGTCTCTGCTTCTTAATTGATCACGGCAGCAATATAACCCACAGTGAAGCCAACGAATGTTGCAAGTACCATCATTTTTATAATGAAAGTAAAAAAAACACTATTGAATGTAATTAAATTGGACAGGATTTAAATGTAATTGCTAGCATGATGTGGCCGGTGTCGTTCTCCCCTACCTTCCTCCGTCACCAATGCTTTCAACAAAAGTCTTCAGTCAAGACAAAAGTGATGTCATATATTAATGAATCCTTTTTATTCATTTCATTCACATTGTTTTCTGCATGTACAACTAGAATTGTTCTGAACTAAAAGTGTTTTGTGTTTAGGTGTTTGGAACGGATGAATTCGATTTACATTATTTCCTATAAGGAAAAATGTTGCTCTTTTCATGTGATTTGGTTTTATATGGACCTTATGGAATGGCTTAATAACAGAAACTGAGGTATTTGGATTTCAAGGAGGAATCAATTGTGTGCTTTTTATTGTGACGCCAGCAAGGGCATCAAAATAGGGTCCCAGTGATGACAAAGAATTAAAAAAATAATTTAATGAGGACCTTAGGACTGTAAATGGATTGTATTGCATTGTGAAGTCACACCAGAAAGTGGCCTTACTGGTTCAATCATATATGTTATGAATATGTTGTGTGTCTCGGTGGAACATTGGATCCTTTTTAGCGCAACATAGAATATATCTCGCATAACACATAGACATATTTCTCCTTGTCTCAGGAATAAGGACCAATTGTTGATCCTTGTTGTAATTTATGTTAAAGCAACCATCCTAAAAAGGAACTGAGAGGAATAAACATGCAGTTGTGCACCATCCAAGGCATAAGCCCAGTACGCCATTACAAAGATTTTAAAGCCACGTTTTTAATGTAGACTTTGCAAATACCAGGTGTGTGCCTGTGGTCCATCAAGTTAGGATAGCAGCATCCTTGCATCTCTTAAAAACATGCCCGCGGGCGCTGGTGCATTTGCTATCCAAACAAGCAACCATTTACCGGCGACACCTGTGCTTTGCTTTAGTTGAGGCGTTGCGATTGCCCCCTCAGACTTGTCGTGGCCTGAAAAACGAGCGTTTCATGTACTTGTGTTCACTGAGAGGCTTTCAGTTTGATTGTTTATGAGAGCTTCCTCTCCCTCACCATATGGTGCTGTTCACTTTTAATTATGATAATATCAACGTCTTTGTCTTGTATAGTCCATTTATGTAATAACATTTTCTCAGTGCACCACTCAACCACAAACACTCCCTCAAGAAAACACGCACACACACACAGTAGAAACATGACCCATCAAATCCCCTTAAATAGCTTTGCAGTGTTACACTTAGGACGTAGAAAACGTGTTGAATAAAAGCTTTTTTAAGCTGTAAATGTGTGCAACTAGAGTCATTGCTACGGTGAGGCAAGTCACTATTTCTCTGTGAGAACAATTGGGCTGCCAGTAGAAAGAAATTGCTGTTGTAAAGCTGCCCGTCATTAATAGTCAGCTAAAACATGGGGAGCACCTGAGATGAATTAGACAATGACAGAGAAAGACAAATGTCCATAACTGGGCTACAGGATGGATGGAAGGGAGCAGAAAAGAGAAATATGCAGAAAAAAGGAGAAATGCTGACTTACCTTAGTGAAGTGAAATATCCAGTACTTCATCGCTTTACCTGAACAACTTACAGCAATTTTTTAGTTCGGCTCTACAAAGAGAAGGCACTACATAAATTAGTATTTTTTAATTGTCATTTATAAAGTGGTACCTTGGCTTTCAAGTGTCCCAACTAGAGTGTTTTTTAGTTGCGGCCTGTCTCTTGGCTGATTTTGTGCTGTGAACTGTGAGCTAAAACTGGGGTTACGAGCTACTAGTTATTGGCAGGCATAGCCGAGGACAGCTTTTTGGGGGCTTGTGTCAATTTGACAAAGGCGCAAGTGAGCAAGTACAAACATGGCGCTCAATGAGATGGCAGTAAAGTTTATCTAGGGAGTTTATTAACATTATTTTTTATTAGCATTTGTGCTTGAAGTGCGTTGTTTTGTCAAAGGTGACAGAATCAAATGTGCACAAAGAGGGTTTGTGTGTGTGTGCATGTCTGTGTAAGAGTGTTTGGAAGTAAAGTATAACCTATAGCCACTACAGTATCTGGGCTGAGTCGCAGTTCTCTAAACTACTGACAGTTCGTCAGAACTTTATTTATTGTAAGTTGTCAGTATTTATTTTCTAACACGCTGTTTTCGTTTTCGTTTGCAAACCTTTATTTGTAATGTTAGTCACAATTATATTTTTTGAGATTATTTGCTTGAATAGAATGATATCTGAGTGATGTACAGTTTAATTTACCAATGTCTACCTGTTTTACATTGCATGTGTTTTTTTATACTTAGAGGTCCAGGTTCAAAGTCCATAAACTCCTAAACTTTGCATAGGAACATGCTCACAAACTTACTGACGTTACTTCTGGTGTAAAGTATGAGGCATCATATTGGCAGCAAATTTGACACTTAAAGGGCTATATTGGTTTTCATTATTGGGAAATAACCCATAACTATATTCACCGATATTATCGTACATGCCTAGTTATTATAGATAAAAAAATGTCTTGATATCTGTGATTATTTAAAAAAAATATGTACAACATGAATTAATCACGATTAAATTAAATAGTAGAAATTAATTTACAACCCTAGCTTGAAGCTATAAACATTTACAAAAACATTTTGTATGTGTTTTTGTCCACATACAAGCATAAAAGTAGCTTTTGTTAAATTCCAGACAGGGTTAAGACAAGGGCTGAAGCAATACACTAATTTCATGATAAGAAACGATACACAATATTTAGCTCATGATACAATATATTTCACAATATAATTTGACGACCGTAGATAATGATTTTGGTGGCATCTTGTGAGTGCTCTGTTGACTTGGATTGAATGGATTGCAAACTGGGTCAGTTACACGATAAATGGCGCTGACTGGACTGAGAGTCAACAGCTTAATTAGGGGCAAAATGAATCAACAATCTGATGAGCTAATTTGTTTCATTTATGGAAACAGTGTAAATTGTGGCTTACAAGCCTTTGAAAAGAGTGCGACTAAAGTGCACTATAATGGACAATAATGTGTATTAAAAAGTGTATCAAGTGCCCTGTTCTCAACAGGTTATTTGGCAGCTTTTTTAGCTTGACACTGAACATATGAAGTAACCAGTCAAGCCACCAGTTAAGTAAATATAGTACCATAGCTTCTCCAAAATAACCAATAATTCAAGTGACTTCAAGTGACAACCTTGCTATGTTTTGGACCACATCGCAGCTTCTTCCCTCGTTCCTCAACTAACATTACCTTACTTTGGTGGTATTTCCAAAGCACTTTACATTTGAATAACACAGCTTGCAAACCGCCAAATTATATCTAACTGGTCACCCTCATTTTTAACATACTGGACATCTGAGGTGCTGAATTAATGTTTACTGGTGTCATTGTTTCTCTTGACTGCATGGACCGGAAGAGGAAGGCATCAACAGTAGCGAGTGGCCGACTTAAGTCACTCTTAAAGATATTTGAAATTGTAAATATCCTGTGCTGTTTAACTAGAAAAGAAACAAACTCAAACAAATAAAATTAGACAATGCAATGCCTGGTAAACTGCAAAAGAAGGAGAGTGAAATAGAAAACACACTCTATAGCCTATTTCTGTACGCCAAGCCTTGTGCATCTATATGTGAAATAGATTCCTTTGCCATTCATAGTCCTTCACGCTGTTAGGTAGCGGCGTCCCGAAATATAAGGAGGGTGCATGGAAGAATGCATGCAGATTAGGTCGAGCGCACCTCTAAAGGAGGAGGAGGAGGAGTTGTCTTACTGGAGGAAAGTATTTTAGTAGTCAAGTGAAGGCCTGCAGGGTACTGCTTTTCTGCAATATCTGCAGAAAATAGTGTTAATTTCTGGAGGAGTTTCCTCTGCCTTTTTTCATTTTTGTTGTTTTGAAAGACTAGGAGGCAAGAGGAAGAGTTGAGTTTGGGGATGCTAGGGGCTTCTAGTAGATGGTTATCTGTTTAAATAAAGCCCTGCAAAGATGTGTCATTGTGAAAGGAAAACACATATGCAGGGCAAATTTTGAGGGGGGGGGATATCAATTGAAAGATGAAAAAACAGACAAATTAAAATTACTTACAATGCAAGAAACGTAAAACCACAATAACAATTTGTTCCTTGAGTTTGAAGCAGTTGAGCGATAGCCCTAATCATAAAGAACAGTATAGAATGTAACTGTTGTCCATTTTCTTCATTGTCCGCCAGTACTTGATACGAGGCATTTGGACCACAAGCTTTTTTAAAAGATGGCTTCTATTACAAAATAGAAAACTAATTCATGACGGCACTGTGTGTGGACAATAGATGTGCCCATAACAGATGTAAACATAATGCCCAGTCCCCCCTAAAACAAAAGGTGCTTTTCTGTTGGCTCATCAGAATGTGGGCTGCAACTGGCATCTGCCATAATGTGACCCTGTATGTCAATAGCTGTGAAAAGCCTCCAGACTTCCCCATCCAAATAATAAATTTACCAAGACTAAAATTATATGAACCATGTTTTTTACGCAATTTTGCGTTGACAGTTAAAATATTATTAGCATATTAGGGCTGTCAAAAACAACGCATAAACTAAATTATTCATGTTAAAACGTGCATCATGGCAAGCCACACTTCTCCGGCAAAAGGACGACGCCCGATTTAAGTAGTGAAATCATATGTTACAAATAAACATGCAGTGGACATTTAAAAACAATGTCAATTACCACTGGACATTAAAAAAGGACCGTTTTTTGTTGCATTTGTTATAAGTTAACATTTATCTACCATGCACAGCCTTTAATAATAATGTGCATAATGTGAGTGTCGTGTGCGGTAACTCTTTTCTTTACCATGAATGATGGGCTTTTCTTTTGTTGTGCTATGAAATAACACACATTATTTCCTCATTAAATAATTAATAACCAAAAATTTTGATGGTGTTAATGTCATCATTACGTTAAATATTTTTCAACCATCCATCTGGAATTATAGCAATTTGTTTTCAACATAACTTCATCCCCATTTTAAGTCTTTGTGTCCTTTAAACAGATTTGTCATAGTGAGCCCCGTTCCACTGACGCTGTTGACAGCAAATGCTACTTGTTGCCATTCGCTCACCTTCCTCTTGTTTGTAATGCCACTGCTGTGTCCTCCAAATATTATATTTTTTACAGGCTTGCAGCTCTCCAGCTAAGATTTCCACCTCAGTCTGTCTCTGTGAAGTTCTGCTTCTTTGTATTCTGCTTCTCAGCAGCCGTGATTCAGAAGAACAAAGTGAAATGCAATCAAGGGTCATTAAATATGGGATTAAATATAGACGCTGCATTCATAAGCCACTTTGCATTGACAATTTATGGCGAATTGAAGGCGTGGAGAGGACGAGACTTGGGGTGGAATTGTGTACACACACTTGGACAGCACATGTAGCACATATTATGTGAATATGTGCGTACGCCATGTTTTTTTGGTGAATATTTCTGTCGGTACAGACATTTTGGAGTTCTGGCTTTTAGTCAGATTTCCACACACATTTTTATTAGTGAGGCCCCTAAACACATGGCGCAATTCCAACACCATATATGTACCACCAACTCACAAACATGTCTCTCCATCCTCCTCAAAAACTTCCTCTTTCTCACCACACTCGAGCGCCATTCATGAACACTCCATGGACAAAGAAAAACAATTTTCAATAACACTCAAAGTAACTCACTCTTGATGAAAAACATCATCATTAAATTCACTTATTGGTTCATATATATAAGGTAGTAATATCATATAAACACACATATATATACAGTATATAAATAGTATACAGTATAGTGTACATTGTATACAGTATATATATATATAAATATATATATATATGCACATATACTGTATATATGCACACAGCCACACATATATACTGTATATGCACTGTATATATGTATACACACACATATATATATACACATATATATATATAAACACATACTGTATACACAGTGTGTGTGTGTGTAGGTATTTACTCTATATGACAGTAAAATCTACTTCAATATTTATTATTTAAATATAGCGTTGGAAATCCTATCTCTGGATATGGGGTTGATTTTAAGGGTTTCAAAAATAATTTGGGAAAGTTTGGAGGGCTAACTTGGCCCAAGTTGAATGGGTCATATATATTGTAGGCCACGGGTCATAGTTTGCCCATGTTTGATTTAGAGGGATAGGACATGAGTGTCTACTAGTTGCACAACTCACATTATTGGTTGGTATGTGTCATACTATCTGGTCAGTGTGACACCCCCAACCTGTCTAACCACTCATACATTTCGAAGCAGCATTTTTGTTGCGTGGGTGTGTGTGTTTTACAGGAACAAGCTGTCAGACTCATACAAGCTGGTTTTAACTCGCAATGCAGTTTATTAAATATTTCAACTGGAGCCAATTTCCCGTTAAGTGTCATTACAATGTTTCTGCACACGTGTATGCCTGCAAAGTGTCACAATTAATTGGAGTTCATTTCCAGGGGATCATTTCCGACTGTTAGGCAGGCTGTAAAAGCACATCACCATGCACGTAATTACACAGGGAGGCACAAGCAGCCTGCAACGTTTATCTTCCAGCCCAAATATGAGAGGCTGGTGATGAGGTGTTTGTAGAGGCGTTTATGTCTTTATGTTTAAATGAGCCTGCCTTCTCACATTGCTTTACTCTATTTTACCAACATATAAAACAATTTTTAAAAATAGCAAGCTAATAAATAACTGACCTACACGTTTTACCACAAAATACAGAACAGTCAAGAAACAACAACTCAATTACATCCAAATTAACTGTCCATTCAGCACGAGGCCTCCAGCTGTCCTAAGCAGCTGAAAGCAGAAATTAGTGTTGTGAGTAATTGAGCTCTCAGCTCAAGTGAACCCTTGCTTACCTTTTGCTTACTGTGCAGATCATTTAAACACAGCAAATAGCACAATTCTATCTAGCTGGCTATGTGGCAAAGCACTGGCAGTGCAAGATTTTTTGTTTAGGGCAGTAGGAGGACGTGTGGTGGACATTAAATGGGACTTGATATAGGAAATGTAGAATACAGGGCTAGAACTCTGCAACTGCTGAAGACTTGTGGGGAAACAATTAATGATATATCTGCTAGCTGGATGATGCACTTCAACTTTAAGAAATGACGCACTACCTGAAAAATATCATCCATTTGTGCGGCTGCACGTAGGTATATAGTATGTGTGTGACAGAAGGTTCCGGGGCTGCTGTCTGCAGTACCGGTTGGCAGGGTGACTGTCAGGATGGCCCTGTTTCCTGTGTCAGCTCTAAAATAGGTCCAAACGCAGCAGAGATGCTCGGCACACTCTGGCTATTTACAGCAAGCACAGTGTGAGCACAAGATGCTGCCAAGGTGTGTCATCTCAGAGAAGCCTCGTGAATGCTGTGCGTGGAGTCGAAAAACATGATGCTGAATTAGACTGGCAGGACCAACTTTAAGAGATGTTTAAAACTTAAATATGCAAGCAATGGTAATATTTTTTCTTCGGATTAAATCTGTATGCATGTGTGACCTTGACCGCTCCATATGTGAAAATGTTGCGTATAGTAAAGGCTCTTTGTCCTGCTTATGTCATGGCACATGCCTCCTGTTTGCTGGCATGTTGCCCTTTCTAACCAGTAAACCTATGAAACAAAAATAGATGTAGATATGAAACGGATATGTCGATCACTTTGTGATACAATAGTGAGATACTGGATCATGAATTTTACTAATGTTATTTCTCTCACATCAATGTTTGGTTTTAGAAGAATAAAATAAATGCAGTGAAATCTACTTTAAAAATACCTTTTTTCCATTTGGAAAGAATTAATAACAAAAGCAGAGGTTCTACTGTAATTGTAAAGAAGTAGGACTGTGGACACTACCGTTTGCAGGGTTTACATGGACATTGTGAATAATGCCCAAAGACAGGTTTTAAGGCATCAAAACACCATAACAAAAAAAAAGGAAAATGGCACATTTTCAATGACAAATTATCTTTTTAACCAGTACGTTAGTGTTAAACATCTTTGAACATGACCTAAATGAAGGCGTCTTGTCTGGTCTGGTCAGTTACATCTAATGGTAATATGTATGGGAAAACTGAAAATTTTTTGTAATTTTGCCCATCATCCACGATCCTTATGTGAAAGATGAACACACATGTCTTTCTCTTTTCTGGGCATTCTCAAGACACAAAAACAGATAAAAAGAGGCAGCTCATAACTGCACATAATGGGACACACCTATGGCGCCTACAAAGACTGCTATTTAAACACCTCCAAAAAAGTTTTATAGTTTTATAGTTCTTCAGCGTAGAATTGTTGATAATAATAATAATAATGTTGCTGTAGCTTGTTAGGGAAGGCTTTATAGAGGGAATAGGTGATTTCCGTTAAGTGCATTCTTAGCCGTGTCTTTTTAGTTTTCTTATCTTTAGAATACGGAGAAAAGAGAAAGACGAGTGTGTTCATATCTCACATACACATTGTGGATGATTTGCAAAATTCCAAAATAAATGCAGTTTTCCTTTAAAGCTGCTTAGAATAGGCCAGCATGCGTTCATCTGGTGTGTAATCTTCTTCCACAGTAAGCGTAGTAAGAAGGAGTGGTAACAAAAATCTATAGTCTTTTCATCCTCTGTGGCCACTGTGCCTGTGAGACAGCAGCTGTTGGAATGGAGAAGGATACAAGCAGCCATGCCTCTGACCTCCCTCTACTCCAACACAAGTGTGGAGAAAAAACAGGGCCACGGTCATTGCTAACATCTTTCTCAGGAAGGCAAAAACAGGCTCGCACACACACACACAATTGCGCAGACATCTCATTAAAACCATTGTTGGTGAGTGTTTGCAACAGCAATGTGCCACTGGGAGAGAGGTCTATTAGGGCTACTATCAAGAGACGTGGAAGGGAAATGAGAGTTTGTATGCCACCACTCTGTGCATCAAATCTTAGAATTGCATATACGCTTTGATGCCTATCTCATGATCACCTGAGGGATCAAGTCTGGATGAGTATTTTTTGGC
Source organism: Oostethus manadensis (assembly GCA_024372805.1). Classification (NCBI taxonomy): domain Eukaryota; kingdom Metazoa; phylum Chordata; class Actinopteri; order Syngnathiformes; family Syngnathidae; genus Oostethus; species Oostethus manadensis. The sequence goes on from QODF01000089.1 coordinate 1,203,986, forward strand.
TGACACATAACGATAGTGTAGGGACCTTGTCATTAATTCTCGGGTTACCACCGATGTTATGTTTTTATTGATAGTTTGCTTGTTTGTTGTCTTTGCAGTTTGATATTTAGGATTGGTCATTAGTCTTCAAACCAATCCCAATCTCAGCCAGATTGTATACTTAGAATCTCTTGTAGATTGTAATTGTGTGCTTGATAAACGTGCCAATTAATGATTATTTTACATATTTGTATCTTTGACAAAACGTTTAGCTCCATTAACTATTAAAACCCTAGCCTTTACTCATCCACTCATTGATTTTAGCAATGACAAAATGTCAATTATTGGCTTGTGTCTGCACTCTTTGATGGCTTCCCTACTAACTTTAGCTAAGAAGTGTGAACAACTGAAATGAACTGGGACTGAATAACAGTCTATGATTAAAATCAAAACTGCACTATATCCAAAGGTTGACTGGGCCGTTGTCTGATGCAATTTTTAGGTCAATTACTGAGTCCATTCTGAAGTCCTACAAGGCTGAGCTGGCAAAGGTTGATAAAGGGATTTGCACCATTAGGAATGTGGTTATTTTACATGATTTGTGTAAAACACTGTGTGTTTCCCATCAAGTAACCACGTGTATCACCGTCTATCAGATCACACTCCTTGACAGTTGGAATTTGTTTTGTACAAGTTTAGGAGCATTTTTGTCCTGACAATTTGTTTGAGAGAATCTTTTTTTTTCCAGTGTAATGTAGGAATACTTTAGAAACGTGTGTTCTCAGGCCTTCCTATAAAAACGTAGTATGAGCTGTTATGGTTTGTCAGGAGTCATTAGTGTAATCCAAGCAGAGAGACATTTCTATTGAGAGAAGTACATATTCTCTTACTCTTTGTGTCTTTTTTTCCATATCAATAAGCAGCTACTTCCGATAATGTCATCCTAGACTGCTGTCCGCTACTCGCAACCAGAGACCATCAGATGGAACTCATTGCTCTCCCCACACTCCTATCATGACCTCACAGCATATGCATTGCGATGAAGAAACCAACTCTAAGACAGTTGCAGAGCATTCCTCCGCCCGGTTAAGCAGAGCTATGAGACAAATATTTACTCCCCTGATTTCTCCTCCTCCGACGCACCCGGTGTACGAGTTAACAATAAGAGCAAGTTGGGCTTGTAAATACACTACGTAGTTATGTCAACACTCACACAGCCTTGGAGCAGACTCGCAGGCTCCATTGCACTTCAAGCTCTCCTCGACACTCTTTTTTTCATTTCCTTTCTTAGCTCTCATCACTGTGTATTTACTCGGATGACCTCCATTCTCCTCTCCGCACCTCTACTTTTCTTTCCACTCCTCTGTTCTCCCACCTTTTCTCCGTTTCCACACCTATTCTCCTCCCCTCTGTTTTACATGTTTTTATTCCCTCCCACTTTACTTCATTCCTTTTCTTCCTTCTCCAAAGATATGCATATGCCTTTTATTATGATAAACAACCAATTTTTTTTACTTGCCAAAGCGATAATAAACCATAATGCTTTCCATTAGCAAGAAAGATACACGTCTTTAAGTTTCGGAGAGTTGTATGTTTTAAATGTGGCTGTGAGAGTAGTGCAATTAAAGTGTGTGGATGACATACTCTAGTTAAATGCACGATTCCATATCTTTATTCGGCTGCAGCCTCTATCCTGCATCTCATATTTCCATTTCCCATTGCCAGTGCATGTACAAATTTCATACAATATTGTCCCCTACTTTCCTCTTCAGTTTCACTTTATGCTGAAAAACAGGACCATGCAGTAACATTGGTGTTAGGGTTTTTGATACAAAATGTCAAAGCTTGTGATTCCAGAGTGTATCTGAGGACTCCAAATGCCTGCCTTGCTTCTGCAGAGGGTGACTGACTGCGGGTGCTACTGTATGGCAGGATGAAGTGTGTTCATTTCCTTATTTATCGACTCGCTTGCTTTTCTCTGAGTGTTTGAAATTAATAACAGCCAGCAGAAATCAGACAGAGGGATGAAAATCAGCACTTTCCCTGCAGTGAAGCCATTCATCAAGCTAACGAGGGAGAGAATGGGAGTGGAAGGTGTGTGTGTGTGTGTGTGTGTGTGTGTGGTGTGATGTTGGGAGAGGGCTTATAGGGAAGCAGGTGCAATGTAAGGAAAAGAGGTAAATGTGATATTAGGGAAAGCAACGGATGGAAGTTTGTTTGCAGGGTGTGCGGAAGGAGGCGATTAGACAATAAAGGGTACAAAAAGTTACAGTATGTTAGATAACTAACATACAAAGTACATACTTGTGCATACATAGAAGCAACATGTCACGTTCCACATGACAGATTGGACTTTACTTTTGATTTTTCATTATTTTTATATTGTTTCCTGTTTGGTGCTGTTATTTTGGTTTTCTGTTTGCTGTTGGGAAGCGCTGGCAGAAGACCCTGTGGATAGGCTACTATTTACTTTAGTTGGGACTCTCTGCTAGTGGCCACATTATTGTTTGCTTTTGTGTGAATTTGCTGCATTTGCTATGGATTTTTCATACCGACTTCCTTATTGCCTTTTAGTCAGTGTTTAGCTGGGCTCTACATCCGACCTTTGCATCCGTGCATTTTTGTATTTTTTGACTCACACGTTTGTGTGGACTTCTGCTTCTTGCAAGTGTCCCTCTTTTTTCCTGAATTAAAATACTTTATTGATTGCAACTGCACAATGTCCTTAAATTCTGGTGTGGCGCTACCTGCTATAATAGCAGGACATGACACAGCAAGCATTACTGCTACTTTGCAGTGGAAATATTGGTTCAGTTCAGTATTTTTACCCAATTTATCAGTGGCAATTGCTCTAAGACTGCAAGGAAAGCCCAGGTTCCTTTAAAATGTCTCAAAGAAGTGGTTAAATATATAGTGTAATAATATATATAATATGTAAATAATAAATGTAAATAATATAATATATAGTATACATTTGATCGACAAAATATGCACTAGAATACCTTCATCTTTTGTTCAGTATCAGCTACTCAACAGAGGTAACTGACAGTTGATTGTTACCTACTGACACTCAACAAAAATAAAAAAGCAACACTTTTTGTGAAGAGGAGGGGGGTAAAATGATGTTGTTTTTGTCTGCAGTGGACTAAGTTGAATGCTACCTACCGACACTCAACAAAAATATAAACAAAACCCCCCGGACCTCACCCAATACAGTTAAAATGCACGTTTTGGAGTGACCTTTTATTGTGTCCAACCTAAGGCGCACCTGTGCAATAAGCACTATATCTAGTCAGCATCTCGAGGTGGATGAGACGAAGCTCATTAACACGGATTTAACACAGAACAATATTTTGTGAGATAGGCCTCACAGAAGAGGTTTTCCTTCTTTGAGTTGAACTCATGAAAAATGGGAGCAAGGTGTTCATATTTTTTCAAGCATTCATATTTTTGTTGAGTGTAAGGAGGCAATAATCAGCTCAGTCCATTGCAGAAAAAATGTCCCCAACTGCAGCATTTTACCCCCCTCCCCTTCAATGATGGGTAATGATGCTTTCTCCCCAAAGTCCCCGTCTGCTCCGCCTCCCTGACAGTCCACCAGAGACACAACAGTATCTCAAACCAAAAGTAAGGCTGACTAAGCACTTACTGCCGAGCTTCCCTTCTATGAGCAAGAGAGGAGCTTCTCACTGAGAAACCCACTGGAATAATTAGTAAAGTGGAGTGCTGCCCAAGCACGCTACACTAAATCTAGTAGCACTTCACATGCTGTACAAATGAAGCCGTTCGCCTTAACCATTTTTTGCACCTTCAAGCTTACACTGTAGCTTGACACTGAAAAATGTGTACTTGATGTATGGTTGTTGGATGAAAACTATTCCCATCTCACTGTACATGGTTGGCTTTATTTTTAACTTTCAACTGTCTTATGGTCATCATGACTAAAAATATTGACGTGTCCAGTTTCTCCCTCCCGCCTGAGAGGCAAGTGGAGAAGGCGGAAGGGTGGGAGGCACCCAGTCTTGGATTAATCATCCAGAAGGTTGTTTATGTATTTCTGTACAGCCCCTTTCTCTCTCTGTAAGGCCTCTGCACCCTTGCCTGTCTCATTTATTTTCCCCTCCATGCAAGAGGTCAATCTGGATCGATGTCACCTGCCCTCGATTGCAGAGCGCAACATCCTGGGACCCACAAATAGACCTCGCTGTGATAGAGAAGCCTTACTGTAAATACACTGAGTGTGTGTGACTGACATGAACAAACTGATATGATGATGCATGGACACAAGTGGTATTTTTGAACTGGATAACTTTGACCAAAAGTGACATGAAACAAAGCTGCTGTTCAGCAAGGTACTTTTGGGTGAAAACTGGTTGAGCTCTTTACAAATAAGACACAGGTCATCATTTAGTGGTGTGAATGGTGTGCTTTTCCTGTTGATTGAGATTGTTCATTCTGCAGCAAAGGTCTAATTGGCTTGTCATCTTAAATAAATTAACCAGTGATGGAGAAAAGTAAGCATAATCCAAAAAGGAAGCACGTTCCTCATACCTCAAATTTGAATTCCATTACGTCTGTACAATTGTGCAACTGACCAAAATATTGGAAACAAGTTGTCTTATTAATTTGTACTAGGTCGAACGTGAGAATGCATGATATCACACACGATATAGTGCGGAATTCTTATAAGAAGGGGAAGCCCATAACAGCTCATCAAGTGGAAGCCTAATAGCATGTATACCACAAAGTCAGCGGGATTTAGTGTTTATGTGAAGAGTCTCCCCTCCGAGGTACATGCATTAAACCTTCATACCATTATTCTGTCATGTTAATAGTTTTAATCACAAATGTGGAACACTCCTTCGTAAATTATCATTTCAAAATGTACAAACTTTTAATAGATTACCGTTTACAAAAAATATAAACACTGACTTGCAATTTTTTTAATATTGCAAATTAATTTCACAATGAAGGCTGAATATTCTGTTTTACAGTTTAATAATGTTAAATGTTGACTCTGCTCCTCCTCCACTTTCTTAGACGCTATGTCACACATCAAAAGGATGAATCATTTTGTTTTAATTTAGTTCTAAAAAATTTACTATGCAGTGAATAAAACTTATTTTTGTACTTGTGTGACAATGTTAAATATTTGCTTAAAAACTTTGAATGCAGGGATTTATGATGGAAACGTTTATTTTAAATTCTGGTGTTTCCGCTGAGAGAGACTGTTTTGAAACGAGAACAAATTAAATAATTTATAAATACAGACACCTGCCACCTACTGGTGGAGTGAAGTTTTGCGAGCCAAGCAGTCACTGATGTGGGCCGTCCTCATTCTTGCTCACCTCAACAGTGTATGCGGAGTTTTGAGGTCAGGGTTCTCAAGCTTGTCCGTCAACATGTGTTACTCAACCTTTGTAGAAATTTCTCTTTGAGATAAATGAAATATCAATCTAGAAATGAAGGACTCAACTGTTACTGATCAATTGTTTGAATATTGAAACATGAAAGTCGTGTGGTTTCTGTGGTGTGTTTAAGTGCAGCCGAGGTGATGTGAGGCAAAGCAGCAATCGGACTCCTGCAGCAATTTCTCTGACATCAGTTCACTGTGTGTTTGCCCCTTACAGAATGCTTATGTGATCACACACACGCCAGCCGGCTACAGTCTATATTTGGAGTCATATAACACTCACATTTTTTCACACGCCTAAATACTGTATACCGTACATATGCGTGCACACACCTGGTGGTTTATCTGTGTCAGCATATCTTGTGCCCCTTGTGCTCCAGCATTTCTCTGGATACTGAACCCTTGAAACGGCTGTACTTCCACCCACATTATCCAGTCCCATAGGGAGGTTAACATGTCTTCAACTCCTCACCTATCAAATTTCAAAATGACTTTAGGTAGAGGTATAATCATTTTGGTGGCGACTATGCAGTCCTGGCCAGAGTCAGAACACACTTTCCCCAGGCAAGGACACCAAGACCTGGCTCTCCATCTCCATCATTCAGCCTGTCCCCCTGGAGCTACGTGGTCAGACTGCTCATCGACACTCCCCTCTCCTCATATACTTTGCATACAACAAAGACGTGCCTCTCCCATGGTTGAAACCGCTAAGAACAGGATGGAGCAGACCACACCGTACGCGGCCCCTCCGCGCTCCACTGGCAGGCTGTCAGAGCGCAGCTTCGGCACCCGTACAGCGACGCGGCCAGGGAGTGGAGATTTACGAGGCCGTCTGAGATAGACATCCTCATGGTTTTCCACTTTAATTCGTTTAACATCCGTTCCCTTGGCATTGTTTATATTCCCCACCTCTCAGTTGCGAGCAGAGGGCACCTAATTCACAGTGATGACGTGTGGAAGGAGGGGATTGCTGAAAACACTTCATCTATACAAGATTTGTCCTTGTCTGTTTTGATGGCTTCTGTCCTACCTCAACTCTCGAAGTGAAGTAAAGCTGGAGAAAGGCCAGCTACTGATCACACTTCACCTTGACTACTTAGTCACAATGAAATGAACATTCCCACATGCAGCATACAGCAAATCTGCACATCATTTAATACACTGTGAACGGAAGCATATCCCGTCTCGCTGAAGGTTTGCTGTTGAACGATCCATGAAACTTTCTTAGGTTCTTTTCTCTCTATGATTTGATCTCAGAATGTCACTCGGCTTCTTGTGGTTTTTTGTGTGTCTAATATCTTATTTACATTCAAATGACACGATGCCATAATAGCAATTGATGAGGACAACAGTTACATATCCATGCGTTTTGGTTTGTCCCAAGATTGAAATTAGATGGGAATAAGTAGGAAATGCACTGTACAGTAAAACTATTTTGCACAATGTCTGATTTGTTCATCAACATTCATTGTTAAAAAAGATTTCCCATACAAAACAATGGGACCTAATTGCTGGAAGTATGCTGGAAGACTTGCATGCATCGCACTTTAGTGTTTGTGGCCGGTAGGTTGTGCACATGCAAGTCCGTGTGCATATACAAAACCAAACATTACAAAAGAATAGAGTCCAGCAAAATCACACTACACACACATAGTGGACTTGCTTTGCCACAAAAAACAGAAAGCAATTCAGGGTGGTTTAAACACTTTCAACATGAACTACAACACTACAATCGGGGTTAATTGGTTCCAGATCGGAAGTGAATTCCCACAAAGAAAGATTATGTTTATAACTCAGGTTATTTGTAGTTAAGAGCAAAAAACACCTGTTTACGAACATTATTAGAGCCTCCTACACGTGAAATAACACCTCTATAGTCACCTTTACACTCATATTACCCAAAATAGTAGACATATTCAAAGTAAATAAGACACTTAAGATAAAAAGGAGACTTGTGTGTGTTACTATAAATGTGTTCCCTAGAGGAGCTGAGTGGCAGGTGGACACAAAGTGATGTCCAGGGTTCAGTGTTGAGTTTTACCTTGCTGCAGGTTATGGCTGAAACAGTATACTGTTTTTATTAGGGATTATTGTGCCTTGTAAAAGGCTGCATTCAACCATGAAACAGCATGATTTATTAAATAATATGTTATTAAATAAACCTGATAGAGTGAAGCTGCAAACTGCAAGATGGTGTGGGACAACTGTACTTATAATTAGTAATTGTTTGTACAAAATGTTTACAAAATTCAATTGCTATAACATATGGATATGATTTAAAGTTGGAAGATACACTGTGGCTCCGCATGAGGCTAAAACGCTCCAGTAAGATATCTGCTACTGTCTCTAAACATGACTCTACACTGTGTAAAAGAAAGAGCAAAAAAAAAAAAGATTGAAAGACATTTGTTTTTACCTCAGGATGCCAGGGGCACGGAGGAATAGGGCTTGAAATCACAGATGGAGGAATTTTCTGGATGACCTGGAGGAGCAGATAAGATTGGGGAGAAAAAACACAAAAGAGGATAAATGACGATCAAAGTAAATACACACTGTACCATTTGCTCTCATTCCTCTGCTTCCTCCAGCATGTGTCATTCTCGGCCACCCTGTCAAACACACAATAAGTGCACCACACAATCACAAAGAAACAAATACTTCCACTCCGAGAGAAAGATTCCCTCTCACCTTGTCTGTCTGGTGGAATACAGTACATGCATCACAGTAAGTGTGTGATGCAGAGGGAAATGTAAAAATTTGCATGCAAATAGACTTTACAGGCAGAGCCCCATGCATCAAAACACCGTAACCACCAGAGACAAAATATCTAAGCACACTGTGTGTTGCTGCGCACAACAGACTATATGTATATATATATATATAATTTGTACTCGTTCAGATGATTAAATTACACAATTAATACTTCTAAAAGTGACTAAATGTATCTCGCACAGACCGATCAACTGTGACGCTTGGCATTTCTGGTCTTTGTTGCTGACACTTCATGAGAGATACTTTCATTTTCACACCCCCACCCCTCTAAAAGTACACCTCAAAGTAGGAGAGCAGGTGTGTTCAGAGTTCCTCCGACGCTCAATAAAAGTTATGTGGAAATGTTCGCTTAGATCACAGCTCCCTGTGCGGGGATGCCAAACAGGCCCAGAGAGGAAAATAAACTGCACCAAAGGAAAGTTTAAATCATTACATTTTCAAACAAGTGCCACATAAATCTCTTTTACAGATTGTGTACAAAGTGAGCCCTCTTAATTAGCTTCCCATTTCCCATTCAAATAATAAATAGCCATTTTTTGTGTTCACAATTTTTGGAAGCCATTCACTGTTATGTGCATTTGCTGAGGGATGATGTTGCATTTATTTAAGTCAGTGGCTCTTGCTCTGGGTCCATTTACAGATATATAAAATTACCACAGCAGGTCCCGAGCACCTCATTACCAACATAACCTGCAGCCAGTCTTTCAAGGACAACTCTCTAATGACACCACACGTATCCGCTTAATGTCTATTTGAAGCACACTGTGACTTCCCTCTGTGGAGTGGAGAAAAAAAGGAAATTCATAGAAATAGCAAAAGCATTCTCGGATTGAATAAGCACCTTTAATGGATCCCTGATGTCAGTTTAATTCTAAAGGAGTTTCGTGTTTCCGCACTCTATCTTGCTCATATAGAATGACAGGAGACAGGATTTTCATTATCTCCATCATCTGCTGGAAATGTGTAAAGACGATCCACATGTGTGACTGCCATTTGAGACACTTCTTAGCTAAACTGTGCACATTTAAGACATGCATCACTACAGGGTGATTGAAAAGCAACTCCCTATTTTAAAATCCTCTTAGTTTATTCATACAGTATGTTGCAATATTTTTCTTAATTTTTTGTGTATGTTTCATGATGTATGGACAAGTCTATTCTACCAAAATGACTTTGGAAGAACTTGAAGGGCGAATTCGACGAAAATTTATGTCTTCCATCCCACAAAAGTTCCTTGCAAAATCAGGTAACGCGGTTCCCAGGCAGCTTGAGAAACTGGTGGCGAATACCGGCGCCCATATCAAATTTGAAATAAAACTCCATGCAATATTATTCTCTTCTCATGTTCATTTATTATAGTTCAGAAATCATTTACAAGTACTTAAACATAGGGAGTTTCAATCACCCTGTATATTATTGGGTCTCAAAGATTGTGTGACAAGGTGTGTGAAATTAAGTCATTAAGCAAAATAATAAACTAAGACAAACGAGAGTGTGCTACTTGGCTCCAACCAGCAGAGGTGATTCAATCTCAACTAGTTGACTCCGTCCATTCTCAGGCATTCCTGGTTCGGGCAGCATGAGTCTGCTCAATACAACACTGACAAGGAAATATGAGTTCAGAACTTTCCGTGATTCTCTTATTTGTTTATTTAGTTTTTTTTCAAAATAACATTTACGCCATTAATTGATTTATAACTATTTGGTCAAATTACCAGTGTTATATTTTAACATATGTTATGTTAACTATTTAGGGTTTGTGATTTTTATGTCTATGACCACAATATTGGTATTTTTGCCGATCTTAATATTTTTTCGATATCTGATATGCCGATAATGTTCAACTTTAAATTTCCAATTCCAATATCGACCGATACCAATATGTGTAACATCACATATCTCCTGTCATGGAATTAACGCATCGTTGTTTTATTTTTGTAATTTTCTTGGTTGATTCTTTAAGTGTCAACTGAAGGTTGTTTTTTTTAAAGTACTGTCTGTCCATGTTGCTCAAACTAGCAGTGCAGCAGCACACTGGATGCGTTTCCACGCCACACTACAAATTGCATGCATACACTAATTCAAGGGAAGAATGAACACATTTTGCACCCTCAGATTTTAATGAAATTCCATCTGCATTTAGCTATTAAAGTGTATTTATATACCACATACCTTTTATCTTGACCTGAAGCTCCTATCCAAGAGTTTGAAAGGTTATAGTCGGACATCAGTTTCAAAACACTCATAGGCTATATGACTCGATGTGTTTCAACAGTAAAAATCAGTATAAATCAAGAGTATAAATTTGATACAAAATTGAAAAGGAAGAAGTACTGTACCTAACAAACAAACTTAACATTCTTACTTGGAAATAATTTCAAAGCAGACATAATGTTAGGCACTCTAGCTACCCACAGATGTTTACACACGAATTGATGAGGTCATCATTTGCACGCCGGAAAAAACGGGACAATACATTTTTCTAAATCGTTTTTTTATTATAGGGGGAAAAAAATACTGATCCTGACCGATATTACATTTTGATGCCTCTTGCGGGCCGATTGTGGTTATCTACAACCATGTCTAATGCCCAAATAGTTTCCAACGCAGCCTTGAGCCGTTTGAGAACAATTTAATTAAAACCGCAAAGTTTGGTTAGCGACACAAAACCAACCTTTATACGCTCCCCCATTTGGGAAATTAGCAAAATATCCTGAAAAATAAGAGTAAATGTGGGAAAAAATGGACATTCCATTCAAAATACCGTAGTGTCCCAGTGAAAACGGAAGAGTTGACAGGTATGCACAACCCTCCAATCACAAGTCACATTCTTAACAAGTTGTCAAGTATGAACCTGCAAACAAACTAGAGCTAAGTTTTGACAAAGACAACAAAGAACAAAGATATACTTATGGAGTATAATGCATCAAAGTCCAATAAAAAGCATAGCTGTTTAAAGACAGGAAATGGGTGGGAAACAAAACGTGATAATAATAATAATAATCTAGAATTGACCGGGTTCTGTGGCATGTCGGATGTGCTTGTCCATCTCATTTGGTGGGTTCTGGGCAAAGGAAATGAGCGTGGAATCCCTAGGGCAGGGATTACTTTAATGACTTTGAAAGCAACCCTTTGTGCTGTCACTTTTGACCTCCACTCGTCCTCCTCTATAGAAGATGACAAGCAGATACTCACGCATACGTTTGTGGACAAACATGCATGTGTTCACACAGACTGATAGTCAAGGACTGTAAAAATATCAGGAGCCTTGCTTACTGGTATGCATTGAAACTGAAGAGGAGTGATTGTCCAAGCCAGGGATGTAAATAGGTTACTTAACAAGGGGACCAAAAGTCAAAGATTGTCTATAAAAAAGGAGCCTCTGCTGCTGTTTGAAGGACTGTAGCATGAAAAAAAATACATTTCAATTTAAAAAATTACACTTTTTAGGATAAACAGAATAAACTGCTCTGATGTCGTCTGCAGGGCATACATTCTGTCTATTGACTGGGGCTGCTTCAGACTATGGCCACATGTTGCATGACACAGTGCATCAGTAAACAGTTTACCTTGTTAACTTGCCAGAGGAGCACATCTTTGAAAGATTTGAACAATTCTGTAGAAAGGAAAGTGTTGCGTAAACTACATCTGTCTTGTAAATGTCACAATCACATAAGGAATACAAAGCACAACAATGGAAGTTCACTTATTGTTTGTGACAATTTTTCTGTATGGAGATACTTCTAAAAACATGCGAGTGTGTTATTATTTATACTTGAACTGATGTTTGCCAAACAAGGAAACAATCAAAACGAGCATATAAACGAGTTGAATAAGGACATCTGAAACAGAAACCCAATTTTTCATTTTTTACATACCACTAAAAACCGCCAACACATGGCTATAAAAGCTATTAAAAGGAATCTTTCTTTGAATTCACAAATATACCCACTGAATAGGACTAAAATACAACAATTAGCCATCATAACCTTCATCACTACAGTGAAATGTGAAAGTAGATGCTCTGTGGCTCAGATCAAATAAATGCCATTAGATAAATTGAGGAAAAGGAGGCTTGGCTGTAAACTGCGTAGCGTGTGCGCGCATGCAAAGACGCGACAGTGGCACAGCTGCACGGAGCTGCGCTCTCGATTTATCATCCCTACATCGCAGGAGCCAGTGGGCCACACTACTATTAATCATCAGCCAAATCATTTAATTCAGCACAAGCCCAACTATTGTCTCAGTCTCTCCCCTCACTCGGCTGTGCAAAACAGCGTGCACCTCTGAGGAAATTACTGCAAAAAAGCAGGCATGGGTACCTAAAATGACCCAATGTGTAGCACATTTCCACTTGTGGGAGTCACGATGCTTTCTTGTTGTAAAATTCCACACTATGACATGTGCAGCTTTGTAAAGACACACTTGATAGTTTTGTTTTTTTTAATAAAAAGTGCATTTTGTGTAGGGCTATCCACAAGCAAAGTGTCAAAGTTGCAGGCTTACATGAAAAATCCAGTCTCCGTCCTCAGAAGCCTTCAATGTATGCTGACACTGTTTCATCAATGTAATTGTACTGGAACCCGTTTAAAGGAAAAACATACCCATGAGGCATTCTCGGTCCAACAACTTGCTTGTTTTAGTGTTTAAAAATGTATCTTTAGAAAAAGTTAAGGGACTTTATAAATAAATATTAATAGGAATCTAAAATACATGTCCCAAAGCCAAACACATTACAGGATTGGGTTTCTTCTGCCCACTGGCATTGGCAACTTCTGTAGCGCCCCCTTACATGCCTGACATGACAGTCCCCTCCCTGCCTGCCCCCCCCCCCCCATACTTCCCTTAGCGCAAGCTCTACTCCCAGCCAACATCCATGCAGGCCCTCTGACAAACAGGATGAAGTAGGGTGGAACTGAAAGATCCACAAATAACAAAGTGTGAGCGCACACTGTCCGAAAGGACCTGACAACGGATCGAGCAACACGCAATGTGACATGCGGTGGGGGGCGATAGGCAACATGCACCTATCATATCATGTAGAAAAATGCACTCATGTGCACACTTATGAACGTGCATTTACACTCCCATTAAAAAAAAAGTATAAGGTCACACATGCTCACATATCACACCCATTCTGCAGACCACCACATTCATCATTTGTAAGAATTTATAAAATAAAATAATACATTAACATTATACTAAAATATATTAGTAGTTCCCTGATTGTTCTTATTATCATGTGTTTTCCTTTGTAGACCAAAATAACTTAGTTTGGTGTTACTACTATAAGTTCACATCAACCTGAAGACTGTATAATACAAAGAAACTACACAACAATAAAAGCCAACGTCTGAACTCATCTGCTCTGTGTGGTATGTGGTTGTGTTGTGTGTGTATTCAACATATTTACATGCAGGACAGCTCTGCTTCTAATATCGTGTCTCAGCTTAACATATCATTTGTTTTTCATGATAATTTGTGGTTGTTAAAACCATATTCATGGGTGGTCTGGGGGAAAACAATGCATGAGAAAAATTGTGAATTTTTTGTAATGCAGAAGGTTTTTTTTGTTTGGATCACAAAGCTCAGAACAAATAAAAGAAAAGTGAGAAACTTATTGAAGGCAATTATACATTTATTGCATATCATTTATTTGTATGAAATGACAAAACGAGCACATATGAACATCACATATGGTTAGTGAGTGAAATCATTTTGCACAGCAAAATATATATATTTATATATTTAGATGAATGTAAGAAGAAAAATTAATTCACAAAGTCCCAAGAAGCAAAAGGAGCTCCCTCTTTTTTGTATTTGTACATGCAGGGTATCAATCCCTGACCTAACAATGTCCAGACATTATCAATTATAAGAACTGTTATTGCTTAGCAAATTTTCTCTAAAGGTCAAAACAACTGTTTTTTTTCCTGAAGTGATGATAAAAGTATTGCATGTAAAAAACATCTAACACGGGCCAAATAACTTGTGGAAAATAGTTGTTCTTAACTCCCTGCCTTGTGATGACAGGCAAGAATGTTGAGTGCACTTCAGTCCAAATACTTCAAAAATTAAAAGCACAACAAGCGACCTCTGCTGAGCGCAGTCTTCGATGTTACAAAACATTTTAAAAATGTGCGTCAATGCTTGCTGTGCAGTGAAGCTGCATGCTGCAAATGCAATGTACAATCCTGCTCACTGTATCCACTGGAGCCCAGCCAGTTGCTTCAAATCAAGTCCAAATGCTTTTGCTTGTGAACTGCATTAGTGGTCTTCAAACTGTGGCACCTTTTCTCAAATGACATTTAGAAAAGTTTGTACTTTATATTAGGATTTCAAACTCAAACGTTGTCAAATGTACAGTGGGAGTATATTTAAATACTAGTTTAAAAAATCCAGATGGTAATCCCCCCCGCCCATCAACCAGGATCCCTGCTGATCAACTTCCATCCTATTCATTGCAGCTTAAAGGCGGTGGATGGTGGTGCACTTCAACACAGCTGAAACGCAGTCGCACTGTACACAGGTGGGAAAGTCCTGTCACTTTTTTGTATAGCTGTCTCAAAAAAGTGAGGAGGCATAAATGAAGTATGAATGCCATGCTGGAGTCATCCCACAAAATAATAAAAAAAGACATGTCAACAAGAAATGAAACAATAGAAAAGATACATGTCCAGCATGCAGGATAGTTCAATACCTCTTTTGAAAAAACAAAAGCGATGAATACAGTCAAAAGTCTTTTGACGAGCAAATGCATGAAATGGCTGGCAATCCTCTAAGTTTGGCAAACACAACAAAATGTCAAATGAATGCACTTGAACATGTATCTGCACACTGGATTCAAACTTTGAAAAAATATGGCAACGGGCAAATGAAGTGCCTGCATGCACTTCTGCTAAGTTGCAGAGTCTAACGATGGATGGCAACAGTGACAAAAAGTTGGTTTATGACAGACAAAGTGGACCAAATGAGAGGTCTATCTGGGCAGAATTTGTCCCAGCAGAATGAAAAACGGCTCTTCACGTGTAAATTGCAGTCACAGACTTGAGTAAGCTGTTTGAGATGTGCAAAATGAAAGAAAAAGTGGACAAATTAGTTCTTATTGGGCATTTGCGCCAAATGGAGAATGGAAAAAAGTTCAAATGGAAACTTTTATAGCGGGGCTGAGAAACGCAACTCTTTTTTTCTCTTTTTTGCACGAATTTGTGGAGACTCACATGAAAAACTCCGGGGATGAAGGGTTGTTGTCACTGCTCGAACCACTTTCTCTGAAGCCGTTGCCGATGAGCTTCTCATACTTTTCTTTGTACGCGTCCCTCTCCCGGACCAGCCTGGAGATCTCCTGCTTGAGGTGCTCCACTTGCTGCACCAGTTGCGTCTTCTCGCCCTCCAGGACGTGCCTCTGCTGGACTCGCTTAAAGCGGCACGACTGCGCGTAGCCCCGGTTCTTGAGGGTTCTCCTCTTCTGCTTGAGCCGGATCACTTCTTCCTTGCTGACCCCCCGCAGCTGCCGGTTGAGCTCCCGCACGGACATGGTCACCAGCTGCTCGTCTGAGAAGCGGTCATCCAGGCGCATGTGCGGGTGGTTTGTCCCGGAGGCGCCGTTGGACTGGACGCCGGGCGCCTGGTGGTGGTGGCCGCCGCCTGCGCCGCCTCCTGCCCCGCTGTGGTTGTGGTGGTGATGATGGTGGTGGTGGTGCGGAGCGCCGTTCTGAGCGGCGGCAGCAGCGATGACCGCCGACACCACCGCCGCGGCTGAGCCCATCTCCTCCCCGGCCATGGTGCCTCCCGGGCCGGCTGCGCCTGCGAACTGCTGGCCTCTGGCGTAGCCATCGAAGGATTGGAGCTGGTGGCTGCTGTTGATGAGCGCCTCGACCGCGTCCTCGGGGCTGAAGCCCAGCGCCTCTGGATTGAGTTGCTGTTGGTAACCGGACATCCAGTAGAAGTCCTCTATGTGCGTCTTCTGCTCGCTCCCCGAGCCCGGGCTGGGCGCCGAGAAGCTCGGGGAGGGGGGCACCGAGCTGCAAGGCGTGCTCATCGGCGTGGAAGACAATGATCCCCCGGCGATGAGGCGGCTGCACTGGCTGATGTTGCGATCGGGCTCCACCGGCTCCTTTTTCACTTCAAACTTCATCAGATCGAAGTCATTAACATATTCCATGGCCAGGGGACTGGTGGGCAGGTCGGAGTTGCTCATTGCCAGCTCTGATGCCATCCTCTTGCTGCTGCTCACAGTCCTCCAACCGGGCTGAAGAGCAGCTGTCACGCCGGGCTGGTTGGCGAGAACGTGAGCCAGTTTGACTTTTTGGGTAGTTCTGCTTTTTAAAGCGTCACCAAGAAGAGTTTTTCTGCGTCCTGGACTACTTTGGCCTTGCTCGGCGGAGTCTGTCGCGCACACACGCCGGCCGGTGCCGCGCACACAAGGAGCGAAGTCCCTTCTGGGCGTGCGTGTTGTATTTCAAACATTTAACACAACTTTTCACGCGCCTTTTTCTCGCGGAGACATCGCCGCACCACGCAGCCCTGGAGCGAGCGAGCAGGCGAGCAGGCGAGGGGCGGACGCTGGAGCGATTTTTGCCGAACGGGCATCACACAGCAGTTTAAGAGCTTTGGAGCGCACGTGACGTCAGGCTGCAAGTGGGAAATTGTCTCGGACGAGGAGCCAATGGGGTCGCGCGCTCCACGAGCTAATTAGCATATTAGCGGACTACACAACCCCCCACCCCCCCGCCCCCTTCTCGTGTCAACTGTCAAAGGCCGTCAGCTGACACTCTGCTGGGGCGCAACTTCTCGGTGGAGTTCCTTGGCGTGACGGCGCAGTGCACATAGACACTGTTCTTTCACTGCAAACAAGACACACGCGTGCTTTTTCATGCAATGCCTCCTTAACGTTAGATTCTGTCCGAAACCAACGCTTTTGGTTTACAACGTGGCCAACAATAACGCTTTAAAACATATATGACACATAAGCGTGATTGATTACTGCATTTATCACCGTTTACGTGTGAGAAAGTGCCCGGAAAGGAAGAAAAAATAGGTACATTTGAGAGGATGGACCATGGCCTGCCCATTTTAAAACTCAACACTGCCACCTTTTGGACATGTCAGGTATTAGTAGGGGTATTTTTTAAAAAGCAAATCAGTTCTCGCAAGCTTTCAAAAGTGATTTTTGAAGCGCTTAATATTATAATACACTTAAACTGAGCATTTATTCAGTTTTCTATACCACGTGTTTCCCTGCCGGTTTCGGGTACACCCTGGACCAGTCACAAGGCCGTCACAGGAAACATACAGACAACCATTCACACCTGTTTAGTATCCAAACAGCCTAACATGCATGTTTTGTAGTACTTGGAGAAAACTCACATTTTGGTATTTCAGAATGCATTTATTTCTAGTGTTTCCAGATTATTAAGGGGAAACCCAAATGCAAAGCAGACTTGCGGGCACCTCATGTGGCTACCTGGTGCCTGCGGGCACCGCGTTGCTGTATTCCACTTTGCTAATATTTATAAATTGACATAGGTCATTTGCAAACCGTCTAAACTGAAGTTGTTGTGTGTGAAAATGAACCAAGGGTTCCATCCAAACTGGTCCCACAGCCATAAAGAGACTTTTTATCTACACACCAGTGCTGCATGGCGGTCATATAATCAGCTGGCTTTCATTGCACTTTATCTCAGTTCAGAGGTCTCCTACTTTTGTCTTGACTTGTGTACAACACAGCCATAAGACTGCTGTACAGTAAGTATGTGACCCTGCTCAGCTCGCTTTTTACCTTTAAGTCCTATCTAGTTTAGTCATTTTTAGCCTTTACTGTCAAAAGACAGTTCCTTCTCCATAAAGCTCATTTTTCCGCAGTACCAAGACCAGGATGGCACTCCATTCATGTGGAATTTAGTATCGTTTGCATGAGTTCCCCATCATGGCAGAAATGCAATTAACGGAGGGCACAGGGCACATTCTGTAATAATGCTGCAAAGGAGTGAAACTGACTGACCCGGTGCTTGCAGATATGTTTTTATTTGCTGTTTCCCAGTTCCTCACGGAGATTTTGCCTTTGACTGAGGAAAAGAAGTCTGAAAATGCATGTTTTCCCTTTTATTAATGTTGACACGACTGCTATTGTGTTCTTTACTTGACCAGCGCATAATGCATGCATCTTAATGTCCAAATTCAGGCATTGTGCAGGTGACAAGTACAGCTGAAGATCTCCAGTTTAATTTTAATCCAATGATTTGTTACATTTTATTTTAGCCCTGAATAGCTACTTCCCTGCAATTCATTTTGTGACATAATCTTTATACATAATCTTTATATCATACGTAATGTCTAGGTTCTGTCAAGCTTTCCAGTATATTGTCTAGCTTCCATACACACACACACACACACACACACACACATTGAAGACATATCCTTCGTTTGCACATCAATACAGCACTCTGATTTTGTGGATTAGACCAAAATCTCAACTAGAATTTTATTGTTTCTATTTCCACGCTGTTGCCCTGTCATCTGTTTGGGCTTACCTGCACAGCAGTGGCCCATTCCCTGGGGTACGTCCACAGCAGAGCGAGACTAATACACAAACGAAGGGAGAGCTCATTAGTCATGACAGAAGAAAGTGGCAGAGCTAAATTAGCTGCTTTTGTGTTGGCTGAAGTTATTGATGATGCCTAGCAAGCAAAGATGTGCACGGAGAGGAGCGACGGAATCAAACCACCAAGTGCACTGTAGGATGTGGAAGAGCCCAAAAAATAGGTTTGTATCATAATGTGGCTGCGATGTCTCATTTATTTTGGCCATTTGTAATAGAATACATCTGAAACCCTAGCAACCACTTTAAAGAACCACTGGCAACTGTGGCAATTTTTTTTGCCACCAGTGGTCTCATTAATGCAGTCTGTCATTGTTTCCACAAGCATTTTACCATGCATGACACTAATGGGTATTTTTCACGAATGTCTGGACGGAAACATGATTACAATGAAAATGCCTGAAGAGTAAAACAGAAAGGAGTAAAGTCTATTTCAAAAACACACAGAGTGATGATAAACAATTGTAAAGTATTTGTCATGTCTTGATTCAGGAATTACGGTTGTCTATTGGAAGTTTAACCCAAGTTTAGTTGTTTAACTACAAGTTTTGTAGTGCAATACTTGGCTGCTACCAGCAGAGGTGCTGTTGATTCATTCGTTCATTCATTCATGCATTAGTCTCAGCCGATATGCTGTAGAAAGAAGAATAACCTGATGTCAGCTATGGCAAGTTCCACTTCCGCAAATTGTAGTGTTACCCCATGATACAGAGGCCTGGCAGCAAGCGCAACCAATAGTCTTTAATCATATACAGTCGTTCCTCACTACCCTGCAGTTAAAACTTTGCTTCCTAACTTTCATAGTTATTTGAAAATTAATTAATAAATGACTGCTGTTGTGTGGTGGACTTTGGATTATTATTATTAATTCATTATCTATACCGCTTATCCTCATTAGCGTCACGGGTATGCTGGAGCCTATCCCACCTGACTTTGGGCGGGAGGCGGGGTGCACCCTGGACTGGTCGCCAGTCAATCGCAGGGCACATATAGACAAACAACCAGTCACACTCACATTCATTCCTATGGAAAATTTAGAGTCGCCAATTAACCTAATATGCATGTTTTTGGAATGTGGGAGGAAACCAGAGTACCCGGAGAAAACCCACGCACGCACGGGGAGAACATGCAAACTCCACACAGAGATGCCCAACGGAGATTCGACCCATAACCTCCTGACTGTGAGGCCAACATGCTACCCATTCAGCCACCGTGCGGCCGCATTGTTATTAGTCAAACCATATTGAAAGACCACTTATGCCATATTCTTGCCACTAGGCGTCATTAATGTTACACCGAAAGGACGTGACATTACAATAGATTACCTTCACACTGCATGAGTCACACTGAGTCAGCCATGGCATCTTCAACATGACAGTGAAGAATAGTTATCCCATTCCGTGTGGAAATGGTAAGTTTTTGGCTTCTTACTTTAGCCTTCTACCCCACTGTGTTTGAAACACTATCTTAAGTTTAGAATAAGTAAATGAGAGAGGCTAACTAGTTAGCTGGCTATGCGAGCGGCGGCTGTCTCTGCAGTGATTCAATAGCCTGCGCAATGTGGCGTAAACAAAGAAGAATAGGAGTGTAAAGGTGACTATAGGGGTGTTATTCCATGTCTGCAGGGCTCTTATAATGGTAAAAATTGTATTTAGAAGTCATAAATAGGTTTTCTATGCTCTAACTATGAAAGTAATTTATCAATATTGAATCCGACTTTGCAAAAATTCACTTATCACGGTTATGGAATCCCCGGAGTGCCAAAATTAAAAGGAAATACATGTGAAAATATGAAGATAATCAATAATACAAAATATACAAATGTAGTTATATTGTATATTTGTATCATGTAATATGTATGCATTTATATATATATATATATATATACAATGTATATATAATTATTAATGTAATGTTATTATTAATATTACATGTATTAATAATGACAACATATACACTGCACATATAGTATTTATATAATTTGCATATATATGCATATATATGCACGCGCACACACACATATACACCCATATATATACTGTGTATAAACGTATATATAATTATACATATTTCCTACTTTTCCAAGCTTTCGAATATTTATTAGCACACCATCTCATACAGATATATGGCAACTACCAGATGGCACGCTTGATAATTTTGCCAGCCACGATAAATTGACATGTGCATGCATGTTTGTTGGCACTTGCAAGGCAGAAGCTAGTATACACACATAGTGCTGCAAGTGAGCGTCGCAAGGAAGAACATGCATACACAAATGGGTGATTGTCCTTTTTTGTTTATCTAATTATATTGTTTGTTTGATTGCTTAATTAGTTTTATGGAAAAGCTCTTCACATTACAATAACAATGTTACTTGAGAGGTCTATTGCTTTTGACACGGTGTACTATGCCATATATTATCATTACATTTGTGAAAAAATGGTCATTAAATAATTTTGACAATGATATCGTTCATCGGCAATCATTTTCAGGACAATTATGGTCCAACAAAATGTGTTATTGTGACATGTCTTAGGCCTGCACTCCTCTCACACTGTTGAATGATAGAAGTGACTGAGTGGAGAGAGCATAGGTCACTTAGTTGTTTGCTAGGTGTCTGTTCTTTAGTCTGTGCGCGTGTGTGTCCAGAAAACTATCTAATCAGCCTATATACTTGCATTCCTTCACGTTTGCATTCTGCCCTTAACCTCACCCCCTCTATGTGTCACTATTGACGATGACCTGACAGCATTATACACTTTTTCAAATTATATAGTAAACTCTTTGAAAGCTCTTTGCATTTACTCCTGTATGAAGTGTTGCCCTGTGCCTGAACAATCAACAGTTGAGTGAGAACAACAAAGCTGGAACATTAATTATCACCCTAGCAACAGAATGTGGGCACAGCCATCCCATGATGACCCTAATCCATTACTCAGGACAGGGGTGAGGCTGGAGAGGGTGCAAGACAGGACAGAGCAGATACAGGAAGGCCACGTCGAGAGCAGATTTTAACTCTTGAAGTGGATTTTGAATGGCCTCTCCGACACTGGTGCCAAGTATTTGTCTCTGTTTGACAGGGGGACTTTGTCTTTTATCTTTGGGTGTGAACTCTTCATTAGGAAAGACCATGAGATGACAGCATTTTGGACATTTAATGGTGCACATGTTTCCCCCTGTGTCCCATACACCACGTGTCAAATTTCAAATGAATTCTGCAGACCACAAATCCAGGCTGCCCGGTTCAGTTGCATGTAAAAGAATGAAAGTCGAGAAGTCAATACTGCAAAACAAAATACCTATATTTACAGTCACATAATAAACATAAAACAGTGTTTTACTGTCACATGTTAGGCTAATGTGTATAGCGTTTCAATGATATGTGATCTGTTGGACAGCTTTCAGGGGTAAATATACTTTCACACGACATGGACTTTGCGACTACAAGAGCATGTTTGCGTAGCTGCCATGTTTGCCCCTGTATGCGTGTGTATGCGTGTGTGTGTCCTTGTGTTTGCATGTCACTGCCTATGATTGTATCAGTAACGATTGTTCTAAAACCACAAGGGGAGCTAAGCTTCCCTAAAAAAAAAGTGGTGAAATATGTACTGCTACGTGTACATTTCATTGACTAAGTATGCGCTAGAATACATTCATATTTTGTTCTGAATCAGCTACTTGTAACTGGTAACAATTGGTAACTGATACAACTTCCTTTTCATTCATCCCTGCAGAGTCACAGCGTTTTTTTTTACAGTCAGACGCTGAGTGCCTATTGACTATGATGGGGAAGTGTAGAAACTGCGCCAAACTGGAAGGTCATTGGATAAATGTTGGGCTTTGTCCTGCCCATTGGACGCTGAGCGTCACTGAGAGTCTATGGGGCAGCGGGCTGTCCCGGACGCTCAGGTTCTGTATGATGACTGGATGATCTGTCTGAGGCGGAATCCCTTTCTGACAGGAAAATGAGCGAATCAGCAATCTTGAAATACAAACATCCACCCAAGCATTTTTCTTTCCTTGATTTGAACTGATCCAGGGACTTTACCAATCTCCAGCGGCTTTGTCTTGGTTAAAACGAAGAGGTATGGGGAGTAAAATTTACATACAAATAAATACTGTAAATACAATGATGATGTAGGTCGGAAAAAAATGAGCTTCCCTTCCTTGAATGACCAGCAGCCGCCACTGGTTTGTATGTAGTTTTTGACTTTGATGATTTAATAGTAAAGTATATATTGTATACACAGATCTTGTCTTCTATAGGTGACATAAAATGCCATACAATGATCAGTCATTTGTAAAAGGGGGGACAGGAACCTACAGTCGTCCCACATCATGCACGCACAAACTGTACAGAAAAGCAGTCCCAGAAATATGACTATCAATTTGTTAATGCTATCAATTTGATGCTGTTGTTATAATTGACAACACATTCAATGATAACGTTAAACTTTGGCAAAATGCTATCAGTAGCTGACAGCTATAAAAACTACTGTGTATGTGTGTGTGTTTGCGTGTGTTACATGGGGCATTGCTTACGTGCTCGGAGCAGTGATATAATTCTTGCAGCATCATAGAGGCAGCTGTTGGCACTCAAAACTTTGTACAGTTAATATAGGTTACATTTTAAGTTTGACCTGTTTGTGTGTGTTAAACCCAAAAGGTTCCAATATAATATCAGCAGTTCAAATTCATACTATTATTGTTTGCTGTCTTTCCCTCCTGTCATCCATCATTCCTTAAGCATCTCATTCATTACACAGCATGCAACCATCTCTTCATTGTGTCGAGGCAGAGTTTGTAGATATGCCAATACAGACGATTGACTGGGGAAAGTTATACCCGAGCTCAATGGTTTGTTTTTTCCACCAAAACAAAGATTGACTGGATGAAAGTTGTCAAATGTCTGTTGCAGCTTTGCTCAACAAGAAGAGTTTTGTATGTTTGATGTTGAGCTGTAACAGAAAAACTAAATTACAACAATGTCCACGGAACATAAGACGAAATGTACACACATGCAAGATGTATTGGTCAAGGTGTCTAATATCCAATGCAAAATCAAAGTCAATGGAGGTATGTACTCCCATCCAGTGTCATAATTTTGTTCACCATAATATGATTTAAAGTAAAACATACTTGCAAGGTGGTTGGGAGTCGTACACATCGAGGTCACACAGAAGGAAACACCCAGTGACGCAAACCTGCTCCCAAATGCATACCTGCTTGCACAAATGCAGTGATGCACATGCGCATGCCCATAGCCTAATGAGAGATTTTCTGACCTTTCTCTGCATACCCCTGGAGAATATTGATGAATCCCCTTTTAAAAATAACTCTCGCCTTGTAGGGTCATTAAATGATTTACAGTTATTTCACAAATGCATAATTATTGCATTTATTATGTTGGGCAGTGTAGCGGACCTAGTAGTGGACACAAGCGTGGATAAAAGTTTATTTTCTATTTACAAAATACTATATAATATGATATTTCAAGAATTTATTGACCATAATTAACTTAACGTATGCACTACAGTTAGTACTAAAAACCTTTAGATAAGAATCTAATCAACTTTTCTAATTACAGGATTTTTACTGACATTTGAGGCTTATATTGTTGTACTTATATGAGGTAAACCTTTGCCCTGCAGAAACGTGATTAGACGCATTGCCCAATGAGATTTCATCTAAAATGGTAATCTACGTCATTACAACTACATTCATTTTAGGTCCTATGGCATTAGGAGTAACAACCACGACGAAATGGCAGGGTTATGGAATTATCTTAATCAAAGACATCTGACCCGCAAATGTGCTTCACCTCTGTCTCTGCGATGCCTCTGTAATTGCCATTATTATCAAGGCCTTGGTCTGTTTCAATCCTATGATATGCATGTGTCCCTGTTAATGATGTTCTCCAAATTGTTACACAGCTAAGCTGATTAAAATGTCATCTGACTGTGACTGTGAGCGAGGAGTCTCCCATGTGAGTAAAACATAGTTCTGCATTCAGCTTTAAAACCAGACTCAACAAATGTAGATGAAATTGTTTGAAACACGTTTAATTACACTGTGGGCGTAATTGAATTACAAACCTGAAGTGTTTGTAGTATGACGAGAAGTGGGGCCCAAAGTCATCTTTTAGTAGGCATAGTGACATCGGGGAAATGTTGTCTCTACTGTACAAATCCATCACAGACAGCAGTGCATGCCTGTTGCTCAAACTCATGTGACTTTAGAGGCATCTCTTTCCAGAACATATTGTTGTCAATTGTAAAACCTGAAGGTTGTTTTTACTTTTTTATGTTTCCACCGTATTAGAAATCATTCATGATTTGTTTTCTCCTCACTGGTTACCATTACTTTTTAAAATTGTTGCCAAATTTACTATTAGGAAACCTTAAGAAATAATCTTAGCAATAAACTATAAACTATAAACAATAGCATCAGCACTGATAATAACAAAACTGGCTCCAGGTTACCTTTTTTTCAACCAAAGAGAGAAAAGTAAAGCCGAGTGATTTGTGACGTCAGATTTTTTGGAGGAGGAATTTTTGTCATGCAAATGTTTGAATGCATATTGTTTTGAGAAGCCAAACTCTTTACTTTTGTAGTCACAGCAAGGATCTACTGTACGTACCAGAATTGTACTCATGGAATGAATTGGGCGGGTACAGGTTTTTTTTATATTCCGACAGGCTCTGCCTCACTTGCCTCCCTTAACAACATACCACTGCTAACCAAACAATCACTTGAGGCAAGGGTTCCCAAACCTTTTTTGCAATGCCCTTTTGGAGATACAATTATTTTCAGCTGCAGTGTTCTAAACGAGAGACAAAATTAGCGGCTTGTAGTCTGAAAAATACGGTAATAATTAAACAGCCCCCCCACCTCAAAACGCGGGCACCGCCCCCTCGTTTGAAAGCCACTGACTTAACGGGTTCTAAATGTGTATCATAAACATAACTGTGGAGCTATTTCAAACTCAAAGTACTACAAATTGTTGTTGACTTAATATCGTACAGTATTGCAGCACAACACTTTCCACGTAGATCAACCGATGAAGCATGAGGTGTCAGTGGCCAAACTGGTGGGATGAGACCTTATTTACGAGACAGGTGTGCCGCTGGGACTGTAAAAATACACTTCCCTTTGGAATCTTGTTGGTAAAGTGCCATTAGAGCGTGCCGTTTTTGGAAAGTCCCTCATCTCAAATCCTCACACCTGTACTTCTTTGCACCCCAGCTGTATGTTGGAGAGAAAGTCAAACTGTGGGTGCGTCCAACTTGTAGCCTACTAAACTTACGTCATTCTGGTGTGAGTGGCAGCAGCAGCAACAGTTGCATCCCTGTGGCCATTTCACTTCCTGGTAGCCCACGGGCCTCAAAGTAGAAAAGGGTAAAATTGCACATTTTAGTTACACATTAACATTTCTTTTTGGAGCTTTATGCGTGTCTACTCTCCTACAAGTAAAGCCTGGACGTGTGTGGGTAATGGCTACAATGTAAAGTAAACGGAAGTTGTTGGGTTGTATGCGGTGACACTATTATGTGGTTAAATCTAGAGTATACAAGCCTACAGTTTGTATAGTTAGAGCCTTTCCTGCCGAACAATAAGTCTCCAAGCTTGTCCGACAGAGCCAGAGAGTGTATGCGTGTGTGCGTGTTGTGCACGTCTGCATGTGTGATAGAAAGTGACAAACGACTTACCATCCGTTACTACATTTGTAGACAAACAGTACGATTCTAGACACTGTTAGTGATTCTTGTGAGATAATTAGTGTAGTGTTATAATAATCTGTACTAAAGACGTTTTATGTTTTTATAGTCAACGATGAGCAGGATTAGATTAAAACTACTACATTTTTGTTTGGCGTGAGCATCATAACCGATTAGTTAATTTATTTATCTCTGATAACTCTGCTGAGCAAGTGGAATTTATTGCTAATTGATCATGTCTTGAAGAAACTACTTGCACGTCAAGAGACATTGTTGATTCAGTCTCTACAATCCAGCTCAATATAACACTGGCATAGAAACAGGAGTATGTAGGGAGTGATTATCATAGGAAAAGAGAAGAGTTTGCCACTAGTAAGGTTAGCACAACTGTGTTTACTTTTTGAGCACTGACTTTCACGAGCCTGTGTGTGTGTTGGCATATTCATATTTCTCAATCAGAAAAATGTAGGTACTTTTAGGTTTATTTTTTTATAAATGAATTCTATATAACCAGTACCTACTTGCTTACAAGCCTCAATTGTATCTACTGACACACATGTATTTAAATGCAAAAAAACAAAACAATACACAACATAGTTGAGAATCCTCTCTCGACATCACATGTTTTGCGATGCATTTAGTCCAGTTAGTGACGTATTATGCTGGACTGGAATCAAATTGGCTAATATAGGCTCATCACCCAAATTGCTATCTGTGACTGCACAGCTCCAAGGTCAGAGTTCACATGCACAATGACAACCAGTAAGTCGGAGCACATCCTCGGACCAGTCTGACATTCCAGCCTGCAATTACAGCACCAGGCCCACCAATCAAGACCTAAACACCTCCTCACTAACACAATAGGCATCACTGTTTGCATACAAAAACAATTGTCTTCACTTTTATTCTGCTCCAGTCTTGACACCAAACTTAACTAGTTCATTAAAAGAAGATTAGTCATAGCTTGTTCTCACGTTAATGAAAAGGCTTAGGAAACAAACAGTTTGGTTTTCAGAGTCTTCACTTTCTCAGCATTACTTATTAAATGTGGTGTCCTTTATGAACATAAGTGGTCGATCATCCATGGTCTGTTGCCCATATGCCGCATTCTGATATTGAAGATAGAGTGCAGTAACAATGCATTAGTTAACTTCATGTCTTACAGTACAGAGAAAACAATCAGTTTAAGATGATGATGTTGAAAGAGACTGAGTAGTTGACTCTTAATTAGACCATGTTTCAGCAGCTTGGGTCAATATCAGTCAATGTGTGAAATGCTTGGAGTGCTTGACCAAAGTCAACTTTAAAAATACAATAAAGCAAACATGTCCCCCGTCCTTCCAGTTGCTTTACATCACATGTTGCTATACACTGATGGAAAAAAACGCTTTTTTCCCACCAGCGCTATTTCAGTCGTCTGCAGCCAAGCTACAGTAGAATATCATTAAGTTGTGCAGCACCGATGTCCTGTGTAATCTTCTGTCAAAAGAACATTTGTTCCTTGTTTGTGTCTTCTGCTCCCACTCCATGCTGAGTTGAAGCCAAGACACCCAACTTTTTTAACTGCTGAATGGGTTGCTGCAAAGTATTTTAACCCCCTTCCTCTCACAAACCACAAGTTGAAAACAATAAATCATAATATAATTACAGCATAGATTGAACTCTTTTATCAACAGCAGGAACCCCGGCTGGTAGAGAGACTTTGGTCGACAGCTATGTGTTTCCTGTTGCGCCCCATTCAGGCTGCAGCTTGCTGTTAGAGGCATTAGTCCAGACTCAACATATTGCAAGACACAAACCTGTAGACAAATGGCAGCCGCACAAAGGCAGCAGGATGGACGCAATAAACATCTATGCATCTTATTTAATTGGCTTTTGTGATTTAGGGCACCACGTTACATCTGGCAGATGGTGGCGTGTAGCTAGTTTCTGTTGAGCACAATTCTTTTTGTACCAGGCCTGGGTATGTTTAACACCTAGAGCCCACTTTGACCAGAGATATTTGTTCCCAAGCATTATATATTTTCCTGGGAAGAGGCAGAATGGCACTGTAACGCGTTTCCAACATCAGCATGACAATTCGTACCACTTGGAATTCATGATTATTGCCACCTTCCATTAGAAACAACCAAAACAACTTGCAATAACTCCAAGTAAAAACCCACAATGTACTTGCATAAGCACATGGAAGGGGGGAGTGCAACCTAGACCTCCAGCAATTAATCATAATACCACGTTGGATATTTAACAAAATAATCCACAAAGTTGGTGTTGTATTATGAAGTGAAGGCACACATACTGTAAATGTGGAGGGCAGGGTGCGTGCAGGCCAACGGAGAGCACAAGCCCAGTATGACTGTGCCCTTTGTCTGTAGTTTGTTTTTACTCAGTTAAAAAAACACAACAAATTTGTGTAAGCCATGGTCTTTAAACTGCTTTAATTTTGTTGAATTAAATGTGATATTATCTTAACAGATAGAAGCAATAAACACAAAGAAAATAACATTTTACCTCACCACGCGAAGCATTCTTCAGTATACAGTACAACCCCATTAATATCCTGCTGCAAATGTTTGCAATAAAAGTTAAAGTGCACACGGTAGTACAGTTGCAGGCAAAGCAAGATATTACTAAAAAAAACATTGTTTTATTATACAAATGTGATTTGTGAAGTAGAATTTAGGTCCCCTCCGTGAATCACCACCTTACCGCGGTGGAGGGGTTTGAGTGCCCGAGTGATCCTAGGAGCTATGTTGTCGGGGGCTTTATGCCCCTGGTAGGGTCTCCCAAGGCAAACAGGTTCTAGGTGACGAGCCAGACTAAGAGTGATTCAGAAGACCC